>VZTE01005949.1:1889478-1941481 GCA_013397775.1 Eulacestoma nigropectus | reverse complement strand
TTTCCCCTTTCCCTCCCAGTTCACATTACCAAGTCCAATCAAACCCTTGCCTATGTTTCCCAACAGGCATTGTGCAAAATACACATGCACACCTGAATACTTTTATATAAAACTTGAATTGCAGTGTTTAATAACCAAATTAGATACAAATATTGCTGGAATTTCCACAAATGAACTCTCAGAAAAAAAAACCACATTTCCTCTGTTTTTGTGCATGGCCTTTCACCACAAACACAATTATTTGCTGAAAAGGTGCCTTATTGTCAAACTCTAAAGCTGTATTGATTGGTGCTAGATGGGAAAATCAGGTTGCATTGTGATTCCAGCTTGTTACCTGTGTTCCAGTGCTGGCAGGTACCTGGGGTCCCCTGCCCAGGGATAATGGTGGGGTTTGCAGTGGGGCTGGGGGGGAAGGAGGGCACCGGGACCCTCCGGAACCGCCGGTGACCGCAGGCTCTCGCTTCCCCCCGCAATCAATAACTCTGCACAAAAGTTATTACAGGTCTGGGCCTTTTTGACTTCAAAGCTGCTTAGGCAGTATGTGGCATTAATTCCCTCCTGTACAAAAATGTAGCTGATAATCTCCAGGCTGAGGGGAGGATTTAGGACTAGAACAGCAGATTTCCTCACAGATTACAGCCTAAAACCTGGTTTCTTGGGATAAACCAGGATAATTAACTGTAGTGAAATATGTTACCTTTGTTGAGCCGTAGCTGGGTGATTCTCGGGTAAGGTATGAGCGTTTGTGTCCTTGTGCCATGCCACTGTGGGGGTGCCATCCTTTATGGATACATCTTTTTAACGCTGGTGGTGAGGACTTGTCAGGAGATAATTTAGGCAGCGGTGCCTGCTGAGCCTCGGAAAGAGTCGGTGCGAAGATCTCCCATCAGAGCTCAGGCCTGCGAGGCACCACGAGCTTTATTTATGTCCTCACTGTGGTTGGGTCAATTCCTTTAATTCCGAGCTCACCCCTCCATCACCGCGTGCCGATGGAGACTGCTCTGATCATCCCTGCCCTGTGAAGTAGCTGCTCACTCCTCTAGCACCCAGGGCTCTGGGATGAAGGAATTAGAACATGCTGATAGCATTCCTGATAGAAATTTGTTTGAATTTCATGAAAGGAGGTGCCAGAGGTGTGAGACATGCAGGCTTTCCTTGGTGACTTGGCCATGCCGCCGCATGGCCAAGTCACCCACGTAGGTGGGTAATATTTGTACTCGGGCTTGTATATATTTTCAAATCACTACTAAGAAAAAAAACATGCTTTCAGCCTGAAATTTGGAGTTACAGTCCTTAAGTGACAGTTTCTTTCTCTTTTCTCAAAATGTGCCCTGTAACTGCAACTTTTCATCGCTGTAGTCTGGGAGGTTGCCTGTGATTCTCCAAAGGATGCTGTAGACATTTATGAGGCTGCCATTTTTGTTCTAATCCTAAAGTAAAGTTCACATATCACCCCAGTGAATGCACTGCCCAGATCTCCAGATGTCCTTGTGTCAAGCAGACACAACATCCAAAACATGTATTCTTTTTTTTTACAGTGATTATTTTATATTCTAATGATCTCTATTGAAAACCAATGGTTTACTTTTCATTTTAAATTTATTTACTTTAAAAATACACTGGAAGATGGTTTATTGCAATACACCTAAGTCAGTGCAGAAAAAATTTAGGAACAGAAAAATTGCGATATGCTTTTAATCTGGAAATTTCAAATAAAAGGTTTTATCAGTGGCCAGTATAAGCAGAGAGAAGCTGGCTTTAGGTGTATAAAGCCCAGTATAAAAGCAGTATGTCCAAAGGTCTCATTTGCTCACATCTCAAAACTGCATTACTTCATTTTCTGTTAGCACAAACCAAATAACAGAATATTAAGAGTCATTTGAGGTCATAATTAAAGTTCTTTGACATCTGCCTTTTTTCCATTAGTCACGACTACCAGATGTCCATGTCATGGGAATTGAAAATTATTAGTCTAATCATGTTTTTAATAAAAAGTAACAGAAACTTGTATATTTTAAAGTCACTGGGCATAAGCTTGCCAGTCTAAAAGAGCTTGCAGGGGTACTTCCCTTTATTTTTATATCTGTCTGAGGTTTTTATGTTATTATTTGCTTTATTGGTGCAGTGCTCTGTCATTCCATCCCATGCATTGCTCGGCCACTTCGACCCCGTTGACATTGAATGACCCAAGTTTTGTGCACATTTTTCTAAAACTGATACTTGCCTGTATTTCAGTCCACTGTGACCACACTGCCTGTTCTGTTACCTTTATATCGACCAGTTTTAATTTTTAGAGCAACTGCAGTCAGAGCACTGTTGGTTTAGATTGTCTTTATTTCTGCTCTCGTGCTGGTCTGTTCTTGCTGTATTGATTTGACTTTTTATGCATTGCTTTCCTTCTACCACATTAGCACCCATTCACCAGCTTAATGATCGTGGCACTGTACGGAGTACAGTATGTTGGCTTGTTAAACCATTTCCATCATATTAATTTCTACTTATATGTAGTACTGACCTATTTTTACTGTGCCACTTCCAAAATTGTCTTTGTTTACCCAGTGCTGGCTGTCCTCCATTGCTATAAGCATCCCTAGTTTTCTGTAGCTCTATTTTAATAGCTTTTTGTTTTGTTTTGTTTCCCCTTCTCTCATGTGCCTCAGATTCCTTTTTTAACCCTTTTTTCTCTATACTTTTACTATGCTTTAAAACTAATGAAGATGCTTAACTTAATGTTACGAGCCAGTCTGTTTAAACACACAAGCTCAACTTTTCATATCTTTCTTTGTCCTTGTACCTGGAATTATTGGTATCTTGAGCTAAGACCACCTTTGAATTTTTATTCTTAAGACTTTTCTAATTCCTCCTTTGGCTCCATGTGGCTGCACATTGTCATCTATGCTATGCATTGCATTATGCCCTTAGAATATGCCACTGCTTGTTTGGTTCTGGGGACAATGGAAGGATATATGGAGAACACTGAAGTGCATCTGTTTTTCAGCTGTGGCAAGGGAAGGGGGGAAAAGTGAGGTTTTCAAAGGGAGATGGTGCAGGGGAAAAGCTTAGACCACCTCTCTGCTCTCGGGTGCAGAAAGTGCCTGCAAGAGGACTGAGGATGCTGCACAGTGCCTGGAACCACATTTTGTGCTGAACATTTGGTGGCAGCAGGAACTAAATTGCTCGTAACTTTCTTTGGAAACAGTGTCTTCAGTGCTGTTAACTGGGATATGAAGAGTGGATTTTATGGACAGAGTTTGAGGCGTGCTCCACACTTTCCTAGCAACATGTTTGTCATTGATATGTTGGGGCTTTTTTCCCCTGTTTTCATTTCTCCCTCAGCCTTTTTTTTGTCAGTCAGAAATCATAGCCATGCTTAAATGGTGGAAAGCAAAACTTTAATCAATATAGAGGGCATGTATTTATTTGGAGATTGGACTTTCCTCATATATCTCCAAGGAAATTCTTTGCCCATGTTGGCCATCAGTATGTTGTGACTCAAGACTCTGGTTTTTTAACTCTTTTTATGGCCTGACAAGTTCACTTCACCAGGAGGCAATGCAGTATAATCCTGGTATTATAATCCCTTGCTTTTCCAAGCCAAGTTAGAGGCACAGCTGAGCGGGGCAAAACCTAGTCTGTGAGTTTAGGGATAGCCTGCCTGAGAGTGTGGAAATTCAGGATGTGCTCAAGCTACTCAGTTTCTACTCCATGATGTGGAAAGGAAATCTGCGTTGCTGAATTTTAAATTTTTTTTTTTTCCTAGTTCACAAAAATGCAAAATAGTAAATCTAATAAGTAAGGTTTTAAGTGTAGTTTGGCCATGAAACAAACTTTTCTGAAATATGTAATGAAAAGTGACATCACACTCATCGCTACCCTGTTTTAAATTTAAACTACCCTGCCTTGCATAATCAATTACTTACAGAAAATTGTAAAGCCCTTAAAATTCTGAAATGGTTTCTGGCATTTAATTATATAAGATTTTTGACCTGGCTAGGCAGATAATGTTAACACAGCTTTAATACTAAACAAGACTGAACATGTGTGTGCTTGACTTTTATTAAACTCCTACTGAAGAAACAGATTAATTGGAGGCTGATTCATTGGTGAACAGGCGTTAAAGACAGAAGGACCTTCTCACATTTTGTTCTGTTACCCAGGCTTATGCCATCTCAGGTTGGCAAGGAGATCCCAACTGTAGTGTTTTGAAATGTAGCTGAAAGAAATTTTAGAATAACAGGTGCAAAAAAAAAAAAAAAAGGAAAAAACCCAAAAAAAAACCCCCCACCAACCCCTCTACTCACAAGGAAAAAAAAAAGGAAAAGAAAAGTGAGTCATTTTCAAAATGTTGCTCTGATTCCTTTCTATTCTCTTGTGCCAAATGACCACCTGACACCTCTCTGACACAGGTATTGCCCAGATAGGTTTTCATTAGTGATGTTAAAAGTGTAAATGGGATCATGGGAGCCAGCAGCTGTCGCAGCGATTTCCTACATGATTATTGCTTCTCCCCCGCCTTAGAACAATTTTTAAGATGTGTACAAGCTGTGATTAAACCACTTCAGATTAAGCTCAAAGTAAATTGAAAAAGTCCTTCTTAAAGCTCTCATTTAACAGTGCTTTACATCCATCTGTAAAATCAGAGCTTTGCTTGCGAGCACCCTCAGAATAGCCCACTTTCCACAAGGTAGCAGAGGTTAAAAATAAAATAGCAAGAAATCCGTGGCAAAGCACATGTGAGATTAACGGGGTGAAAGTACTGGAGTGGAGAGCTGTTTTCTTCTGTCTGAGCTCCTCGTTCTGTCGCACAACCCCCAGTCTGGAAATCTTAACACTGACACTTTTGTACAGATCGGTTTGTTAGCGATTTCAGATTTTAATTCAGCACCCTCGCTTGATTATTACTGACATTTCTTTTCTGTAATACCGGGAGAGAGAGAGAGAGAACTTGTATAAACAGATTTTTGCATGAGCTAGGTGGTGGGCAATTTCGATATCAGCTCCCGAAACTCGAGAGAAATGCGTTTGCTTTCAAGGTGTATTTCTGGGATTAAAAAAAAGGGGAGATGTGATCTGGGAGGTTCAGCTGTGCTCTTCGGTAGCTCCAGGTGGAATGCTGCCGATTTCTGGGTGCTTGTGGGAAGCGGGAGACTCTCCTGGCTTTATTTGGTTCTTGTGTGAAAGTGGGAGAAATGAAAGTATTTTGACAATTACCCATTGAGCTTTTCACTTCATTCAAATCTGCAGCGCAGCGCTGAAGTTGGTGAGTGGGTGTGCAAGGGAAAAGCAGAAAAACAAAAACACGTACTATAAAAGCAGGCTAAAAGCCTGCACAGTTCCCTGCAAATTCAAATCTCTGCACTTAGTAAAGTCCTACATTTTAAACTCATCTATTCCTCTGTCTTCATTACTCCAGAACATTAAAGATACTGGTAAAAATTAACCTCTGATGTAAATCAGTTGGATTTAAATACATTATACAGCTTAATTTATGAAATGGTTTGGTCTGTTATGTTTTATAAATGTTTATTTTCCCCTTACAATACAAAACTGCAGAAACTAAATACCATAATGAAATTGTGAGCTGAATTACATTCTCTTACAGGCTTATATGTACACTTATGCTCATTGATGTGCAGCAATAGCAAAAAATATTTGGGGAATTTTTATAACAGCTATTTCCAGGATTAAGGGATAAATACCCTTTTTTATGTTTTAGTTATTAGTTCATTATATCTGGCACTCTACAGGTAAAAAATCAAAACCTAAATCGAAAGCTAAAAAAAACACTAAAAGGAATGTACTTGAAAGAAGGGTCTTATCTAATGTTGTAGCTCAGCAGATTTTCTGACTTTCTAAATATAATTTATGAACTGATTTTTCAGCTGTACATATAGAGTCCCTGAGCTGTATTACAAAAATTTAATATAACAATACAATACATGTACAGGCAGTTTAGAAAAGGTATCTCCATAGCTATATATCATAATAAACTTTCTTAATATTTGCTCTGCAACAGCTGATTTCTGATTTTTTTTCCTGGTGCAGCAGAGCTAAAGCACAATAGCTGAAAGGTGAACTTTTTTGTATTTCAGCATTCCCAGCCTGGTAAAACTGTTCCGCTTGCTACATGATGTTATAAATATCAAGATTAGTTTCTACTAAAATTACCAGTGCCAGCTGCATTCAGTTTCCCATGTTCTATAGTATTTTGTTACTAACGTTCTCGGTTTAGTGCAAGGGGTTTAAAAATCAAATTACTCACAAAAATTTCCAATATTAAAAATCTGTGTATATGTTTCCCATGTATTTTAAATCTTGTACATAAATCCATTTGCCTTGCTGAGTCAAATACTCCCACTAATATCTCTGTTCTCCCTGCCTTTTAGCCCAATATGCTCCTATATTAACAATAACCATTTTAATTTCTTCCCTGGTGCCCAGTACCTACAATTTGGATAACTGACAAGCATTAAATTATCTGTAGCAGTGGCAGGTCTGTGTGTGCCTATAGATTTTTCAGACATGGAGGCATAAATATACACTTATAGCATGTTTTAAAAAAAATAATCTCCTGCACTGTGTTTTGAATGTAGTGGTCCAGCATGTATATTATGCACATTTTTGAGAATTCAATTGAATCATGAGCTGTAGTAGTACTGCAGCAAAAAGTGGCAATTTCTGCCGTCCTGAAGTCTGTACACAATCTTGCTTTTGAACCTGTGTGTATTTAAGTTCTTCAGCTGACATCATTTCAGTCTGGGAATCTGACATACGGCCACTAAACCAGGATTAATTGAGCACTTCTGTGCAGCACAAAACATTCTTTATATATTGACAAATATTTCTAAAAAATGGATTGGTATTTTTGCTGTTAATTGTTTCATTACTGACCTTTACCTCTGTAGACATATGCAGTTTTCGTTTTTTTGGGAGAGACTTTCAAAATATTTTTTTTTTAAGTGTCCAATGCTCAGTGCTAGCAGTGACATTTTTACAGTCTATTCAGAAGCATATATTTCACTCTTTTGTATCTCATTTCTTTCTATTTATTTAAAACAACTTAGCATGGAAAATCTTGCAGATTTAAGTGACAGTGATGATGTACAATATGCATAAAATGAGCCTGTCCCTACCCATGGTGTGTATTGCTAGGGACTCCATTGCAATATTTACAGTTAAACTAAACTTTTTCAAATGAAGCAAAATTGCATTTGTTTTGCAGATTTGCTCATCATTAAATGTGAAACATTTCACATTTGTCTTTTTGAGTAATTGGCTTTTTAAAATGATAAGGTGCTCTGAACACTTGTTATGTGGATAGGTCTGACGTTGTATCCCAGAAATCCATATGCCATACAGACAGAACAGAAGAAAGATATTCACAAGCATGTCACAGATTGGACTGAAGCAAGCCAAAAACCAAAGTGCCATGGCATTAACAATAGCACCAGATTTACTGTCACGATTGCAATCTGTGCTGTATCATAGACAGAAGGAGAACTTTTGATAGGTAACACCTCAGTGTTTTTTAAATCTTTTTGGCAAATTATCATTTTCATTATATTTTTGCCTGCCATATAATATTATTATAATGGTATTAAGTCACTCAGACGCGCACACACATGCACACGCACAAAGTTTATTAGCCCTCAACAAAAAGGCTGATTTACCTCCTGGGCTAACTGTTCCTCATCAAAAAAGAAGGTATTTTATTAAAAAAAATAACACATATTTTAGGGCGAATCATCCACAAAACGAGCAGGAATTTTTCCAATAGGCACTAAGTTAATAAAAGCTTAGCTAATGAAGTCTTAGTCAATAAAATCTTATCTTGTAGTTAATACAGGTACAGAGAAAAACCATGTGTACCAAGTAAAGCTCGACAGCCCAGAAGTTTCCAAAGTTTGAAGGCGGTAAAGAAGCAGGATTAGGGGGAAATATTTTTTCCTGGGGTTCAATCCCAACTGACTGCATTTTCCCACTGCAAGCATGTAGAAGTTTCTTTTTGACCATAAAATCGTACATTTTCTTCTCGTGTAAAAAAAGCTGCATAAAGCAGATTTGGCAATACCATAATTCATGTTGAGCTCTGGTAAGTGCTGAAAAAGATTTACAAACTCACAGCTTGACACTAAGCCCACATGTTGGGTAGAGTAGAGAAAAAGCTCTAGAAATACTACGTAGAGCTTCCTGGCAACAAACAGAGAAACATCAGTCAATTGTTTTTCTGAATTGAAAGCTACCTTGGGACCTTGTTGAAAATAACGTCTCTGCCTATCTTTTCTGCAGTTTAAATTACCTGGCTGGGGGAGTTGTCCTGGGGCCATTCACAATAGGCTGTTTAGTGAAAGAAAAACACTGAAATTCTCACTTTATATGAATTATAGATTTGAAACACAGTTCACATAGGAAATGAGAATCACAAGAATGCAGGCAAACCTACCTAAACACGAGCCTGGGTGTTGCAACCTCCTTTGCACTGGAAAATACTCTTTTTTTATACTTTTTGAGCATCCTCTTCTGCGAGCCGTGATCGCAGATATCGCCCTTGTCTGAAACCATTGGAACTACTCGTGTGAGAAACGGTTGCTTGCATAATTTAACTTGCTACGTTGCACTTAAAACTATATTGGCAGCGCAGTTGGGGCTTGATATTCTCTGAAACGTCTCAAAGTTTACAGTGGTGCTGCTGCTGTGTTTTGCATTCGCTCCCACAAAATACCGTGTTGCCACAAAATGTTGTGGGAGCTTCATTTAAATACCATGAGCTGTGCACGCTTGCCTGAGCCTGGGGAAAATCAGAAATTACTTAAAATTTTGGTTGAAAGTGGCAGTGGTAAATTTTTAGCAACTTTCTTTTTTTTCCTCTCCCAGTTTCCAAAGGTTTGGCTGGCTTAGGCTCATTCCAGCCTGAGTGGAGCATCTACACGTATCTCCAGTCTCCACTCACGCTGATGCAGACGTCACTAAAGACAAATCAATATTAGCAGCAACTCAGTTCCCACTTTCCCGGACTTTTCGTACAACTCAAGAACTGCAGAGTGGTTTGTGTAGGCAGCAAACACATGTGAAGGGGTTAAAGATATGACAGGTGAATGCTTTTTATCTTGTCGTGAGTGAGAGCACAGTGGTTTTACCTTCTTCTCCCCCTGAGATGTGAAGGGATGTGCAGGTATTTGATATTTGCTCCCAGACCTGAGACTATTGCTATTTTTCCCACTTTGGGAAGCACCAGGTGAGATATTCCTTGAATAAACCTAATTGCAACTTTCCCTACCTGCTTACAGAGCTTTATTATCTCTTGGATCTTCACTAACAGAGTCAATAATTTGTTTGAACAAGTTTTCCATCTAATCATTAACACGCTTAAAGCCTATAATGAGCTCTGTATCCTTGCAAATGCATCTTTTTCAAGTGCTTGTGTAGATTTAAGGGCATTGTTTCATTGTAAAATGGAAATCAGAGCTGTTCCTTACACAAATGCCGCGGTCCTTAATAAGGGATGGATCAGTAGCAACTTTTTAAGTTTATTTAATTTTTAAAGTACTCTTCTTTTTACACGCTGTATTTGGGATATTTTTAAAGAGAAATAACATTTTAAAATCTGTATTAAATCAAATGCCTCATGTTTTCCTCAACTCATCTTATAGCAGTCAGTGAATGAACGGTTTCAATTCAGAAATAAAAGGCATTTATAAACAGATTTTTTTCAACTTTATCAGCTGCTGCTCAACTCCCATTGTATTGATGTAATGATATTTCAAGATAAAGAAAGAAATTCATGACTTTAACAATGTAAATAACGAGAAAGGCAATCAGATTAAAATGGGGACCATTCACGCCCTGCATGACAGCTCAGAGGACTCTAGCAGAAGAGTAACCAGCTCAGTGAAAAATCAGAAACTGTGATTGCTATCTAACACTGCAGCTTTTCACAGTAGCTCAGCACAAAGTTACTTAGCACAGGTGTTTCTGTAAGTCTGATACATTGGGAAAATTCACAAGGTTCTCCGGCTCTCTTGCTCCGTGTCGGCTGTGAAGTTGGTCCTGTGATGCAGCAAACGGGTTTCTAGTAGGAAATAGAGCATGGAGGCAAATGAGCAAGTTCAAACACAGGATCTGATCTAGATTCATTTGCTTGGTTGCTAATTTTTGTAACGCATGACAGTAGTGAGGTGAATGACCTGTCATCGAGCAAGAGCAGCGAGAACCAGGAATGAGTTATCGTTGGGAGTTAAGCGTGAAGCTGAGACCCTGTTCCCTCCGTCGATAAAAGCAGCTTTCCAAATAACATGGGTATCAGTGCTTGTTCTTTGTTAAGTGAGGGGTTTGATAAATATTCACCTATTTTAGTATTTCTCACTATTTTGTTTAGCTATGGTGTGTTTCCGTGCTTTCAGCCTGTGGGTTTGCATTTCAATAAGAGATGAACTGGTGTAATTGAATTTCTCAACACCTAAAATCTCTCAGCAATTTTTTTCTTCTTTTATTTCTCAAGTTCTGGCAGTATCTAATTTATGGCTTAATTCTTTGTAAGGTCATTCTCTAAGTGAGTGACTTCTAGTTAATCTCAGATATTATGAGCTTGGCTGTGATAAAGAATCGGTTCATCTGTTCTCAGATAGAAAAGAGTGAGTTGTGGGGATTGTTGGCACTAAAAGTTTAGCTGAAAGCTAGGTACAATTTCTTACCAAGATATTATTTTTCCCTCATTATTTTCAAGGTAATCTGGCTGTGTTTTTACTAATATAGCCAAAGTTGAAAAAAAAAAAAAAAATCATATTTCTTTCCTGGTGCTGTGTTCTCCAAGTAGGTATATATGGTTACTAGTGTGGGTTTGCTCCTAATAATGAAGGAACCAATAGGTGGTAAGGTTTTTTTGTAATTATTTTTTGATTCTTCCCCCCCTCTAATTCCTTGATGAGGTATTGTCTTCTCTCAGTTGGGCTGGAAGGTGCAGCTTTCTTTTGCTGTTAGGCTTACAAATGACAGCTAACTTTGTTGCTTGTGGTTCTGCTGTTAATTTACATGCAGCTCTTACTGACTGTCACTAACATATCTTTTGTTCCCTGAAATATTCACTCTGTGAATAAATATAACTTTTCTGCTATTTTTCGCTGGGGCTGATTTGCTCATTTCACTCTTGTGACTGGAAACAGTTCAAGCACTCAGATTCTGCACGTTTGCCTATTGCTTAATGAAGTACCTTGCTGAATCAGGGCTACCGTGTTCCAGCAGATGAAAGGGAAGCACATAAGAAGCTCCACTGCCAGGTTCTGCTTTGAATGTTTTTCTTTTAATCAATTTTTAGACTTATTAGCATAGCGGATCACGGTTTTTGCGAAACAAATAAAAGCTTCTACTCTGATTCTTGAAAGCGTCGGGAAATGTTAATGTAATTGGTTCTGTTTATAGTTCAAACTCACTTACATGTCTCTGCTCATAGACACGAGTAATAGAGTCAGCTCTTCCAGCTCTGGTTTAATGAGTTAGTACCCCAAACCTCTGGAAGTAGCTCATGGGTTTCTTTTGTCAGAATCAAGAATCTGATAACATTCTTGATTATCTTAGTGGCAGCAGAACAGTGCAAGGGTTAGGTCGTGGTTTGTAACACAGGGTAACATAACACTTGTAGAAACCACTTTCCTTAAGACTTTCTCTTTTGCCTCACAGTTTAACGTCCACATTACTGGTTGGATGTTGCTTTTGAGTTGTCATATGCTGCTGAATTTGGGGAGAGTGATAATGCACCTAGAATTTCTGACAACGTGGTGAGGAAGGCAAGGAATGTGTGAGTCAGGGGCCTGTGGGGAGATGCCTTGGTTATGGCCCTTCTGGGTCTGCAGTTTGGGTCACTGGATAACCACGAGTCTCTTGGCACACCCTCCACAGTGCTCAAATTAATATGAAAGGTGACACCTTTGGACAAGAAGGCCATAATGTGTTTTAAACCACTCCATTTCCTTGCCATATGTACTGTACATTTATTAATGAAAAGACATGGAGCAAAAATAATGGTGTTGAAGGGATTCAGATAAGTATAGCCTTATGATTATGGCACGGAGGAGTTGAACCCCAAATACCCAGCCATTCCTGGTCTTGATAATTTTATGTATTTTTAGCTTTCCTTATATTTAGATCCCAAAGTTCCTGAACAAGCTGTCACCCCAAACCTGCATTCGCCTATACTGCATCATCCTAAAGCTTGCAATAGAAAAGAATATCAGGATTTCAGACACAGCATATTTAGAAAAGAGAGAGAGAGTCTGCCAAATTCCCCAAATCCACTTCCCAATTCCCCTCACGAATAGCAGGAAATTACTTGTTATCAGTGGGTAATTCAACCACAAACGTTATTGATTACCCAACCTCAATCTTTACAGTCTTGATGGCCAAATATTTTGCAATCATTCTCTCTATTTAAAACTAGAAGATGTGATTTTTATTTTGGAAAAATTGAGTTTTTCAGATTTTCTGCATGCCACATCACATTGTGATGTGCCCCTCCAGATTGTCCAGTGTGATAGCCAGAAGCTTGACTGACAGATGTCAAAGTGTAAATCATGAAAAAAGCCTACATGATTAAAAAAATTCTGATACTTGAAAAAACTGTAGGTATTTTTAAAATAATCTATTTGCTTTTGACGTTTGGTGTTCAGTATATCCCAGTGCACACCAGAAACTCTTAGACCTAGAGTGGAGGTGTGTGTTCCTTGTATTTTTTTCCTAATTTCATTGTATTTCTTAAAATTGTAGTATTGATCCAAGTAGGTTCTCTTGCTTGTGAACTATGCAGTCAAATGTTTCTGTAGTTTTTCACCCAATGACCTCTGGCTGACCAAAATCAGTTAATGCAAGAAATTCCCTGAGTTCTGAGCTATAGTCCCCCTTCCTAGAAAAACTTCCCTTAGACACTATTGTGCAGAGATATTTAACATTTTGGTTATGTGATATTTTTAAATAACATTTTGAGTAACCTGCTGTCATTACTAAAGTACCACGTAGAGCAGCTGATAAATTTAAAGGCTAATGCAGTTCCAGTGCTGTCAGTGCAGTTCCAGAATGTCTACATAAAAATCCAAGCATCCTCCAACTCTGCAAAACTGATCTGAGACTATCACAACAACTTGGAGATGCAAAAAGCTACATTTTTTTTCAGAATACAAGAATCTCTAATTTCAGAAGTTAGATTATATTATTCTTTGAATTAAACTGTCTCCATACTGTCTGTATTGTGATGCTGCTTATTACTTAATATAATGCCATTCCCACATTAAATAAATACCAAAAATATGCAGGAAAGGTTCATAATCTACTGGTCTTTTGGGAACTGCATTGATACCCAATCCCTGGAGTTCAAGGCCAAGTTGGATGGAGCTCTGATCAGCCTGCTCTAGTGGAAGATGTCCCTGGTCATAGCAAGGGAGTTGGAAAGGGATGATTTTAAGCTCCCTTCAAATCCAGACCATTCTAGGATTTTGTGGTTTGAAATATCCATATTCTTCTGTACTCAGTTAAGAACTGTATTACCTGTGAAAGCTTTCTAACTAGGTTGTGACTCCTCAGAAACTAGAACTTAGGTTACAAAATTCATCCATCTTTGTCCTAAATCTCATCAGCATCATTTTTATTAAAGCACTAAATAACTTTTTAAAACAGAAATCTTTCCAGTTGTTGTAGCTAGAATTGTTTGTTTTCTTGAATGGATGCAATAGCCTTATCCAAAACATTTTTCATCCTGCTTAGCTTTTCCTGATATTTACCTGCAAATAAAGATGGAAAAAGGCAAACCCAAGACGTTTGGCATTGTTTGCTCCCTGCATGCAAGGGGAGATAATAACCAGTATATTTTCCTGCCTGCACCACTCAGGAACTTGACACAGCTGGCAGAGCGTATGTACAGATCATGGACCAACTTTGATGTTGTACATTGTTATTAAACAATAGCTGGCATGGCCGTGTCGCAGCAGGATATTGCACTTACCCTTCAGCAGACATGTTTTTATAGAAAGGGACCTCCTGCCTCCTTGCCCCAGGCCACAAAACCCTCCCCTGTAGAGACGGTGTTTTGGATCTCGAGCAGTAGGAGGAATCTTGTGTTGCTGTATTGGCTTTTGGCAAGTTAGTAAAATTACATATGCAGCTATTTTGGAAAATGACCGCATGTTCTACATGCTCAGTACACCGAAAGATTCTGAGTCACCAGGGGAAAAAAAAAAGAAAGAGGGAAAAAAAACTATCAGAATGAAAAGAAAATGGTAAATAAACAATGAAAATCCCATTCAGTAGTGCTGTTTCATCTCTAAGAGACGCTTTATTCAACAGCAGGTACCAATCCCCACAAGAAACATCTGCTATCAGAGGATTTGCAGGTACACTTTTGTTCACCGCTCACGGAATTGGTGTCGGTATTATAATTCAGCAGGTTTCTGCTTTTCACACAAACCAGGATTAGCATTGACTTGGGCTGGAGGGCATTCAAGCTGCTGTTCTTCTTTTAGCTATATTTCTCTGTAAACATCTAATTGTTTCAAAAAGTGATGTACAGTATGCAAAAAACCTGAATTCAATGCAAATAAGCCTGTGCAGCTCTAAACTTAACAGGTGTTCTCATTAGTGTAAGTAGACAAGGAACAATTCTTGAAAGTTTTATAAACACATAATCACGGCCAAATACGTTACTATATGTATAAAGACACTTATAGCAACATCTCTTTTTCCTTATTGTGCAGTCTCAGCATTTATTAATAGGAGATATGTGCCAGTAAATGAAATACTAAGAGCCAGTACTGGCTTCTTCCTGAAAATAATGTAGCTGTGAAAAGCTCTGCTACTGATGAATAAATTTTTGGCTAAAATAAGAGTCAACAAAATGAAATCTTTACACCCAGCACATATATATTTTAAATATATATCTTTGCCTGCACTGAAAGCAAAGCATTCATTCTCCCTTTGATATTTTTGTTTGTTACCAGGACTTATCACGTTGAGTCTCACTCACATACATCATAAAGTGTTATAACATGCATATAAAATTGGACAGGAGGACCATTCATCACTAGGTATTGTCCAGCTGGTAAAGCGAAGAAAGACAGGACTTCTCTGAGAAACCATTGCCAATATCTCTGTGTGTGGCTGTGTAATATATGGCTTCAGATTGCAAAGGCAATAACAGTAAAATATTACCCCAAGGAGAAAAGTAGCTTGCAGTAGGTATTCATGCACTGCCTTCACTCTTCTTCCGTGGACAAAATGTGCAATTGTCTATTCCCCGACTTCCCACTATGCACAGACACGACTGAATTGTGTCTTAATTATTATCTCTTGCTTTCACCAGTTTTGGGGGTACTTCTTTCTTGCTTCCCCAGTCTGGTGACTCCCATCTCTCCTGAATTTGGCTTAAAGGCTGCCAAAATTCCATCCCTCCTGCTCCGTGGGCAGGGCAGCGCGTCCGTGGGGCTGGAGCAGAGGGCAGCGTGGGCAGGGGGGACACGGCAGGCTGCACACAAGTGGCTGACGTCCAGGAGGGTCATCTGCTTCCTGTCTCACATTTTCCCTTTTGCTATTTATCCTCTGAAGGAAACCCCTGTTTTCAGAGGTTGATCCTGGTATTCCAACTGTCTCTCACAGGGCACAGTACCAGTGTAGCAGATCAGCAGGAAATGCTCCCCAGGATGTTCCCCGGATGTTTAGCAGAGAGTATTTGCTCTTTCTTACCTTCCCCTTTGCTAAACAGCTTGTTATTTCTTCTCACACTCCTCCAAGGCAGCAAAAAAAAAGATCTGGACTGGTGGGTGGAAAAAGGAGAATGACAAGTTGTTCCTTGAAATCAGTGACAGCATCCCAGTACCCTTGGACCTTTCTTTCCTTCCAGAGAAACTCTTGGACCCCCAGCCTGAGCTCCACTTCCAATCCAAGAAGGAGTTTTGGTCTCTCAGGGCTTAATCAGCTTCAATTGTGACCTCCTCTTGGTTCAATATTTTCCTTACAAGTGATAAAAATCAGTTCTTCTACATCTGAGATTTGTCACAGCCAGGAAGGAAAGGAAAAATTTGTCTTATAATGCAGACAGAAGATTCTCACCTAGTTAGTATTAATGCAATTTTTCCAAGAGAAACTGGTATATACTATGAGTTTATGGCAAAAGGGAAACTTTAGGCTTAAAGATTTTTCCTTCTTAACAATCCTAGAGTTCATTTTTTTATTACTAAATTGTGTTGAAGGATTCAGTCCCAGGAATTTACCACGAAAAAAATTATTTCATCTCCGCTGGTGCAATAGAGTTTTATTTTAAAATTTATTATTTCTTGTAAGTCTGACCCCCAAATATGAGACAGTTCCACCCATTTTGGTGCCATTGATGTGTATAATGCCAGCAACAGTTTATTTCACTGAGAAGTAACTCATTGTATATGAGGAAGTTGCATTGATATGAGGACCCCACAAAAGTTTCCAGAAAGTGGGTGTGCAAATCAGTCACACCACAAGGCAACACAACTGAGGACATATCCTATAAACATCTGGCAGTATTCAGTCTTATAAATTCTAATATTGCAGAAGTTGTGAAAACACAGGATCTGTTTGTTGCCTCTTTGCAATCCTTGGTTTTCACAGTAATTTTTACAGAGTCAGAAAAAAACAGGATAATTAAAACATAAGGTTCAACATCTTTAGATATGTAGAACATTTTCTGTTGCCTAAAACAAATATTCCCAAAGAAAGTATAAAACATTTTTCTGACTTGCAAAGTTTTTGCAGTCTATCATTTAAATTACTTAAATAAAGGGAGCTTTACTGCTCCCAAAAGCTGAGAATATAACACCCGCCATGCATATTAGCTTGATCTTTTTGACAGACCAGAAAAGTGTTTGTGTGTGCCAATTAAAACAAAAATGGATCCCTAGTGGCTTGTTCCTCACACAACTTCTGAAGACTGCTATCATTGTATGCCGGGGTAACCCTGGATAAGGCGGCTCTCCAAAGTAAACAAACTTTTCAAAACTTTCATGACAGATGGGGGTTACAAATGCATTTTAATAAGAGAGTTGCCAAAGCAACTTTTTTGCAATCAGCATATATTTACTTAACATCTAGCAACATTGGGAACACAAGGCAGATACTTTCTCACCAAATTTTTTAACAAATATCATTTTTTTTGAAAGATTGGTTGAAGACCTTTTCTCTCAAGCTGATATTTCCCCATCACTTCAATGTTAACTTTGCTCGACATCCAAAGGACTGCGAGATGGGTGAAGCCAGACTGTAATATGAGACAGACAATCTGCTTGATAATGAAATTTCTTTGGTAATCATAAACATCTTAGAATCCTTTAAGTAATTTAACTATCAGCATAACCATGACTACCTCTGTTTGATGGGCTGGAGCATGGAATGGATACGTGATGCTGTACGAATATAACACAGCTCAATACTGAGCCTTTTGTTTTCTTTTGTTTCCATTTTTTAATATTAGACTCGGCTCACTATGGTACAGCACAGAGAGATATTTTATTTATCCTCTCGGCTGCTCACTCATTCAGCGTAAACATGGCCAGGAGACTGAATTATCTGTGAGAAAGAATTTAGGATCAACTTCCAGAAATGCAGTTAGACTTCTGACATGTTTTTAAAAACTTGCATAGCTCTGTCCCAGTTTAATTCAAATCCAGCTAATTAAACCACTAAGGAGCATAGTGTCTCCCAACTTTAATTAATTCTACTTCTGTTGGGGGTGTGGACACAGGAGTATCTATGATTTATCCATTTATTCTCAATTTATATTGTATTCTAATGATTTTTTAAATTAATATTTAGAGACAGAAAATTCCTAATATTCTTTCTTTTTTTCTTCTTCTAATTCTTTTTTTTTTTTTCTTTCATTTCTTCTTGACTCTTTTCCCAACTTCCCTGGCCCAGCCCTGGTGGCTGCCATGCAGATGGGAAATGGGGTGTCCTGTGTTGCATGGATAGATACCATACTGAAAATCTCTTAGGAAAATAGAGAGAAAAAACCAGATTTCTCTTCATTGTGGGGAATCAGGTTGACTAACATGATCAGAAAAAAAACCCACTACTTTGTGAGAGAGCAAGGTGAGATGAAGGGAGCAGTGGGAAGGAGGAAGAGTGTTAACTTTGGAGCTAGAAATGCTCCAGCGACTCACATTTCCTTTTTTTTCCTACACATATCAAGGGCAGCAATCCCAATGCACAGCGCAACAAGAGGAACACATTTTATTGAATTTCTGCACGCAGAGGTATCTGTCAATCCAAGTTTAAATCACTTAGCGCTCACCACAAGCTGCGTGAGTCCCAGGTGGCATAAAAATTTCGGTTTTCTGCACTGAATCTTGCACTGGATTAGCAACTGCTGAAGTTTCCACGGTCCAAAAGCATCCAGTAATCCAACACTGAACCTGTGGAGTCGATTATGTGAAGCTTCACCTCTGTAGTCCAGCAGTTTTTCTGGATGTCCCAGTTTCAGGGGGAGTTGAGCAATGGCTTGTTTCAGTATTTGGCTGAATTAAGAACTGTGACATGGTTTTTTGGTGTCCATACATGAGCTATACACGAGCCATACACTGCCCAGGCTGCTCACTCTGCTCCCTTTTGCTTGTTGCACGGTACACACCAAATTTTTTTTGCTGCATTTTTCCTTCCCCACAGAATTCTTCACTTCCTGTGTTAAGGTTTGTTCTGGGCATTGTCTGAAAATAGTTAATCACTGCAAATAATAGTTCTGGCCACCAGAGATTCATAAGTGCACTTTGAAGTGGGTGAATCAATAAGGCGGGTTTGGATTTTTCTTTTGCTGTGTGAAATTATTGCCCTTTCCCATATCTCCATAGAGTGTCTATCAGTAGGATTGCTGAAATTGCCTCCATCCCTGTTCTTCAGCTTAAATAAATGCAAGAACATCTGTGGAAGTGTATGTTGGTGAAGAACTAGAGGGGTAGCAGGAAGAAGATGTTTTTCATAGCAGTTCAGTAGACCCTGGACCGAACTTTGCAGGAAAAATGTAGAAAGAAGACCCTGGTCTTATTCCATGGCTCTTTTATCTCCTGTTTTCCATTGGCAGGGATAAACTGTGCAAGGAAAGTGTCCGAGACAGGTTCTGAATGGTGATCTGTAACGATTTGGAAGTCCTGGTACAGCAGTATGTCCCAGAGCAAAACCTAGCATGTGAAAAACATATAATTCATAGAATTTTTAAAAACTGTTGGTCCTGGGCAGGCTCCAAAGAATATTTATATATTATAAAATGGTAATAGCATTAATTAGACACAGTGTCCTGCATTTTGTATAGCTAAAAGAGTATGTTTCTGTTTAATAACATAGGATCTTGTTGAGCACCACCTTGGTGCATCATTATGGTGACATGCAAAAGAAGCTCAACCCTCCATTTGCAGCTTTATAAGGTGACAAGAGAAACCCTTAATAAGCCACAAATAGAATATCAGGAAGTGTTTCACACCTGCCACCCTCCCCACTTCCCACACTGTGTTGGCAGCCTGGCAGTGCATTGAATTTAGCACACATTTACCTGTGGCGAGCCGATATTTTCAGAGGATCAATGCTTAACAGCAGGACTGTGCTACAGCTCGCTGCAAAGCTGCCATGTGAGTGGGTTCAGCTTTTGAAGTCATTTTTTCCGTGGTGCTGTAGCAAGAAAGAGGGAATCCAGGCGCCCTGGCTCTCCTCTCCCCAACCTGAAGGGCACAGCAAACCAGAGGGTTAATGCCAGTTGTCAATCCTCGTGGGTTTTTATTGCTGACAGCAGCAGCATCATTCTGCCTGGTAAGGTAGTGCTAATTCCAGACTGTAGCCTTTGCAAAAATGATGGCACAGAGAGAGGGATTTCGGGAGGTATTTAAATAAGTGAAGTACCTGGCACAATGGAGTCTGGCAGCTCTGGATAGAACACTTCATTTTCTTTTTTTTTTCCCCCAGATTTGTCTTTCACTTGTTTCCCCAGCCCCTCTGTTTATTTCAGCAGTGCCTGACACAGGGACGGTGTGTTAACAGGCCTTAATATTGAACAATTTCTGCTTGTTGTTAGTTATACATCATTTAGGGCTGTGATCATAAATTGTTCAATCACAAGGTTTTGTCAAAACCAGCATTCTTTACTGATGTCTTTTCCCAAGGGTGTTGAAAATTTGATTGTTCAAAGTGCAAATATGGTTTAGCAATCCTTTCCAAGAGCCATTTATCAGAAATCCTAAGGAGGTAATATATAAAAGTGGGATAGAAAACCTGCACATTAAATGGGATTTACCAGCCAAAGCCTTTGGAACTGCTTGCCTGTGAATGACTGGAATGGAGCAGAACAAAGTCAATTACTGACTGTAATTAAGGAGTGGATGCATTTAAACTGTAGAGAGCAGTAGCAGTCTTCTTGAAACTGTCTTGTTACTCTGAAGATTAGTCTGAGGAAAGAAAGAAAAGGACTTGAACTGTATCTTACAGAAAGTATATTTTAAATGAATTCTCTTCCCTCCGTTCTATGATCTGTTTTTACAGATTTGCTCATAAAACACTGATAATATATGATTATCAAAATAACACATTCAAGACAAAGAAACTTTCAACATGTATTTTGCTTTGGTCTTGTTAGCAATGGAGTATCTCTTTTGCATATCATACAGTGCAAATATTTATGCAGTGCTGAATACTTGTATTTTAATAAAGCCTGAATTTACTGAACGGAAGGCTGAACTATGTTGTGTCCTTTTTAAGCCTTCAAAATACAGTAAATCTAATTACATATGTTGCTCTTACTTTGAAAATGTTATTCCATTTTATAATTTTAATAATGATTTGTTTGTACTGGGAGAGAGGCATTAGATTGAATTGTTGCCTGTGTTTAGTCTAATTCATATCTGCATGTATACATTAATAAATTGTGATATCATATCATGAATTTTGAACCCAAACCTTGCCGTGTGAGCCGGGCACGGAACTGGAGGTCAGCTCTTTCTACTGCTCACCTTAAGCTGAATTTTGGCTTTTTATTTCTTTTCGGTGAAGGGAAGGGTGAGTGTGTGAGTGGTGATTAACATTATGGCCATGGAATAATGAGGAAATTGAGATTTCCCCAATAAATAACTCTCCCTCATGCTCGGGGAGCAGTGGGGTGGCTGGAGTTGGCTCCCGATGGGTGCGGAGGGGACGGGATGAACATCTGCAGCCGGGCAGCCCCGAGCCCACACCAGGGGACCATTCCCACATTCTCTGCAGCACTCTCACAGGATGTCTCCGCTGGAGCTGCACTGACGGGATTTTCCTTAATGCTGATGACTTTGGAAACCTTCCTTACAGGCATTTCCTCAATAAAGGGAGGGTTATAGGACAATTAATGTGATATTAAGCTGTTGTTTTTTTGGTTTGTTTTTTTATTTTTTTTTTCCTGGTAGTGTTTCAGTTTTGAGGAAGATGCTGGGAGTACCCAGGCTGGTGAGGATCTGCTGTTTCTTTTTTGCTTCAGTAAAAACTCTTGATATGGGGGAGATGCAGGGATACAGTAGTACTTCATGTCGATTTATTTACATAAATAAGCTGTGCCAGGTTGTAATTGCTTAGCTTTGCTTTTTCTCAAAGTTTGGTCAGAGGGAAACCCCTGTTGTCCACTGTGCTCAGCCCTTCCCCTAAAAATACCTGAAAAGGTTTTGGTGCTGAATAATTCCACGTTCCAGTGAACATTCCAACATTCGGACTAAACCTGCATCCTCGATACACTGACACTCAAGTGTTCCATTTCCACTTGTGGATGCCACCGAATTTTGCACAAGCAGCTTTTAACAACAGAAAAATAAGAAAAAACCTTTGGTTCCAGAGCTGGCAGGAGTTGAGCTGGTTTGCAGCATGGGCAGAACGAGCTCCTGCCCCTTCCAAAACGTGCTGGTGATGTAGCCCTTGGTTCATTTGTCTGCTAACAGAGAAGGCCGTTGTGCCCAGATGATGCTCCACAGCCACGTGCACCAGGAATCTGTGGAAAAATCCTGGGACAAAGCACTGCACAGCTCTGGGCCTCAGTTTTGCCATCTGTGAAATGGTTGCTTCAACCTGTTGTGTGAAATACCTGGAGATTTCCTCTGGCAAAATATATATATAGAGAGAGAGAGAGATGTATGCAAAATAAAAAATTATGTATCATTATTATCCCAGTGGTTTACAGGAGTTCAGACCAACAGCATATACATACATATTTCCACCAAATATTAGGTTAGGCAGTGAAACAGCATTATCAGGGGATTGAATATTCTTTTGATAAATATTCCCAGTGAGTGGGTCAAAAATGTAAATCGACTTCTATTCAGACAAACTGGGGATTTTTTTTTTCATGATAAATGGGCTCCTAATTACTCTGCTGCAGCCATCTTTGATGGTAATTTCTTTTTTTAATGTGAAAGGGTGACATTATTAATTTTACCAAAATGTTTGGAAGTGGGCTGTGGAATCATAGGTAAATAATAAATGTGCAAATTCAAGAATGGAGGTACCAGACGCAAAACCAATATTACTAAAACAGAAATGCAAACTGTAAATGACAGGAAATAATTCTCATCTTGAATTCACTTCTTTTCAGGGTGCTTTGATTTCACTTGAACTGTGTCTTGTTACACAGAGTTTCCTGGCTTTTCTTAACTTTTGTCACATTCCCCTTATTTCTGCACTATTTGTGTTCGGTGGTTGCATTGCTGAGACAATATCTCGTTTGTTGTGACATATTCAAAACAGTTTTCAGACAGAGGTTCAGAACTCCTCAGTGACTCGGCACTCCAGCAGATAATTCTCTATAAAAAGGAGAAGCATTTGGGGGCACGGGAGGGAAAACAGAGGAAAATCATCTTCCTGGTGTGTGCTTTACTCACCTGTGTGTGCCCATGCCCTCCCCAGATCACGACAGTGTCAGGAAATGAGTTCCTCCTCCAGTCGGATATCGACTTTCTCATATTGGATTGGTTCCACGCTATCAAAAATGCAATTGACAGATTGGTATGTATTTGTTTTGGCTGTTACCTTTATTAATTAAGATGTAGCAATTTCAACTTCATTTGCTCAGGCATCTCTACAGGTTTTAGGCAGTCAGCAGCTAGCTAGACATTCCTCTCTCTGAAGGATATAAAAATATGTATGCAAATCTACTAAAAAAATGTCAGATAAACAAGGTTGCTGCACAAAAATGTCATTTGATTCTTGCCTCGAAATGGAACGCTACATTTATTTCTCTGAAATAACAAGGACGCTGGCTTGCTGAGGGTTGTAAAAGCACACAAGCACTTAATAACTAATGAATTTTTGCATTTTCTGTTTATGCAGCCTACAGTATATAATCTTCAATAGAACTATTAATACATTTGAGCCTTTTATGAATTTTTGTATTACTTATTCACAAGAATAACACTAGCAAATAATATTCCTTTGTAACTGATTGCTGGTATTCTCCCAGGAAGGCTGGGGGTTTTCTACTAGAAGTAAGCAGGGTTGCGTTTTATTAAAACAGATTTTAATTACCACACCAGCTTCAGCTGTAGCTTTTTCTTTCTTTTTTGCCACTCTAGTACAAATTCCAAATGTCTTCCTCCTATCCCTGCCTGATCCAAGAACATTTTCTTTTTTTTTTTTGAGGGCACTGACTTCCCTTGTTCACTGAAGAATCTGGTGAGAGAAAAATATCCCCATTTCTTGCATTTTTCAGAGGTTTCAGTGCAGGGGAATCTGCAGCCTCTTTGAAAGGGTTAATTTGAACACAGCTACTGTTTCCTTAAAGAGCTACAAACATTCTATTACCCTGAGGCTATAATCAGCCAAGGAAAGTTTGATCTGATGATGTATGTCTTCATATTGTGCATTTCATTGGGTGTGTGAGGATATTGATATCCAACTAAAGATTTTGGGGTGGAGTTTTCCGTGGAGACTCAGGAAAAAAAAAAATTGGCATATTATTCAACTAAACATCTAATAGACCTGATTATTTATATATATATATATATATATATTCTTTTTTTTTTTAGTGTAGCTAAAGTGATATTGTGGCATCAGCAGCCCTGAGCATGCAGAGAGCCACAGCAGCAGCAGCTGGTGGGGAACAACTGGCCCGTGGTTGGCTGGTCCTGGCCAAGGTCCGAGTGCGCAGGACAGGATGTCACCGCGCACCACTCCTGGCCACTCCATCCCTGTCAGCTATTTCAGTTCTGAAACTCTGAACGAGTGTGAAAAGCCTGGCAGCTTTCCAGGCTGTTGGGATGGCTGAATCTCACCTGACCAAATACCACGGGAAGAGACGTGGCTTCAGCCAAAACAGCATCTCCTTTTTTTCGTTCTTTTTTTTTTGCTTCTTTTCCCTCCTCATTTTCACTTTGTCTGCCAGTGAATTGGAATAAGAGAAAAGCCCTCTGACTACTTCTTAAGCTTAAACCAGCAGAATTCAACCCCAAATTTGCAATGATGTTTGAAGTAATTGTGTTTGCAAGAATATTTACTGTAACTATCTAAACCAGAAAGGCAATTTAAACACCCTTCCTCTTTGCCAGCATTTGAAAGTAGCCTGCAATGTGGAAATAATTTTGGTCCCTAAAGCCTAAAGAAGCAGGCCTTTTGTTTTCCTCACTTAAATGGGAATTTATCTCAGAAATTAAGATCAGTCTGTCAGGGCCATAAAAGCTTTGCCATATGACAAATTTTGCATTACACTTTCCTTAAATTATATACTCCCTGCACGCTTCCTCTGTGCGTGTCTGTTAGCTTCTGTACTGGCATTCTGGAATCTCTTGCTTCATTCTTACAAATAATAATTTTATTAAAAGCATACACATATGTATATACATGTATATATATTCTTTTCCCAGCCAAAAGAACAGAGAATTACATCGAGAAATTTGGAGTTCAAACTCAGAAGATCCTCCAGCATCGAATTACTGAATAACTTAGACACTGAATCCAAAGAGCCAAAGCCTGAACACAGAAAATCTTTAAGTAAGGCTTTTTTCTTTCCTCATTTTTCTTTCCATTTTTTTTTTTCCTTTCCTTTTTAAATAACTATGCCATTACAGGGCAAGATAATTTTTATTACATACAGAATGTAAGGAAGATCACTGAGAATTTTAAAGCTGAATATGTTCTGCACTGATATACATAACTTGCATTTAAGTAAAGACAGTTACTAGCTCCACACTTTTAAAGGGTGACACTCTCTCCTAAGCAAAATAAATTTGTTTAGGAGCAAAGACATTTATTTAAGCCATTTATTTTTAAAAACAAGCAACATGAGCCCTACGTTAATGGTCTGTTGCAGTTGCTTTGTTTCCATTTTAGTAAAATACCTCAAATTGCCAGAGTAATTTTGTCTGTTGTGTATTTATACACTGAATTGCTGAAAGAATTGACATATCCTCTGCAGCCAACAACCAGTGATGTATCTATAATTTTATAGAAGATAAATTCCAGGGTTCGGCGTTGATTTTTGTCAGTGTGGTTAGAAAAGAAAGTGATCTAAAACTAGCAGGGGTGTGCTTTACTCCACTGAAAAGACTTCCCTTTTCCAGCTGAGATGCTCATGAGATCGTGGGCAGCAGCCGCAGGAGCTGGTGCTGACCCTGAATCCCTCACGCAACATTTTTTTAACTTCACCCTCTCCCCTGAATTTTTGTTTCCCTCCTTTGTTTGGCGGGAGATTCACATCCTGGTGCCGATGTCAGCACTCTGGCAGCCCCAGACTGGCGGGCTGGTTCGAGATACCTTTAGGTACCAAAGGGCTGTGTAGGAATTTGCCTGCACGCTTTTCAGTGCAGGATCAAAGCCTGAGATGCTAAGAAAAGGACTGCACTGAAAAGACCCAACATCGTTATTTTTAATGATAATTATCCACACAATCATAAATATATGCACACATGCATGCGCGTACACACAAATAGAGACTCATTAAATAGTCTCTTTTTGCAGACCACAGGGGTTTTGGTTTTGTTTTCTTATTATATTGGAGACTTGTTTTGTTTTGTTTTGTTTTTTATTTTAAGGGTTTTGTGGTTTTGTTATTTTTGTTCTTCGTGTTATAAAATATAAAGTAGCCTAAACGTGGCTTGTGAAAAATTGTCCCAATATCTTTGCACTGGGTGTTACGTTACGTTTCTCAGAGGAAGAAAAATAAGACTGAGAACACAGTGAGTTCTGAGGGTCTGATTCTGCTCTTATTGTAGTTAATAGCAAAATGCCCATAAACTGTCTCAGCACTCAGGGAATTTTTATTTATTTATTTAGACTTCTCACATATCTTTAAATGATAATTTGTCAGACAAAACAGAAAAAGTGACTATGAGCAGTGACAGAGACTTAGTCTATGTTTCTTTTCAAATCTTAGAGAATCTTGAATAACCTCCGTTTTGTTAAAGGCTATTTAAACTATTAAAAAAATGTGAAAATATCTGCTGTGAAATCTCACTGAATCGAAGCTTGCATTTAAATACTGTAGATTGGATTGCTTCTAAAATATGTATTCAGAACTTTTTTTTTTTTGGCCCCTTGAGATCAAGCAATTATGTGGAATTAGAAAAATCATATTATTCACTTACTTATTAGTAGTCTAAGCACAAACTGTATTGTCAGTTTTCTGCCTTTGGCTTTCTGTGCCCTTAATGTTCACACAAGTATCGTAGCCAGAATTATCGGCAGCTAGAGCCAAAATTGCTTTAAAAAGGCATGAGAACTGGTAATGACACATTGTTAGCAGTTAACAGGTGGTCGTTTCATTGTCCAGTTTGACTGCAGAGCACAAAGATATGTGCAATATCTGCAAGTGTGTTTATAAAGTTCTTGCAAAGTTTAACGATTTTATAATTTTATAGTGCTTTTACGTTATTGACTACTGCCAGTGCCAAATCCAAACAAAAGAGATTTTTTAATGATGCCTTAGAACTCCTCCAGTTTAATACAGAAGATGAGCAACTGATGTGTTAGCAGCCCACCCCCTCCCGTTCTGATAACCTTTAATGAAATGTTCAGACAGCTCAGATTCATTTGTATTTACCTTGTCTACATTTTAGGGGTTGCAAAAAATATCCAGTTTTAGACTTGGTACTTCTGCATCATTGCTTTTTTTTTTAGCAGTACAAGTATGTTAAGGACAGGTATAGTCTAACCAAAGCATTTCAGTAATTTACTCTTTAATTTAAAACTGGGGAGACTGCCCCTAGAGACTTAGTAGCAGGAATTTGGTTTTTATGTCTAATCCTAATTGCTTTTGCTTGCACTACAAGGACAAATGGTAATTCTCTGTTATGCTTTTTGAGCTGTAGACACTGATTTCACTGAAAATTGGGCTCAAAATGCCAGGCTCAATTTCCAAAGTTCAGAGTGGCCATTCTCTTTGTCACGCAGCTTTTCAGTGGCTTCTCATCCAGTTTGGTTTCAACGCATGTTCTAATTGAAGTTTTTTTGAGCTAAGGAGAAACCAAGAATGGCCTTGAGGAGTGTTACCAAAATATGTAAAACCGTGATCTTGTTCTCAAATACGTGGAAAGAGATGACTTTTTATTTTACGATGTCAGCTATTTCACTGATTTAATTTCTGCAGCTGATGCTGGTCAGAAAGAACAGGTTTTTCACCCTAGTAGTCTCCTCCGTTAGAAGAAGGGTGCATTTCATGCAAGAAAATTGCCTTGCGGCACCACTCTTTTTAATGCAAAGAAGTGTTGTTCTAAACAGATCATTTTAAAAATTTGTGTCAGACTTCATAATTTCCAAGTAATTTAGTTATCATTCAGACCATAGGGGTTTTTTGGTTCTTTTCTCCTTCGGTTGCCAAAACTCCCTTCTAATTAGTATCAGTTATAATTGGGTCCACTGGTAGGTGGTCTGCCACGTTAATTTTATATCCCATGAAACCAGACACCTGGGTTACTCTGCAAGTAGAGATGCTGTTGTGGTGGATGGGAAGTAGGGAAAGAATCTGGGATGTAGGGAAAGGATCTGTGCACCACAGGGTTCCCAGGAATCATTTTTCTCTCCAAAACCCAAGGGGCCTTACTGTGTGTGGACCACAGGAGCCGTCAGGACAGTTGTGTTTTGGGCAGTGAAACCAAGTCAATGCTCTTTGCTAAGCTCAGCCTTTCTTTTCCTGCCCATGCACCCATCTTGTAGTTTGCGTCATCTGGGCCATTTGTGGCCATCCTCTGGGAATTCGGTCTCTCAGGAGTGACCTCTTGTGGAAGAGCCTGTGCTGGAGTCGCTATTGATCGTCGGAGGGGATCAATTCCCCTTCTACTCCCCCTCTCCTGGATGGAAACAAACAGCTCCGCAGTAGGAAGAGTGCCCTTTGGCTACCGTATCAATCTGAGGGCTGCTCTTGTCAAAATGCACAATCACAAGCTTGATAATGCAATCCATTCCCAAAGCACTATATTTCCAACCTGTTCTCCATCATTTCCTTATGGCGTCACATTTACTCAGTTCATCACATTCTTATTAATATTTTAGGTTTCCCTGAAAGTGATGGAATTCTATTTTTATTACAAAAGCAACAAGAATAAATACTAATTGTTGTCAGTTATTTCCTTATGTAGTGGGAACAGTAATCTGTTCCTCAGCTTTAGGTTGCCAAAGCAAAATAATGAAATATTTTAGACATTTAAAAAAATCTGTGATATTAGATAAATGCAATTTGATCTCCTTGTTTGCCACATAAAAGCTGGAACTGCCTGAATTGATAAGATTGAATTGCATTATTTTTATTGTTTCTACTCGCATATTTTTTCCTTATCTTCAAGAACACTTTACTTGCAACCCGGTGGTTAGTCATGAAGCCTGGAAAATCTCCTCCATGTTTGAATTCTAGCTGGAGGTGCCACAACTCCAGCATTAAGAATTTAAAAAATATACGTGCGTGAAAAGGAGCATCTTGGGGAGTTGTGGCAGCATTACTGCTATTCATGGTCATTTTAGTGTCTCAATGAGAGTCGCTGGGGACCCCAGGCATCATTGTGCCAGACACAATGTGACACCAAAGTAAGACAATTCCAGCTCTCAGCCCGAATAAGGACAAGTTGCAACAGGTGGAAAAAAGCGGACAAAGACAGAGGGTGGAAGGAAAAGTTGACAGCAAAGCCGACATGTCATGCATATTAAACAGCGGGCTTGGGATTCCTTTCTGCTCTCCGTAAGGATCAGGGTCTTAGCCCCGGCACCCTGGCCACCAGCCAACTCAAATAATGATGTTTTTCTTACCTAAATTCCTCTTGGACTTTCAACAGGGAGCGATGTGTCTTTTAGTCCCAAAGGGTGATGCTTTGCCCTTGGGATTCCACAGCCTTTGCACACTTCCCTAGAGAATGGCCTCGTGGCAGTGTCTGGGAATACGCCTCCAAGCATCTTTTAAATCAGGAAAAAAAAACCAAACGCTGCATCATAATTTCAATTTGCCTTCAGAGGTATTTGCTACAATGTCATCTGGGCATTGAAACCTGCTTTAGTTTCTTAAAAGACAGCTGAGGTCAGGAGCTTATGGTCCTTAGACTTAGAACCCTGCCTTAGACTTAGTCCAAGCTTAGAACCATGGACTGTGTGCTTTAAAATTGCCCAAAATTGTTTTTCTTGTTTCATCCATTTTTCTTCAGAAGGTTGAATTTTGAAACTTGAGTATGGCATGTATTTATCCCTAAGTAATTACTAAAGCATCCAGAATCCTCCCTGAATGCAGTTAGTTAGATAACTAAGACTGTACAATGAGTGTGAGGGAAAAAAAAAAACAGCAGCAGAAACCCATTTTGGTCATTTAATGGACGTGATGGAAGAAATGGAGAATTTGGTGGAGCTTGAAACCTTTCTGGCTCCACGTGCTACTTGGTCCTTCCCTGGCTAAAGCTTCTTCCAAGGACTTGTCTGAGGGTTTAAAGTTTGTCCCTGCACAAGACTGGCAATTTCTGTGGCAAAGACCTCCTGTCTGAGGCTGTTGTTTCTCTGTGGAGGGAAAGGATGGGCACCAGGGCACAAACACATGAATTTGCATGTTTTTGGCTGTGTAATAACAGAAGGAAAAAAAAAAAAAGCTAGAAACTTACTTGTTGAAAACATCGTTTAGATGTCCTAGAAAAAGATACCGTAATTGCAGGCGGTGCTGAGAGGAGCCTGTGGGAGTTTTCTGTCTTCCTCTCTAAGACATGAAGGGGATGGAAGGTTGGGAGACCATATCTTGGTATGTAGAGAGAGGTTTTACTGGCCCAGATAAACCTACAGAGGGCTGGATTCTGTGGTAGCTTATGGAGTCCTTCACCCACACAGGGTCACGTCTTTGAAAACGGGGCTGATCAACAGGCTGCCCAGGGCACCGGTGGAGTCAGTATCCCTGGAAGTGATCAAAAAAAGGTGTGGATATGGCCCTTGAGGACATAGTTTGGTGGTAAACATGACGGTGGTGCTGGCTTGACTGTTGGATTCGATGATCTTAGAGGTCTTTTCCAACCTTCATGATTCTAATTAGAGCCGCAGAAGGGGGAACTCACTCCATTTCTTTGTTAGCTCTGATGAGGTCTGAATTCTTTCCTCTTCCCGGCCCATTTAGTTCAGTTAGATGCGAAGTTCAAAGCCAAATGATGCTATTTAGGGACTATTATTATATTACAATGTTAGCATTATGTATAGGTCAGTTTTATTACTTTTAATAAAGCCAAGAAACATAAAGCAGTAATGCATATTAGTGCAGCATTACCAATGGCAACAATTAGAACAGAAAGCAAAATGAAAACTAGCTGCAAATATGCGGTTTCCTACCGCAATGTTAATTTTGTCACTCTGCATCTTGTACGTTTGCGACATTTATTTTTATTGCATCGACAGGAATGCAGTCAGCTTCAGGGACTGAAAAAAAAAAAGCAGGAAAAGTAAATGCATCATGCTGGGTTTGGAGAGTGGAATCATTCATCTGGACTACAGGGACTAAACTTATTTTTTTGCATATTTGTACTCTCATGTTTCTCTGCCACATTAAGTATAGGTATGCTCTCTTCTTAACGCTTAGGAAAATCCTGATTCAGCAACAAAGAAGTAATGATATTGGCATTTGGGAAACAAAACATGCCAAATTGAGAAACAAATTGTGTCACTTCTACTGATAACAGATGATTATGTTGCACTCAAAATCACAACTGGCTGTGACTAGTCCTAAAAAAAAATTACATTTTTTCCTGAATTTGAATATCCTGTTTCCATCAATTATAATATAATGTTTCCTTAATTCTTTGTTTTATTTCTACTTCACTCTCTAAAATCCTTCCAAAGTTTACTATTTGGGTTGAAAAAACATATTTTCAAATTGGGCATATCCAACTTCCATATAAACATTTGGCAGAGAAACCCTTGCATGTTCACTTAATTCATTTTTATTGAACCAAGTCCAGATTTTTAGCCAGGAAAAAGTTAGATATTAATCATATCTGAGCAGGATCATTAAATTTTCCTTTACCTACTAGAACAGCAGGGTCATTATAGAACCATGAGAAGTTAGCTCACTTATTAATCTTTACAATTACATAAAAGTGATCATTTTTATAGTACTTAAGAGTAGCTCTAACCCATTACATGAAGAGTATGTGGGAATATTACAATATAATATAATGTATTATTATAGATGTGACCTGTGACTCATTGGTCTGCTCACTGACACACAACTCCCTGGAAAAGTTATCTATTCGAGCTTGGATAATCTTTAATTGTTTCACACTCCTCGTGCTCATTTATGGGGCATACTAGTAAATAGGGAGCTAGTCACTGAGTTATTAATTACCTCATTATTACTTAATTATCACCATTGCATACTTCATTTTTATGGAGAATTATATCATAAAAGGGTATTTCATGCTGCCCACCACAGCTGAGTATGAATGACAGCGATAGCTAATGTAGGATTGAGTTAGTTAAAGAAAATCAATCAGAAATCCTCACTATAGATTACTATCCAGTTTCTTCTGCCTTTTCCAGCTAACACTTCTCATCCTTGACTTTGAAACCCAACAGTTTAAACTCGGTTCTTGTTTCAGTGGACTAATCCCCTTTCATAAATCATGTTCAAGTGCTGAAATAATTTGCACATCGTTTAAAGAGTATTTGCTTTGAAACATTCACCTCAAGCCCTTTTGTATATCCTTTCTCTCTAAAGATTTGTAGTATTTGTTTTGTTCTCTGAGGTATAAAAGACCTGGGTAAACTTTATTCCTGTTGTTTCAAGATTAGTGAAATAAAATGCATATTTATTCAACTGGGACTGAAAGGAGCTTTAGTAAAGACGATCATACGCACGACCCAGGGGAATGCCATAATACAAAATGTCTGTCTTAAAATCTCTTTAGGTTTGTTCAAAACACTATTGAAGGACTTAAGTTTAAAGAAAGAAAAGGAAAAGGTTACAAATCCATATTTCTTCTTTGTTCCAAAGAAGAGAGAGACACCACATATTTTTCTTAGCAAAATAAACTCCTACACGTGCACTCTAGATGGATTTGCTATGGAGGCAAGTAGAGACTCAATATCAAGATTGCTTTAAGTCTTTTCCTACTGAAACATGGATACTAATGCAGTCCTTAAGAAAAACGCATTTTGGAAAAATGTGCTTGTTTCAAACACACACTTGCTTCAGAAAAAGCAATCACAAAGAAATCATGAGCTTTTAGGCATTATTGAAGGCAAGCAGTTGGGCTTATTTCCATGAACTAAAAGTGAGGTAGACTCCTGCAATGAGGATTCTCTGCTCTGACTCTGCCACTTCCAAGCCTAACTGCTCAGCGTGTCTTGCACTGCTTTGGTCCTGTCTCTTAGTTCCATAACAAGTAAATCTTTGTTTACATTAAGTAGCAAAACTAAGGTTTGATGTAGATTGTACAAAATGCCACAATTTTTATAGCTTAAAGCGGCACACAATGCAGACAGCTACCTCTGCTCAACCTTCCATCACCATGTGTCAGTAGATCTCCAGTTTTTGCAAGTCCATACTTTGCCTCCACAAGGGAGGAATAGAGGCTGACAACAGATAACACCTAAAGGGATGGAGGCGTTCTTACTGCAACAGGGAATATTTTAGTCTGCAGTCTTCGGAGAGAGGTCAGAACTAGAGCAAGTGAGCAGGACTTGCTGAACTTTCTTATTCAGGAAGAGCCAGTTCAGTTTTCCATCACACATGTAAGCATAATTTTGAACCTTTCATGGTATTTATTGAAATAAGTAACCCTATAGGAAGGTTGTAGCCAGAAAAAAATGATTCTTACACTATACTTTATCCTGAGGTTTCACTATTACTTCTAACTAATCTAGATGCAATCTTCATGATATTTTGGGAAGAATGTGACAGAAATAAGGAGGTTTTTAGGTTATAAAAGTCTAAATTGAGCTCAGTTAGAGAGACTATACGTCAGGCTCTAGACAGGAATACCTACTTTCCAGACTCACCTTTTTCCCTGTTGTGAAATCATGTATATTTGGACCTTCTAGCTAGCAGGATCTATTTAATTTAAATTGTGGCAGCCAATCCCAAATATTTAAACACAAACTTAATGGTACTCTCTCCTGGACAGGGCATATTAATGAAATCAACAAGGAATGTGTTTTGTAGGATCTCCTCTTTGCTTCACCAGCTGTCTGCTGACAAGCCGGGTAAACAGATCCTGCCTCCGAAAGCCAAAGGGTGGAACATCACTGAAGGGTTAAATGCTGTATTGTTTCTCAATTAAGTAAAAGGTTCCAACTAGCTGGCTTTAAATATTGATGCTGAAGAGAGAGCTATGACATACGAGCAGCTCCCTTCACCACCGAGGATATTTGGCTCCATTTAATTAATTCCATTGGCCATTGTCTTAAGTGTGCCCAGGATTCACCCAAGAGGAATTCACTTGTGTTACTGTTATTGAAAAGTGTAACACAGCATTATCTGCCTCAGACAGACTTTTTGTAGCATTGAATCAATTCCCCAGTTCTTGAAAACAACTACCTCATTTGATTCCTTTCATAATTAATGAAATTCAGTAGTAATGCTTTTGCCCCTCAGCTCAGGCTGGAAAAATGTTCCAAAACTTCAGTTTTCAAGCTGAAAGCACTCTAATCTTCAGCCTAAATGGACTTGTGGTACAATTGTGTTCTTGTGGCAGCATTTAGCCTGCTCTTCATTTTCAGCAGTTCTTTTCTGCCTCAGGTGTACCACCCCCTGCTTGGGTTGGTAACTAGGACACCCAAGATTGTGTAGTCTTTCTTATGATAGAGTGCTGCTTTTCTTTTTTTCTGATCATCTCAAATAACTCTTTGCTGAATCCCTTTTCCTTTCAGCCAGTGCTTCTTGGACTGATATTCAAGCTTAGGTCTTCCCACAGACTTGGAAAGCAGAATTCACTCTCCCACATGAAAATGGCTCACCTGATACAGTCTAGGGATTGTATTTATCTCTTTCATTGCCACTTTTTTAGACGTAAAAAGTAAACAACCAGGACACGAAAATTCTGCTGTCCTTTAATCTCTTGCATCCAATGCATTCATTGTGAAAACCAAAGCGCAAACCTGCCTTGAGCCTTTTCACAGCATATAAAAAATGTTCCTACATGTGATAGCAGTTTTTGTAATTAATTTTTAAGGTGTTCAATTTAAACAAAGAAGTAACATTCTTATTAAACTGAGCAACTCTTTTCAAACAGCACATTTAAAATAAATGAAATGAAAACATTTAAAAATACCCCAGTGCTAAGACATTTGAAAAAAAGCCCTTTGGAGACAAAAATGGATTATCAAGGAATTTTCCTGAAATTCATGAAGGCATTTTGTACACAGAAATCATTTTAAAAGCATAAAGGTATGAAGCCCTACTAGAGAAAACTTTACGGTTAACATAATTTGCAATCACATAGTGATAGTACATTTTATAGTCACTTTTGCTGAAGAAGGTCCTTCTTCAGTCCAAGGACCCAGAGCCCAGGAGATGGGGGCCAGATGTGGGCAGGGCAGAACAGGAGGGCGACCAGGTGCATGTTGGATCATTTGCCATTTAGCAGGCTTTGGGCCACAAACTTATAAATCAGGGCAAGACAGCCTTTATCTTGCTGGGTATCTATAATGAAAGACTTCATTCAAGGTCCAGAAACTCATGGTTTGATCCACATCACTTCATGCTCACTCTTTCTAGGACAGACTGCCTGTGATCTATTCAGAAAAAGCCATTTTTTTCTATATTTTCTCAGAAGTCAACTGGCTCCTGAGCAGCACATGGGTTTTCTCTTGTGAAGTGATACTGGAAGGACCAGAAAGGTGATTAAAAATTAAGCAGTGCAGGTGATGATCTCAAGATCACTGCTTGACTGTCTTCTATCCAAGCCATAGATACAGTCACTAAAACCAAACTCTTTGACTCATTTCTGTGGTTTCCTAGAAGTTCAGAAGTTCTTGCAAAAATAATCTTTGTATATATATTAGTGTGAAAACACACGTAATAATCTCTTTCCTTTCTATGTAAAATTAAAGATGATTATTTTAGAGTGTTATAATGCTCCTACCTTCCCTTCTTTTGAAAGTATTTCAGCTGATGTGTTTGAATGAAAATCAAAAGATAACACTAAAAATTAATGAATAAATCATGAAAACACTGTAATACCTGGATTGTTACACAGTGTTATCTGAAGATCACTCAATATGATAGATCAAGAACAGAACCAATATTAAGGCACAATTACAAGCAGTGGAACACTTGATTTATTGTTGTAACTTTGCTCTTAATGCAAACTACACATTAGTAATTTCTGAACTGAAATTTGAAGTCTGGCTTAAAATATCTTTTGTTTCAGCATCTGATGGTTTGAATTTGGGGTTCAATTATGAGAAAAGCAAATTTTTTCTGTTAACTTCCCAGGTAGCTGGAGGAATGGAGGCAGAAGAAAAAAGGTGAGAGAGAGGCTTAAGAAGAGATCATTGAAACATGGTGACATGGGGAAGGGAAAGAAATAAAAAGATACTGAAATACCATAGATTGCTGCATCATTTGTATAAATTTGGTTTCTTTTGGGGTACTGTAGCAGATATTGCCTGCTGAGTGAGAAACAGTGCGAGGCAAGGTAGGACAGTGGTCTCATCTTTTTCTAACAGAGTTTTTTAAAAATCGTTTGTATTTGGTGAATGTGAGAATGGAGAGGATCAATTAGAATAATTCTTTCTGTTATCAATAACCCACAAGGAAAATGTTGTTTGAAAGAAAAATTTTTTTATCTGGTGAGCTGTAACTCAGAAAACGGTTAGCAGAATTCACCTTTTCCAAACAATTTTTTTATTTGGAATTCATTTGTAGCTGTCCCTGCTCAAGTTACAGGTCATTCACAGTAATAAAGCTTTCTAATTCTGTGACAGAATATTCATAATGTCTTTAAAATACTCAGCTGGATAATGGTCCCCAGTATCTGGACAGCAAGACTTCAAAAGGCAGAGTCCTCTGATCTCCAGTTTCCTTATTCTCTCTAAGCTTGGAAGGTTTCAGCTATCAAGTTTTATTGGTTGATAGTCTAATTGCATTTGTATTATCTTTCCTCTTAATATTATTTTCTTTTCTCTGTATTGGATTTCATCCAAATATTCCTGCGACCATGAAACAGTTTTTTGAAATGTTTTGCTTTTGCTTTGATGCTTAACTGCTTTACACGTGAGTGCTGCAATAAGGTGCAAGTTTCTGATAATAGTTTTCCTTCTGTGAGGAAAAGTTTCCACAATCTCCTGTACTTTGCTTATATTTGATAGAGTCCTTCAGTTTGAGGCTTTTCACGGACAAGATAAGGTTTGGTTAAACATCTGAACTTTTGAATGTTTATCTGAACTAGATTCGACCCCTAAATTTGTCCATCATTAGTTATTTTGCTTTTCTTTTTCGAGACTAAATTATGCTATTAAATATGTTCTAAAGTAGGTTAAGCCCCTGTGCAGTTTGTCAGCTGGAACATTAATTTTAAAGCTAAAACAGTCTTCTATTGCCTCTTCTTAACATTTTGTCTGAATTTTGACCGTGGCTGGTCATACAGAGATTCAGTGCACCCATGAAAACCCCACATGTAGCTGATTGAAGTGTCTCAGAGTTGTTGTGATGACTGGCCTGATTTTATTTCAGGAAAATATCCTGATAATTAGTAATTATTTTAATGCTCAAGCAGCTTGTTCCAGTGCAGCTGTTCTGGAAACTAGATAAAGTACTAAATGTCACCACACGCCCTGCAGTATCTCTGGAGGGGTCTCCCTCTGAGCCCCTATACAAGCAGACTTGGGGTCCCAGCCAGAAAACACATGGCTAAATAAACCAGCAGCTCCTTTCTGGACTTTCCTTTTCCTCCTGTAATTCCCCTGTCTCAGTCCAATAAGAGGATGACCCACAGCACATCTCACAAGGCACCTTCTCCACCCACAGCCTCTCTAGGGTAGCCTCACAAAAAAAGTCTGTAGCCTGCTTTGGGTCCACTTTGTGGGTTTGTTTATTTTATGCAGATCCTAAACCACTTTTAGGGAAACCTTTCCAGTGTCCTCACATGGATACTACCTGAGCAAAGAGCTGTAACTGCTCAAAAGTCTGAAAATTAGTTGTATTTTAGCAAAAGGAAATAATGTCTATGCAAAAATAAAATTTAATTGATGGCATGAGGGTGACTGTCTAAGGTTTATATTTATGTGAACGTAGATGGTTGGAGATTTTTACCAGAATTTTCACTTGAGGTAAGAAGTAAAAAGAATTCTGAAATCTGGCAACATGCTCCTTTTAAAAATGAGCTCATGGGTGATCTTTTGTTGTTATGCTTACTCTAATGATATAATTGAGGTAGGGATAATTTGATAAGGTATAGTCAACATACAAACAGAGTACAGCAAATGGATTTCAGATCTCTGGCTAGATATTTTTTTGATTACTTTAAAGATAATGGGTGTGCCTTTCTCTTTCGTAAACTACCCACATCTACATTCACTGGAAAGTACTAAACTTGCTGCTTAAAAGAGAAAAATGTGCTGGAACTTGCGGTTTGAAATAGCAAATATAGAGCTGAATGTCACTACTGTTTCTCATTGGAAATAAATAGTTTTAGCATGTTGGTTTCATAACTTAGGCACTATGAATTACTTCTGTCCTTTATTGTACAAGAAACACTAAAAGTTCATCGTGGGTGAAAAAATATAGGGTTATGAGTATAATTGGAGACTGAGTGTGACAGGAATATAATTAAATGTAAAAATAATTTACTTTTAAAATTTAGAAGAATGAAACATAATTGATAAAAGTTTCGAGAAAAAGGAAATTCACTGGTAGGATATTCTTTCTGGAAAGGTCCCAAAAAACTGGATCTGAATAAAAGGCTCAACACGGTATCCAAGCACATGTCTAAATTTCATTGTATGAAACCTTTGTTTAATTCTTAACAACTTGATACAAATACAAGACTCCCTTGTTCTCTACAGATAATTAATTTGCTTCCAAAAGCATAAGGCAGAATTACATGTAGGTTTTTAAGGTAAAAATTCCACATGGCTACTAGCACCCAGCCCCCCAGAAGGGTTTTCTTTTGGTGTAAATCTGATCAGTGGTCCTGGTAAAAAAAGGAACCATATCATTTTCTTGTCCTTTTGTCTGAGCAATTTAGTGTAAGTGATAACTATTCCTAATATTTGCAAAAGGTTGAAAAGGTTTTTTTTTCGGATTAACTCAGGAGGCAAGTTTAAAGACTTGAAAGTTATTTGCATATATTTCACAACAGCAGAAAGCAAACAGAGCTCCATATTCTAAAAGCCCCTGAATGCATTATTTATTGTAAATTACTTGTTCAACTCGATCTGGAAATAGTCTACTGTATCTTGTTCTGTCTTCCTCCACCTCCAATTGCATGGGATTTCTTTTTTATTTTGTGAAGTCTTCTTGAATAATATTTTATACCATATACGTCAACTTCAAAAGTCATTAACTCAAATATTGCAATTCTTTTGCTCCGTAATTGTCGTGTTTTATGAGTAGGGTAAGACTGTATGGCTGCAAACACTGATTTACCCAGTTAGGTAAGGGCAAGGACCACTCTTCAATTCCTGTGTGTTAGACCATCCGTTGAGTGGTCTCCTGGGAATATTTTTGCAAAGAGGCTGTGTCAAGAGTCCTAATCCCCGACATGAGCTTGAGGAGACCGGTTTCCCCTTCCCAAGTACAATGTGCTCTCTCTTCCTAGAGTCTAAATAATCTGACTTTGTGTGCTATAGCAGATTTCATCCAAGTCCCACATGTTTTACATTAGATGAGCATAAACTGGTCATACTGTATGAATAAAATGAATTCATTGATTTCTGGCATTGTGCTTTTTATATTCGAGTTAAGTTTGTATAACAGTGTTTCTAATATTGTGACAATACCAAAAAAATTGTGGAAAGAAAGGCTTGGCAAGTCCTGGGTGATCCAGTCCAGTCCCTCCTGTCACAAGGTGCCGTGTTCTGTGTCCTCATACATAAATTTATTAAGCTGCATCTTAAATTCTTTTAGTTTTATTTGCCACCAAGACTTCTTTAAAAGGGTGGTTTAGAACTTCGCGTTATGGCCAGTTTATACTCATCTATTCTCATGCCAACATTGTTCTTCAGTTAAAACAGCTCTTCTCCCTCCCTGCTGTCCTCTTCTCTCCTGCTCCTTTTCTCACCCCCACCAGCAAATTCATAGAGAACAATCACAGCTCTTCCCAGCTATTTTCTAGATGGCCAAACATGCCGAGTTCCCCGTCTCCTTCCAAAATCTCAGCAACCTCTTTCTCCTGGTGCTTCTCACTGCTGCTGCCTGCACCTCTTCTGCCAGGAATTTACACCTCACATATGAGTGTCCTAGGTTACACACTCATGAGAGAATAATTATTTTTTATTAATTAAAATTAAATATTTTGGACCTGTTGGTCAGGTACTGGAACAGGCTGCCCAGGGCAGTGGTTGAGTCACCATCCCTGGAAATGTTCAAAAGAGGTGTAGACGTGGCAATTGAGGACATGGGTTAGTGTTAGGCTTGGAATTGCTGAGGAGTGTTTGAAATTGACAGTCTTAGAGGTCTTTTCCAGCCTTAACGACTCTATGATTCTATAATTCCAATCCTTCTCTAACCATGCTTTAGGTAGTACCAGTTCTAATCACGTTACTCCAGTTTCCAGTCTCAAAGTCACCAAGTTTTTGCCTGACATCCCGAATTCTTGTCTCAACTGATGACGTTTCCAGCCTTGAGTCAACAAGTAATTTTTTGAATGCTTCTACTTTTCCTGCTGAATTCTTTAATAAAAATACAAAGATGAGTTCCAAGAATATTTCAGGACATCCACTGGTAACTTCTCTGAAGTTCTACAGTAGTTCTCCTTTCAACAAAACTCATTTTAATACCTTACTTAGTCACTTCACAGTTATTGTTTTAGTGTCTACATCTTCTCTAGTTTAACTAATCATTTCCTATTTGGCGTCATATCAGATGCACAACTGAAATCCAGACAGATTTGTCTTATTGTATTTTCCTTTTTTAAAAAACTTTATTTATTTTATTAAAGAAAGGTACTTGGTATGATTTTTGTTTATAAATCCAACATATACTCAGAAATATTGCTTACATTTCTAAGCATTTATGGTACAAATACCACTAAGAAAAGCTGTGTGGGGAGTGACATTTTTATTTCACAGTGTAAATGTGTAGTGATGTTTAACATGCTATTAATTTATTTCCATTTATTATTAGAGAGGGACAATTTTTAAAAAAATTTATATGCATAAGAGCATGATGCAAAATATGAATTATACAGTCATTTTATTGAATCTTTACTGCTAATGCACGCAAATTTCACAAAGTGTAATGACACTACTGAGCACTTAAGTTGTTAGGCTGTCATATTACAGAAAAATTATTTGTGCTATATAATCACTGTTTTCTTTTTCTTGTTGTTTATTTCTGTGCTTACTTCATAAACATCTGTAAATGTAGATATACTTGCTGTGGCAAATATCTATTATTGCACCATAAACCTGAATGACTTCAGGTCCTTTAGTGCCAAATCACACAAAATCTTCTGAGCCTCTCCGGGAAGGTGATACCCATTCTGGGTCTATCCTCTGTAGTTATAAAATATGTAATTTTGAAATTTATGAGAAGAATGATTGAAAGCAATGCCCGATTCCTTCATTTTTTCCCCTCAATCATTTTCTAGTGCCTTTAAACTGATTGTGTACTTGTCTCTCATCCTAATTTTTGGGAAAAAAAAAAAAAAACAAAAAACAAAACCAAAACCAAAAAAAAATTAGTAATTATTGTGTGGATAATTCAGAGACATGCCCAAGGACTTCACTAAGGGATCAAATAGGATGACTGGCAAAAGTCCTTAGCTCAATAAAGAAGGTGAGGTGAATTCTTTATCCTTAGTGAGCAGATTTTATTGGCTTCCTCCCAGTGCATCACAAAGGAAAGGAAGGAAGAATGACTTGGTTTTTTCACTCAAAACTTTAGTGCTGGTTGAAAACCTGTCTGTTTCTACAGGCAGTGATGCATGCTGCTCCTTCCTTAGAGGACTAACAGTAGTTTCACATCTGCTGCAGGCCAAAAAAATTTGAAGAAAAGTTGAATTCTGGATTCCAGTGGTATCCAGTAAAACTTAAAGTCATGAGTCAATAGATATTAAATTACAGTGTCTTTTAGAATGTAGGCAGAACCATACACCTCTGCACATTAAGATATATTTCTTCTAAAGTATGAGACACTCAGCAATTAAGCGTTCCCATGACTTGAAATTAATTAATTAACTAATTAATTCCTTTTAATTAATATTTTTGCACATATGTGATAGCACTGCTGTTAGACTGGCACTTTCTTTCTCCAAAGTCATAGAGACCTACTCCTGCCTCCCTCTTTTGCCATCTCAGCTTTGTTTCACTCCTGCAAGGCGTTGCTGAGGACTCTGCTTATGGGTTGTAAAGCACTTCAGAAAATTATTATTTTAAGACATCAGAGATGAGAGTTAAGCACGTGGATCTGTTCACATGTATTTTAAGAAAGTTGCAGCTAGGATTTTGGTCAGTGTATTCTGTATTTTGACAGGTCAAGCCTGTTATTTTTTATTTAAACTCAGTTTATGGGTGTTATCATTGTATTATGACTCATCTCTTTTTAAGAACTTCATGAAATTTTAAAGTCTTTGAAGAGTATTAAAAAAATATGCGTGGTCCAGACATATTGTTTTTTTTTTTTTTCCTGGAGATCAGGGGTAATGGAAGAGAAAGTAGGAATGTAAAGATATTTGAATCTCTTAATGCCTTATCCATTCCCACTGCTGCTCTTCATTCTTCTCTTTCCATCCAAATGAATTGCCTACGATAATTTTGGGTGTTATAATAAACAGATAGGCATCGTAATAATGTATTTCAGTTAGGAAGAGGTACTTGAAAGAAATTAGTTTTGCAATACACATGATGTGAGACAATCAATAGTGCTTTAGTCTGACAAGCACTGTCAATATCCATTGTCACAGTTCAGAAAGTCATTAATGGATAGTTCTTCAAAAACCAATGCTTTCAACACATTGGAAGTGTTCAGATACACTATACCTGGCAAGAATTAATCATAGGTAAACCCCTGAGATTGTGTACAAATGCAGAGTAAATTAAGAGTGTAATAAAAGTATTTGGAAGGAATTTGTGATCGTGTTATAGGGAGTTACAAAATCTTGCCAATAAAATATGGAATTTAGGACATATTAAAAAATTTTACACTCTGAATCATTCAGGCTTTGCTCAGAACATCACACCCAGGAAAAACATTCTGCTACAGATACATTGTCTAGGTGCATGATTAAATTCACAGGAAGTAATCTCGTAAACATTTTTACCCTGGCCCTGAAGAGGTCAGAGCCTTGCCTAACTCTGTGAGTGGTGGCCATGCCAAAACCCTGGAGAAAGGTTTCTGTAGCTTCACCCTGCAATTTGTTGGCCACTGCTTAATCCTGATTATAAACTATAGTAAATTTATTCTCATTGCATCATAGATACAATTTAGGGCATTGAATGTTAAAAAGTGATTCTCCATCTGTACATCTCAAAACTTTCTTTGGTGGTACTATTTCCGTAGAACTGTGTCACTAGGAGGTATTGCATCAGTTCTTGTCTTCCATGCGTCTGTTATTTATATGTTATTACTAAGGCTAGATTTGGATAAGGATTCAGAGGATGTATATAAGCCAAAAAAAGACAGGTCAGTTTTTGATCAGTGGTTTTTTCTTTTTTTCAGAGCATTTAACCTACACTTATCGTCCCTAATTAAGCCAAAGTTATCGCTGTGCTATCCAACGATAAGGGCCAAAGATGTGTTCTTTCTTTTAGTCCTAATAATGTGTTTATACTCTTTTGTTTTTGTGTCCAATCTGAATGGCGCTCCCCTATTTTGATTAGCTGTTTTGATCCCATGTATCTTGAGAATTGAGGGAAAGATCCTGCCATTATTTCATTTATTTTTATATAGTTTTCCAACCTGTGGCATAGATAGAGACCTAATAAAGTGTCAAAAGTAATAAGAATATTTTTCTAGATCAAAGTGCTTACTTTATTACCAGCCAAACATGAAAATCAGACAATATTCAGGTTACATTTTTGCTGACAAAATGTCCTGGCATGCACTTGCATTAGCAGAAGAAATATATTATTATTTTATACCTAAGTCCTTAAGAGTCTTATTTTTACTTCTGCATGGAACTGTCTTCCACTTTTTTATGTTGTTTGACATTTACCAGCTCTCTTTCATGGAGAATACTTCTGCCCAAATCCAGAACCTGACACTTAAAAAGGAAGGTGTTAAAAAAAATATTATTGTGCTTTTTGACTTTTATAACTACTGTTTTTCTTTTTTTTTTTTTTGACATTTGGTTTTCTTTGTATTTCCAAATATAATAGCAATGTCATTTTAATGTGGGGATATCGCGAGAAGAAATGTTTGGCAAGAGAAGGACTATTTCTAAGTGAGATCCCAACATGAATATTTCTGGCTAAGCTTGGTTTTGGAACATGCTATCTAAGCCCTTAAATTTCTGTGAGGCTTGGAGTTTTTTTCTGGTGACTCACATGTATTTAATAGAATGAAATGAGAAATTCCTCAGCATTAGCCTTGCTGTTGTTTTGAACTGTGTGCTATAGAGCAAAATGTGGGACATACAAAGATATCCATGACAATAATTATTCCTACCTCTAGATGTAGTTTTAACACCATTATTGCTGTTTCAGGTATAAAACTTCCATCTGGGTTAACTTGTCTTTCTAAAGAGAGGGATGTTCACCCTGCTGTCCTACCCTTCACAAGACAACCATGTGTACCTCATTTGGAACACCATGACGAGTCTGGTGTAGACTCAAAGTTAAGTGTGTAATTCCAGTGGGCATAAAACGATTCAGAGTCCCACAGAATGGGAAAAGTGGCAGGAAAATGATTGACTTAAAATGTATTTTCACTACTGCGCCATTTACATCACTTGGGGAAGCTTCAGAAGTCAGGATAAAGCCAACCTAGTTGTGAATTGCTATGGACAGAATGACACTGAGCAACAGAAGAGACCCCAAACTAAATACGATTCACTTCACTGTTTCAAAGTACAACTAAGATGCAGAATTAGAAACATCCATTTGTTGTTCTTTTTATAGCACAGCCAAGTGACTTGGAATTTTAGCTTGTCCCTGCCAAGGATTGCTCAATTTCGAACAAAAAGTCCTCCGCTATAATGTTAAAAAAGCACCAACCATCGATTGAATGCTAATCTTTATGTTCTATGATACATCACTCCAGGAATGCTACCATTAAAAAATGTGAATTCTAGTTTTCATAAGTGATGGATTATTGTACCAAGCCATGTATTTTCCAGTAAAGTGTCCTTTTATTTGTCCTGTGTGATTACTAGTTTGTGGAAGTATGTGTGGGGTCATTTTAGTGCTGTGGGAAAATGGAACACTCTTCTGTTAAAATCAGTAGTGAAATCAGAAGCAAACTATGCTCTGATCATTGTAGGCATGTGTTTAAATATTGCTTTCCTTAATTGGCTATGTTCTATTTACTTAAAATGAACAATTTGGCAAGTTTTTCTCCCTTGACAACAGCAAAGCATAAACCATTTTATAAGTTTGGCTGTTAAAATCAGATTTGTAATGTAAACCACAATATTCCAGGGTTGTTGATGTTGCTTAGCCAGTTATTTTAGCTTGCCATTGTTTTATAATTGTGCACCTTTAAATGTTCTGGTTCTGTTTATAACTAATGCAAAATGCCTTGATAAAAAAAAAAAAAAAAGGTGATAATAATGATCATACTTTTAATTTTGCTCTCTCTCTTTGCTTTGATCCTCTGTTTGAAGATTGCTGCATTATAGGGGAGGTTCATTCTGGATGGGGAGAGAAGGCAGCATCTCTGTAACTGCAGCTAAATTATCCTGGGTTTTGTTTAGAAATTTTGTCAAATGGACGATGGACCAGGTTCTTGTCAATTCACCTCGTAGAGAATATTTTATTTTGGTGGATTGATTGATTGGTTAATTGGTTAATTGATTTCCAAGAGAAGATGGAAGGCTGCTCTTTCCTTAGAAAGCAGAAGCCACCCCTGTCTGAGCTGGAGGCCTTTGCCAAGGGAGGCTGCACCACCCTGGCTGCTCCATTGGCCTGCTCAGCAATGTGAGCAGTGAGAGAGCTCATGACACTGAACAAGAGTTATTCAAGGCTGGCAAGTCTCAGGTGATTTTTTAGAAATCTTTAAAAAAACCTGCTTGTTCAGGAAAAACTCTAGTAAATGTCTGCCCATGGCATTTGTGCTGCTTCTGGAGCATGCTGAGCTTCTTCTCCCTACTAGCACTGCCTATTTTGATAGCCATCATGGTGCCCTGTAAGCACCTCAGCAGAGAAAAAGTTAAATTTATGCCTTTGAAACTTCTTCCAGGGGATTTTCTGCAGCTGGATTCTATGTCTTTTTGACACAGAGCAGGAATAAATTGCGCTCGAATTGTTTCTCAGTTTGGTAAATGCTTAAATATAATGAAATATAATCATTAGGACGAGAATACTTTTCTTTCCATAAATTAATGCATCTTGCACACATTTCGTGGCACACGGCCATGTTTTCTATAACTGCATTAAATATATATATAATGCTTAATCCATCTTGGCAAGAGAATCCAGTCCTTCACTGGTGGTGTAACCATACATCCTTTCTCATCGCAAGGAGTGCACAGCTAATAGTGCGTAGCACACTCGGAGCGCGGAGTTGGAGCTGAAAAATCACCCATGTGAAACTTGTGGGATTCGTGAACACTTCATGAGCAAACTGGTCACCATCCAAATACTTATGGGCAATAAATAACAGAGCTCTGCGCGTAACCGGCAGAGTGAACTCGTCGTGTTTATTCACAAAAGTATGAATCAGACGGTTTGTAGTGTCCAACCAGCCACGCTGCTGACCTACCGCATGACTGGGATATTACCAGGGTGGTTATGGCCACTATTTTCTCTGGATATTTGAGAAAACTACTGTTAATTTAGAAATATTGCTTCACTAAAACGTTCCCTTTTGATTTCTTTCAGTTTTCAGGCTGAACTACAGTGCCTCTGACACAAATGACAGAAACCGAGTTAAAAGCAGATTAAAGAAGTTCATCTCCCGAAGACCCTCCTTGAAAACATTGCAAGAAAAGGGGCTTATTAAAGGTGTGTTCAGTGTTCCATACTTCTTCTTGGTGCAAAAATTAAAAATTCACAAATGAATATTTGACTCAGTACATTGGAAAAGCACTTCTTAAATATGGTTTTGTTGCTGTATCTCGTAATACACTGCTGAACTATGAAGGAAAAAAAAATCAATATATGGTTCATCTACCTCTGTGATATCTGACTGCTCCTCCAGTTTTTCTGCTTTGGTGTGCAAGTGGTAGAAGCCCCTCCATTTGACACCATGCACAATGCAAACCAAGATGCTGCACAACTCCCTTTCTTTTTAAGAAAAGAATGTTGATATAGTTTTATGTTTTAGAACCCAAAATAGGACCCTCAGATGCTGCGCTGACTAATTTGTTGGAATACTTTCTGCTGTCTTCTCTCATTACTTTTCTAACTCACCAACAAAATCCATTTTTAACAATTTGAAATACATGTCAGCGAATAAGAAATGCTTTGAATCTGTGGGGTTTTTTTCCTATTCCAATTTCTTGCTAAGTTGGTCAGCCATCACTTTCACATATTCTTAAAAAATTGTTTCTTTGATAAAACGTGTTTGTTAGTTTATCCAAGAAGTGTTTCACTGAGAAGCTGGTAGTTAACTTGAAGGCAGTAGCATTCTGACCACTAACATCCAAGTAAAGCTGTGTTTTTAAATATTGTCTGGAATAACGCTTGAAAAATTTACGCACTCACAAATTATTATGTGTGAAACCCACAACTGCACATGCAAATTGACTAGAAAGAGGCATTTTGCCAGCAGCCCCTGTCAGTCTCTGGAGTGTGAGTTTTCCAGTGGTGTGTCAAAAATGGCAAGGGGTGTTGCTAGTGCGTATTAAACTTGTCTGTCCTGAGCCAAGAGATTGACCCCAGCCAGCATAAGCTAAAGCAGCTACGAGAGTTCAGCACCAGCTGGGCCCATGTCTGGAGAGAAGAAGATTTGATGAATTAAGTTCTTATGTTTTAGATACGTGCAGAGATGCTCAGTGCAGTGTTGTTTACTGTAAGGAAATCTTCATTGTATGAAACCGTAATGTGCCTCAGTTATGGGGTTCCATTTCCAGCTGCCACAGAAACTTTGAAAAATTGTCATTTATGCATCAATATGTGTGTGTGAGGTGTGCACACTTGCACACCAAACTTTCAGTATCTGTCCTTAGCTGATTTCAATACTTCTGAGGGTTTTACTTTTTTGAAATACTTTGTGAGTTGAGGGTGGGATTTGAATGCATCATGTTAGTTTGTTTCAGTTATTACAGTAATAGAGGAGTAATTTATAGTCTTTTAATTTCTGGATTTAAGGGTTGGGGGGGTTTTAGTTTAGTAAAGTGTGGCTGATGACTCTCGTGCGGTGTTACATAGGGATCAGATGTGATCCCTGCTTACAAATCCAGATTCATTAGCATAACTCAAATCCACCCTCTAATGTCTCTCTAGGAAAGCCAGATGAATTTGAGTTTGGCTAGAGCTGCATTAAACTCTTGATTCATAAACACAGCTTGGTTCTACCTGGGATAGTCTTCCATGGATAACAGAGATGCTTTGATTTGAGACACAGTAACTAAGAATCAGTACCCGGCACAGTTTTATTACCAAACTAATGTTGCCATGAAGAAAACATGTTAGTTATCTACCATGAAGTTTCATTAGGATTAGGTTTTGGCCATGCAAATGAGGCAGGATTCGTTAGCACGGCTTAATTCCAATCTACTGTAAGTCTATGCGAAATGCTCATTTGATAAGGTTTCTTCATTGTCTTCACCGCAGTTTATCCCTTAATCTGTTAAAATGTTATGAAAATGCAGTTGCAGTGTTTATGCAGAGACCACTTTTAAATGTTAATTTTTAGTCTCGCATTAGAATACTTTTAAATCGCAAAATGCAACCACCCAGATTGCCAATTAAAAGCTCGCCAAATTTTTGTATTATAAGATGCATCTATTTATTTTTCTAAAGGTGACTTAAATGGTTGCAGAAACCCCTCAGAACTATTTATTTGCTCATTTCTTAAGGGAAAAAAATGTTAACCAATTTTTACAAGAAAAAATTCCTCCAGCTCTGAGAACATGCCTACGAACTTTTATCCCGTAGGGAAATACTTCTGTCAGAATTGTAAATCCCTTAAAATAGGGGCTCGTAATAAAAGTGTGTATAAAGCCTTGCAGGACATCTTGGTACCAAATTCCTGACAAAGAGCTGTTCTGTGTGCTGGTGAAGAATTGATATAAATATCTGTGAAGCGTGTCGTGTTAATTACTCCAATGCAGTGGCACTGTAGGTGCTGAGAAAACCTTCACTTTTCATCAAGTGCTATTCATATTTGCCAGGGGCACTATAAAGCTCTCAAATCTATATTGATTTTTTACATTGTATGTCACATTGGAACCAAAACTCCAATAAATTTAACACGTAAATTATAGTCATGAGTAAATACATTTTAAGGTGGTAAGTTCACTTAAACACAGTCCTGCGCTCTGTGAGTCGCTGATGCATGCACACTTGGCCGGGAGACTCGACACATTTCTCCACATTAACCAAATTTGGGAATGCAGGCTTCAAAATTAAATAGCAGTTTGATCTCCTGGGGTACTTTGTTCTGCCAACACTGTTATCAGGAAATCTAGAAATTTTGTGATTGTCATTTAACTCTTACCCAAACTTTACTTGTGTAGAGCGTAGCAGTTATCCGTGTAGAAAGTAAAGTAGGGAGTTAAATGAAAATAGTAAGGAGGGTAACACTCAGACCAGGGAATGTAGAAAACTGATGGTTAAATGTTAGTTACATGTTGATCTGAAAATGAAGATGGACCAACACTTTACATGACAAAAAGTTATTTTTGTCATCATTGCCCCGTTTGCCTTCTAGTCCTGTGCATAAAAGAAGCCAGAATGGGAACAGCACGTTGGCTCCATTCATTGCAATGGGCTGGTGACTGGGGCTGTTCATGCTCCAGCGAGAGCTCTAATGAAGATCATCTGTCCTTGTTCCATCTCACTCATGCTTACACAAAATATCCTTGGTTTAGAAGCTTTTTGAAGCATTTCTGAGACGATGTGCAATACAGGGACATTGTGGAATGTGTCTGTGTCTCTAAGCACACTTGTGTTCTTAGATATACACTTTCACACAACCTAGAAATAGTAAATAAGAGGCATGTGCTATGTCTGCCATTTGAGCAGTCTTATTTTGAGAATAACTCTTCAAATTTATACGCTAGGGCAGGGGTCCTTGGTTCCTCGGGATTGAAATATTCTCAGAATTTACAGAATCTGCACTAATATGCTAGAAAAATAATATATAAATCTTCTCTTTTAAAATGACTTTATAGTCTATAATTGAACTTTGACCTTTATGTTTGAGCTTTGTCATGATTTAGTATTACCCAGGATGAATTGCCAACCTTCAACTTGATGTTGGCCTGCTAACATCCTGATTTCTGAGACTTTCTAGACCAACAAAGGAAAAGAAACTTCTGTGAAACTGTGATTTTAAAGCTATGGTGGTTGTGTTAGTAATACACTATCACAAAATACACTCTCAGTAAACAGTAAAAAAACATGAGCAACAACCTCACATAAATGACACTGTGGGAAAAGAGGAAAATGAAGGTATGCAGCTGGCAAGAAATTTATTTAGGTTTCTTTTTTTTTAGGGTGGATCTTTCTTTCCCAAAAGCTAGGCACTGAAGGAACTTCATTGAGTGTATTTCATAAGCTAAGGCAAAAACCAAAACAGCATAAAATTTGGAATGGTTACAACTGTTTCGAGATGAAAATAAAAGCCACTCAATTGCTAGTGAAAGGAACTAGCTGTGATTTGGCTTGATAGCCTATAGAAGAGGGCTCAGCATATGTTGGTGGTTGTGCAGATCGCAGCACAGAGATCACCAAACGTTTCATTTCCAGGCAAGGGAAAATGTCTTTATTGTATCATATGTTTCACTGGACCTTAGAGCAGTTCAATGTAATGAGTTAAATGTTCATGAGAAGCCCAAAAGAGCAGATTAAGACCCACCTTTGGTGTGTTCTGTAATTCTCGCGGCTTATGAAGGAATTTTGCAAGCCTTCTGGTGCACATCAGAGCTTAGGGAAAGTTAGGAAATGTTTCCTCTGACTTGCAGGGACAATGGGTCACAAGGGTATTTCTTTCTTTGACATGGACATTTGGAAGCACTTTTCCTAACCCCTGTGGATGGCCAGACACTGAAAAAAGTGATTTGTTCCTTTGACATCATGCTAAGAAATTATTTAGAGAATTTTAAAATATCTCATTTTGGGAGAAGTGTTTTGAGTAGTACAGCAGACACACTCTCTTTGAATTCAAACAAGCTCTTGTCCCCAGTAAAACACCAGAATTTCTGTCTGTAGTACTATCTTCCCTTTTTCTGAGAATGTGAAACAAATCTGGCAGCTCATATGCCACTTAATAGTAACTGTTCACAAATGTAATTTTTTTTTTTAACTGATGACCACCACAGATCAACGATATATAGTAAATCTCCACGTTAAAAGGACTGGCAAGATTCCCAGCTTGCATAAATCAGGGCAGCTCCATTGACAACCTCGCCGACTTCAGTCAGCTGAGGACCTGCCCCACTTATTGTAAAAGTGTCGTGGCATTATTTGGAGCCCCAGTCTGGAATCAGCATCACTTTAAAGTCTGACTTAATGCGTCTGACTACAGACAGAGCAGCCAGAAGAAGTCACCTTTAAGAATATGGCTCCAAATACATCACTTCCCTCTGAAAAAGTTCACGGCTCTGGTGCCTACTGTCCTATCCCTCTCCTTGCACCTTCATCACTGATTTTGTCTTTTCATTCTCCTTCCCTCTTTTCCTTCCCAACATTCAAACAGATACAAAGAAAAACAAACAACTTGGATGTTGATACAAAGCTCTGTTAGTCCAGCAGTTCAAATCCAGATGTAGCACAGTTAATTCTGTTCCTGAAAGGCACAGGATTACATAGATATAATTAATGTTTCTAAAAACTTGGGCATTGTATCATTATACCATCTCCTCTCATGCCAGAATTTAAGCTTCTTCCTGAAAAATGGGAGTAACTGGCCATGCCCTTCCCTGTTTTTTTAATAAAAAACACTGAAGTATGAGTTCCTTCCAAGTGTGGCCACATCTCATCCATGTACACCCAAAACAGTTAAACAATGACATTCTCAGTGAGGATGTGGCTTTAGTGATTTTGTTCCAATTGTTTCTTTTCCAGAAGAATTGTCTCCCGTAGTCAAGATTTCTGCAGCTCGGATTAGTGGCTTTGCTGCAGCCTGTGAGAGCTACTCCTGAAAAAA
>VZTE01005949.1:1874411-1889458 GCA_013397775.1 Eulacestoma nigropectus | reverse complement strand
AAAAAAAAAAAAAAGAGTAGCTCTGTCAAGCTCAGGGAAAACTTGAAGCTCCCCAGAACAAGTAATTCATTGCAGCCATAATCATCATTTTATATTATACAACTTGTGAATGTCCATTCCCTTCTCTTCTGGTGTCTGGTTTTATATCCCTGTGCAAAGCTGTCACACACCCCGCCATCTCCAGCGGAATTTTTAACGTGCAGATAGCAGGGATGTGTAATGTAAGCCATACCACCAAACATATTATGAATATATTGCTCTTCTTAAAAATGCTTGTTGGTTTTTCATACTACAGTATTGACTAACTGTCGGTGTTTGATGTATGGTTTACCAGCCTGATGTAGACTTATGGTTAGAGCTTAACTTGTTAGTTCTGCTTTTGCAGCCAATTCAGAATAACTACAGATGCCCCAAGATATTAAAATTGACTGCTCAAATGGACTCAGTGTGGGAGTTTCATTGGTTTTAAATTGATAACAGCTGAAAGAGTGAATGATTAAAGCTGTATATGGGCATAGTATGCAGCTCCTTTGTACGAGCCCTTGTGAACAGAATCCACTGCATGGGAATTGCCTTTGTTCTAATAAAAGATATTTCTGAACAATTGTTAGTTTAAATTTTTAAATGATGAAACAAGAGCATTTCAGGAGCCTATAGAGGAAATAATTCCTGAGAAACTGGAATAAGTCTGAGAAGATAAAGTGGATTTCTATTCAGAGGGGAGCATTTAAAGTTAAGTAGCATTCCATAAGGTGGTAATTGTGTCTCTTTCCCAGGCATTTGAGTTAAATAAGCTGGATAGGAAACATAAACTGTCATAACAGGAGGTTAGGAGTGTGGTGTACATCTTTTTTTTCAAGTCATAAAAGATAAAGTTTTGGAGGACCTTATCGCAAATAAATCAAAAAAAAAGGGTTTTTGCTTCCCTTATCCCTTTGGGAGAAGTTCTTTTATTTTTAGTGAAAAAATGTTCTGGATAGCTTTCCCTTAAATTAGTTTAAAGATATATATGTATCTCTACACCTATAAGAGAATAAGAAAATAATATTTTAATTGTAGTGACATACAAATCTAGCTTTAAAAAGTTGACAATTCATCATTCCTTCTTTTCGAGGTATTGCACGAACAAATCTTAGGTGAGTTTTCCTCAAGTCTCACTGTGACTTCCACAAGAGTAAATATGGCAGTGTAACTGCTGCCATTCCCATGTTTATGCACAGAAACAGATCCAGCAAAAAAATCAATTAACTAGAGAGAGTCATAGAATTTGTGGTACAGGAGTACTCAGAATTGAGAGTATTTGGATGGCTCATGGGATCATGTACTTATAAATACTCATTAATTTCTAGGAGGGGAAAAAAACTCTCCAAAGCAGTTGTGTGCTGTTGTTTTACTATTTGATAGCCGGGAAGTATTAATGCTGTTTTGCTGTCCTTCCATCCAAGATAAAAATCCTGAGTGCCTGTTTTCTAAAGAAGAGGTGATTTAAAGCTTCACTGTAGGGTACAGAATGTGACTGTATCCATACATTGAAAGGTATAAAAAATGAGGTTAAATATTTTGCTGAACATACAGAATCTGCACCAAGAAATAAAGTAATGGACTAGGTGAGAACTGTAAAACTCTTTTCAGTCTGTTCAAAATTTCCTCCCAGGAATACTAGATATTCTGTGTTCATACTGGAGATTGAAAGAGTAACTGTGAAATAATCCTGAAAGTTGATTATAAAGTGGTTATAACAGAAGAGAAACTGCTGAACAGCCACATATTAATTACATTTAAATTCTTCATGTGTTGCCATCTAAACACAATGCAGTTCTTTGCCTGTTTTGCTTCTGAAATTGTTTACGAGTGTCTTTGTCCACCAAATAAGATACATTTTTACTTCTTTTTTAATATAATTGACATTGGAGACCATTCCATATTATGCAAAGAATTTGACAGGTCTTTGCTAAAATTTTAGAAAACAATTAAGATGTCAAAAGAGGAAGTGGTAGTACATTTTAATCATAAATCTCTGTATGTATAATTACCACTGAAGGCAGCTATAAATGTTTTATGAAGAAAATGTAACCAGACTGTGCTTTGTCAGAAACATAACCCCAAAACATGTAACAGACTGTTCGCTAATGCTTAACGCCACACATGCACACAACCTTCCTCAGAGCAGTTCTGTGAACCCAGTCCTCCATCCCTTCTGCAGCCGAAACTCTGACTAACTTCAATTCAGGCTTCGATGTACTCTCCCAGAATGCAGATCACACGCTTTGGGAGGTGCTGGAATAAACTTCCCTGATGCATCTTGAGAAGTCCAAAGCAACCCCTGCCCCACACCTTGTTTCTGTCACTGTGTTCTCTACTCTGGGATATTAGGAAAGAAAAGTCAATCGAGTTGCTCTTGAAATCTGAGCTGAGTATGAAATAGTGGTGATTAATGAAAATGAAGCTCCTTGCAGCACACAAAATAAAAAAAATGGGGCTTTTGCCTGTTAGTGAGGAAAAGTTGTGCTGCTTCGAGCAAGAAGTGCTCCAGCTGGTTATGGTGGAATGTGGTGGCACTGACTATGGAGGAAACATCCAATTCCATGGAAGCGGCTGCTGGGTTTGCTGTGCAGAGTCCAGACTGGTTCTAGCACCTTTCCGCTATCTATATAATAATTTTCAAAGCCTCCACACCAATTTACAAACCGTAGTGCTCTGTTGAAATGCTATATGGAGACTGTCTCTTCGGATAAATGATGACAGTACACTCCTATTGTTTCAGCATTTAACTGGCTCCTATTGAGTAGTTCCTCTCATCTGTTTGATTCATTCTGATTTTAGCTGACAACGTCCCCGTTACTGATTGCTCTTTTCATAATCTCTCAAACATGTAGAGTGGAAATGAGGTGGAGGAAGCTAATTAGTAATCTGAAGAGTTGAACCTGCTAATACAAACATGTTTCAAGATCAACAGTCAAAGTTGATCAAAACTTTGAAATCATAAAAACTAAAAGGTGGCATTATCTAGTTAAAAGATTACTCATGAAGGAAGTGAGACTAATCACTTGTTAAACTTGGTGTAAGATGCAATCCTCATCAAAAGACATCCAGCATCTTCTGTTTTTCTAAGCAGACAATTCAATGAATGAAAAAAAAAGCTTTTGTTGAGGTGAAATTGTACTAAGTGCTAATGGTGCAAAGTAATGAAGTCCTTGCACTCCTACAGTGTTCCATGCAGGAGTGAAACTTCCAAATGCATGGAATAGACAGGTCACACAACCAGATGAGTTTCTAGGTTGGACTAAGAGCTGATATCACGTAGGAATTTGTATTCAACAATTTAGGGAGCTGTAGCTCTGGAACTGCCTGTACTTTTTCTATGGCAGGTCCAAGCAAACTCTGGAGACCTCTGAGGCTTAGAAAGGTCAAAGTTAAGGTGCAAGTGGCAATTTAAACTTGAATCCAGAGGGAAGCATCAAGCACTTTGAGCAGCAGATGTGGAGGGATTTGGTTCTGGGGCAGAAGCTAATGACAACTAGTACACCAAATGGATTTGGTTCCAACTTTGTCTGTCCATCTTCAATATCTGAGTTTTAAATTAATAGGCAAGCTGAGAAGAGAGAAAAACCCCACTGATATGCCTTAATGTATTTTCCTCTTGTTTTCCAAATGTAGATCAAATTTTTGGCTCTCATTTGCACGTGGTTTGTGAGCATGAGAAATCTACAGTCCCCCAGTTTGTAAGATTGTGCATAAAAGCTGTTGAAAGAAGAGGTGAGTACCTTATTATTTAATACTAATCAAAACTTTAACCTTGTAACTCTGCTTGGATTGCCAGGGTAGGCAGAGAAAAATCTATAATATAGTTATGAATGGAACTATATCACATTCTGTGTATCTTCATTTTCTTTATATGATAAGACATTAATAGAACCCATTCATGCTGATTTTTGCCTATTTTTTTTGACAAGTTGGTTTAGTCTTTCTCTGGGTAAGCAAATGCTAAACATTGATAAAATGTCAGCAACTTTCATTCTAAGGTCCCTGGTGAATGTAAGACCGATAATTTTTCCTAAGCCTTGAATTGTATTCAATCAAAATAAATGTTATTCTAGCGTGGCCATATTTTTTTTTTAATGAGTGAAGGTGTCTAATTTTTACAATTATTTTAAAAGCCATGATATTGCAAAAATATTGGAATGAGTATCCATCCTCATTAAAAGTTTTGATTAATAAGAAGGATTTTCTTAGTTTAAAAAAGAGGCACTTAACACCATTGCCTGCCTTCGTTTCTGTGGAGTGTATCTTCTCTCACTGAAGGTCATTTTCTTTGGAAGGTGCATGCGGTAGATGCAGAATCTTAAAATGTATTGTATAAAAATGTGAGGCTTCATCACCATCTGTTACAAGTTTACAACTTGTTCCAGGGATCTGGGGAAACATATATCTTGCAAAAGATAGAAAATTTATTTTCAGAATAAGGCTGGGTGAACCCATTGTCACTGCCATATACTGGAGTCTCAGAACAAGGGAGTCCATGAAAAATAAAAAGATACTTAGAGCTTTATTCACAAAGGAAAAAGCTATTTTAATTCCACCATTATTACCTGGTTTTATAGTGAAAGGTGCAATAAAACTACCCTGGAGTTTCAAACTCAGGGAAATTCATACTTTAATTATACAGCAAAGAGAGCACTGGGATATTATTATTCCCAGAATGATTGGCAGGAAGTCAGAGACTGAAACAAACTGGAGATCGTTCAGTAGGGGGAGATAGTAGCATTGGGTTTTTGTGGAGGAAGGCTGGAGGCTGGATAAAAAACGGGGAAAAATGTGTGAAGTGACTATTAATAGAGGAGGAATTGTGAGGTGAAATTCAGAACATGAAAAGGAAAGGCAGAGATTAGATTGCAAAAATGCCACTCCATGCAGAACATGTCTAACAAACTGCTTGGTTATGATCTCAGCACAAGTTCCCCCAAGAATGTGCTGGATAGTTCATAGATGTTTTGGAGTATCTGACCACTCCTCCAAGTAGAAGTGAGGCCAGAGGTCTCTGCACTGCTGAACTGTAATAGAAAAACCCAAGGAACATAATTAGATGTTTACTGTCTGTGTGATTATCAAAAAATGTTCATATTAGAAACTGGATATATCACTATTCCTTCAAAGGAGTTCATCTTTCTGAGTACTGCATTATAGTTCTTATGTTTCCTTCAGACTTGCTGTGACTTAGAGAAGCTTACCCCTTTTGGTTAGCCTAACATGTAAATAAAAGCTAATCATATGGCATGAGATAAAAATTTCATGTTACCACTATATTTATGAGTTTATATTTGATACGCAATTTTTTTTTCTATTATCGTATTCTTGGATTAAGATGCTTGCATTTACTCACATTCTATTTACTCAAAGTGTTGTTTTTACTAAGTTCTGGCATAAACTATCTCAGGACAGCAGTAATTTATGTGAAGCTAAGTCCAATGTTTATGCAAGCTTCTGATGACATTTTATGCTGGGGTTGGTATTAGGAAGCAGTATGTGGAGGTGCCAAGTCTCCCGGCATGGCTGAGACTCAACAGATCTGAAGCCCTCCTCTTAATGGCCAGATATGCCTCCAGCCAAGATATTCAACTGCAGAGTCATGGGAAATACTTATGTACCAATTATGGGAAAGGCACATTTAATGAAAACTGTATGTTTACTTTCATAGTCTTAGTAAGATGGCCTAGATACTCGGTACAGCTGGCATATTGGCTGTGGTAGAAAAGCTTTCTTTTCCTATTTAGAAAATATATCATCTACATACTGTAACTGTACCAAAAAATGTTACTTGAGTGCTTCGCTTAAGATAAAGGATTGTTAGGAAAAAAGATTTTAGGAGACTATCCCTAAATGTTGCTTGCAAACCATTCGTACTCCACTGAACGGTTGTGTTCTTAGCCATCAGCTCATGGTTTTAATTGTTATTCAGCTACCGGTTTTCTATTTGTTTTTCTGATTTTTAAAGCATAGTCACTGTGCATAGAAAAAAAGTCTAGCAGTGATCTGAATAAACCATATTAATTAGTACATTTTCCTGTGCAGACGAGGTTACACACAATAGCCAAATGCAGCAATATTCTCCCACAGATTAAAAATGTAGAAGTTGTCATTAACCATTGGCAAGGTTTCCTGTTTAGTTACACTATTTTAAAATGAGTATCAAAAGGATGTTTATTCTGAATATATTCTGCTCTAACTTAGATCAAATTTTGGTCATTTGTCCCGCAGTTTGCTCCTTCACCATTTCAGAACAAGGATGCTTTCTAAGATCTGATCTAAAAAATCTCACGCCATAATGCATGTTTATCTATCCAACAAGGGTTCACTTGTGAATGTGATAAAAATGGAGTGAATTCCATTTTTTTCAGCCTCTTTTTGTATTTTTAGTTATTGAAGTAGAACTGTGAAGCAGAAGGTCTTTCTCCATTTTCTCAGCCATCTTGCAGAGCTGGTAGTGGAGTTCAATAAGGAGAGGCAATAAAAATGTGCCCATTCTTGGAAATTCTCAGGAAATTGTCACATTGATTTTTTTTTTTTTTTAAAGGAAGCTCAGTTTTTCTCTTCATTCTTCCTGTACTTATGAATTACTTATAATACTTACTGAATTAGTCATTCATAACTTTGATGAAATTCTAGTCCCAATTATTGAGCTATCCAGACCTGTACCACTAAAGTCAAAACTATCCTGGGAAAGCATGTTGTACCCTTGGTATCTCATGCAATAACCTAAATAGAAAAACCTCCCATGTCTGTGGTGTGACCCGGTGAGGATAAGAGAATAATTCTGTACCATGCAGCAATCAGATTGAAGAAATGTAGGGACTACTCAAAAGATCTCCAGAATGTCTTCATTTTCTATCGTCAGGGACTTCAAGGACAAGTTTTTGATGGAACAGCACATTCTGTGGGTTTTTTCTGTTTCTTCTTTTACTTTGCCATCCACACCTACCTTTGATGGACCTCAGGCTTTTCTGGGGCTATCTGTAGACCTGCCCTTTTCAATCTGCATTCCTGTTTTTCAATCTGTTTTTCAATCTGCTTCCTTCTTCTCCCTGGAAAGCGTCTGACAGGTAGCACCAGCCCTGAGCTGAACAGTGCAGCGAGGAGAGCCTGGGACAATCCTCCCAGTGCACTGTAACTCACACACTGAGCACTCCTGCTAAGGGTGGGGCCCATTGCAAGACTTTTTGGTGTTTCTAGGCCAGATATCATTTCCAGTCATTTCTGGAGTTGCCTATTTATTTTTTTTATCCATGACCCTTTAAAAATCCTGGCTGTCTTTTTTTTTTTTTTTACATTTTCTTTTTAAAAAAATATGTGAAAGGCATGAGTAGAACGCATTAAAAAAAATAAAAATATCAATCTGTGTTATACCTCAACAACATGCCATCCAATACTTCTCATAGTAGTGTTTTATCGTGTGAAAACAGTCTGATACTAAACTCTTTTCCAGGGAAGATCATTTGTCTGTGTGTCTAATGACAAAGTAAATGAACACCCTGAGCAGCCCGTATCCTAAACCTACCCAGGCTATCCAGTGTGACTTGGGTTGTGTAAAGAAATACAGTCCTAATGCTCCAGGGAAATATAATTTAACTTTCATCTTTCTTTTGAAACATCCTTCATTTTCCCCCTCCATTCCCAAATCCAAGTTAGAGTTCTCAAATCAGCCTAAATGACTTGAAAAATGACACTGCAGGCAGCAAAGCTGAGGATTACAGGTACTGTTTCCATTCTAAGCTGGAATTGCAGATATTGTTTTCTGTTGCTTTTCTTGGAGCACAGGATGCTCTGACAGGAATGATACACAAAATTACATATTTGATTCAATGCCTAAAAGCCACCCTGGGATCCATAACCTTGCTTAAAGATTTAAGAAAGACCTTTAGTCCACTTCTGAGAAGGTTCTTAGCTTAGAAAACTTTATCTTTCAACTTTACTTCTTAGCAGCTGTTATGTTTTTTTGCTGTCGTTTGTTTGACAGGATCCAGTTATAGGTTCCGATGTCTGTTTAAAGAAACAGGGAGGTTGTTGGCTTTAAAATTCCCTTACTGCTTGTGTGTTCAACATTTTCCCAGGCTTTTCTACATAGTTTGCCAAGTAAAGGGACTGACCTTTTGTAGCAAACACTTTTTCATTTCTAAATGCTCACTTTGATTTTTGTCCCATTTTATGCTCATTCCAAACTGTTTACAACCCACTAAAAATGACTGTGAATTATATGTTTGTGTAATGGATTCCTTTTGTGGTCGGAGTGGAATGTTTACTTTGAACAATTAGTTATCTTTGGGCAGATTATAGTGACCTGAAAAAAGAATGGCTAAAATTATTATAGTACCTTAACTATTTCCTTTTGTTATCTTCTCTGTGTGTCCAGTGTATTATTTACTGGGTTTCATTGCTCTGAGACCCAGGGAACAAATCATGTTAAATAAGAAAAGTGACAGAAACCCCTCTGAGTGTGGGGCTCTTGGTTTGGGGGTAATCTGGGGTAGCACCAGTGAGACTTCAGAGGTGGCCATTAGTCACTTAAAGGCTGGATGTGTGATTTTAAGAAGGCATGGTTTTGAAAAAAAAATTAAGTTCTTGCGCTCCAAAATTCAGATTTCTCATAGGTTTCCAAAGTTTGACACCCCAAAGTGCCTAAAACTGATATTCATTGTGGCTTTAATTAACTTAATGTCCATAGCTGTGCTTGATTATGCACAAGATCATTGCAGACATGCAGACACACAGTCTCATACTGCAGAATATTCAGGGTTTAAAGAAGAAAATGCCTTTATGGGCAAAGATAAAGTACCTTAAGGGATGTAGTAAAGAAATACAGTCATCCCAATGGAGAGAAATGAAGATAAAAATGGCATTTTAAACTACCTCACCTCCCAAATGCCATGCTGCCCTGTGACAGAAGGTTGTGTCTCTTTCATCAGTTTTATCTGTTAATCTCAAAGCTAAAGTGCAGCTAAAAGCACTTTAAAACCTATTTATATTAAAAAAAAAAAGGAAAAAGAAAGTGATATTTCATTACCTTCTAAATCATATATCGCTTAAAAGGTAGTCAGCATTCTGGTAGAATGTTTACACAGAGGAGAGTTCACTTATCTCAAGGAGTTAAGCAGAGAGGAAATGAGTTTTAAAAAATATAAAGTATTGTGAATATATTTATGTAGCTAGGAAAAATGAGTTTTTAAAACAGTCTAATGCTATCTCATTTTCTAATGGAAGAAAACACTGCAGAAGAATTTTAAAAGAAAAAAAAAACAATCCCAAACACCTCCTAAAGCTGAGGATTCCCATGCTGGGATCGTTGTCTTTGGTATGGTGGAAGGAGTGGATTATAAGACAGTGAGGATGGCAGAAGACACAAAGCTTGTGCAGCCAAGGAATGGATTAATAACCTCTGTATAAAACCCCTGGAAATTTACAGAATTTTTTAGGTGGGAAAAGCCCTCTAAGATCATCGAGTCCAACCATTCCCCCATCTCTGCCACTGCCACCACTAACCCATGTCCCCAAGTGCCACATCTACACAGCTTTTAATTCTCTCCAGGGATGGTGACTCCACCACCTAACTCCACCTCTGTATGTATTATAATACTGATCATCAGATTTGTGTTCAGCAACATGTTCCTTGGGATTGATTTAGCTTAAGCAAAATTTCAAGTTTATTTGGTACTCAAAAAAGTTCATCCCCATCCCTGAAGACCTGAGGGAGGCAGTAGGAAAGTACCAGGTAGTTCTGCCAGAGTGTGCTCACCACCATCTTGGAGCTCCCAGTAAATACACAGTGTTCCTGGGATACTTCCCAGCACGGTTAGACCAAACCCATCAGCCAGTGGCATGAAGGATTTGTTCTGGCAAGGCTTCCCTGAGAAGGGAAACCTCAGGAGACTGACCTATCCTGTGCCATTTTATATTTCTGTCTGAGTGCAGGATTATTCTCCAACAACACTTGGCCCCTGAACAACCACAGAAATGTATTTTGTATTTTTTTCTCTCTCATATCTTCCTATCCTCAGAGCAAGAACTTCTTCATGAATAGCAGTTTGTTTCCTACCAGCTCATTCACTGATTTTCAGTACTTGTTCTCCTCTGGAAACGTATTTCCCAAGCTTTTGTTTGATTCTCTCAGGCCTACACGTTTCCTTGCTTACTCTGATATAATTTTACATTCTGTTTCCAGTGGCTTTAGTATTCAGTACCCTGAAAGTACAGAGATCATGTTGCTCCACCAAATGATCTGAGCTCCCAGTTCTGCTAATTTTGTACTGTTCATTCTTTCCCACTTTGGGATAATCTATTATGCTTGGATCCAGGCACGCACTAAAAGCTAATACTTCCATGAAGAATGTGCAATTTGTACTGTTTAGCTTGTGATGAGATTCCTGAAGTCTTTTATGATTCTATCTTGTTCCAAGGAGGCTTCTGCTCCCAACTTTTATATGCACTGAATGTAAAAGAAAAGAGGAAAAAAAAAAAAAAAAAAAAGGAGGGAAACAAAGCAAACTGATCGGAAAAAAAAATTGCACACACACAAAAATATCCAGCAGTTCAGCAGATAAAGCCTTTTTCCAGGGAATTCTGGTGTGCTGAAGAAATCTCTTTCTGAGGGCATTGAACTATGTTTACTTTCAAGTGGCCAACGAGCATAAACTCAAACGTACAGATGACTGCAATATAAAACAACAAAGTTCTGAGAAAAGCCCTTGCAAGTTTGTGATTTAAAATGTTTGGTGCTTTTATTTTGATTTTTTTTTTTCTAATAAACTCTTCTTTTGAGTAGAAATTAAGAGCGGTTGAGTTTAGTGCAAACATATTGGCAAGCTTTCCTCAACCATTTCTGTCTTCAGGCTCAGGCAATCCCACTATAGCCACCTTTCTTAGAGTAAGAGCCAGTTAATAGTGTTGTGCAAGGTCCAAGTCGGAGTTGGCTCTGAAGGGTATTCACTCTGGGGCCTCTGTGTCTGCTAGAAAGCCACATTCTGAGTTAGAAAAAAATATCAAGAAGTGTCAACAGGAAACATCACGGAAGGGCATACAAGACAAATTAGAGAAAAGGAGACAACAGACCAAGAAAAAAAAAAAAACAATGAAAAAAGGAATAAAAGCCTCGTAATGACAAGGCGCAAAAGAGAATAAATATATAATTATTTAAAAATTTGAAAGAAGAGACTCTAAGTTGGTTGGAAGAGGAAAAAGCCATAAAACAGGCAGGCATTTGAACCAGTTGTCTTTGTCATTGTTACCTGATACCTGGTTCATTGATTAATCTGTTCCAGAGAAATGTATCCATTTCTATGAAAAAAAAAGGGGGGATTTGTATTTTAAGCCATGCCAGTAACAACAAGCAGACACTCAGTGTGCACCAGAGTAACATTTACAGTGCCTGGGCCAAATTCATGCCTTGTGTAATTTTATTGCTTTTACTGGAATTACACCAGAGATGAGTTTGGCCTTTTGCCTTTTTCTAGCATTGTATAATATATCTATTTGTGAACATGTAGAAGGAAACAGGGCATTTTGTCTTCCGAATTTTCCATAAAATCCTGTTCAATAGGCATAATAAATAAAACAAACCACTTAACCTACGAAATAAAAAAGAATCAAACAACGTTTTCTAGATATTAAAATAATGTTAATACACTTTGTAAATCAAGGACTTGACACTTGTACGCACTGAAACAAAAAGTCCAGAGAAATTTAAAGCCAGCTGACTGTGTGTGTGCTACTTGCTCTGTGCCAAAGAGAGAATGAAGGTCCTGACTCACCCCTTGGTCAAAGGCAGATTCAGGGAAGCTCACACATGACTGCATTCACCTCCTAGCCATGAGAAAGGTAAAAAGAGAGACACAAAACTCCTCTCTTTTCGCCCTGAATAAGCTGAGGCTGTGAGGCACCAGGCCCTGGTACTGTACACATGCCATCACAGACAAGGAGCTGGCAGGATTTCCACAGCAAACCCCATTTAGTCAGACTTTACAGTTCAGCCATTAATAGAACACTTTGGGCTAACACTTGACAAGATGAATCTTGGCCTAGAAGAGATGTTCACTCACACACACACACACACACACACTCTCACACACACACATAGAAGTTACGTCCATTAAGTACCTTTAAAAGGAAAAGAGGTGTAGTTTCAGATCTTTTCAATATCTCTCTGCTGAAATAGAAAGTTGTATTTTTTAAAATATTATGAAGGCATAATTCCACAATGCAAACTAATCACTTTCCCTATGGGAAAAAAAAAAAGCTACTGCAACTACACTGTATTTTTTTAAAAAACTTTTACAGCAATAAAAGAAAACACACTAAAAAAGAAGTTTTACTGTCTGTATGCAACACTATGGGGTCAGTTTAAAAAAACGCATCTCCTTTTTTTCTTCTCCCTGCAATTCAAGAGAGCAAATAAGTGCAGTTGTATTTTATTACTTCAATTATTTGCAGCTTGTACTACATCAATGTTTTAACCATATAATAACACAGTGTAATGGGATTGATACCTAAGTGAGAGAAATTGTACCAACAGAGAGCTTCAGGAGGAAGACAGAGGGCAAAGGAGGAGGGCAGCTTAAAAAGGAGCTTTATGTGAAGGCTTTCACTACTTTAAGAGAAGATTTTTTTTAGCTTGTTTTGCTCCTCTGAAATTATGAAACTGATATTGTTATCAATCTAGTAACAGAATTGTCTCTAAATTGGCTACTGCATGATAACCCCCTAGGGAACTAACAAATCTTTCAGAGATCTCCAGTTGTATGTTGGCCCAGCAGATTGTTTCATTACGATCAGGATCCACACGGATCATGGATGCAATTATATAGAAAACCAACTTCTTTTGTCTTCACTCAAACAATGGTTTGGGAGGAATGGCATAGATGTAAATGAGAGCATAATGCGAGCACTTTGTTTCATAACACAACAGACCCCATGCCTCTTGGATCCTCCAGCTCTGTCCTTGTGGTTCCTCCGTGCACCTTTTTTGGTGTCAGAGATGGTGCCTTTCAAATAATTTAAATTTCTGGGAAACAGATATTGCAATCAAAAACTGCTTTCTCATGCTTTTTCTGCTTTGAAATGGATATAGGTTATTTCTTCCTATAACTCCTGCTTTATTAGTACAAACCTCTGTCCACCAAGACAGATGAAGGCTTCTCTAGAGAGACCTGAATAGATCTATTCTGTGGTCAATAGTTGTGCCTCACAGTTAAGGAAATGAGTCAGAGTTTCGTTGTTTCAGGGCCTTAAGCTTTATCTCTTTGAAAAAATGTGGATAGTCAGATTTTCATTCAAGACTTAAAAATAAAGGACAGGAACTTGCTTAATTGCCAAGATTATGGGCCATATACAGGTGATACTGCGGCTCTTAAAATCACCATGGACGCCTCCAAACCAAGGGTAAGGCGATATCTCTGAAATGTCTTCACTCGGAAGATAAGAAAGTCCCTAAAAGGCAGAAAGAGGTTGTTCTATGCCTCTTTTCTTCACCTCCCCAGGAAAAATTCCCCCCAATATTTCAAACCATCTGCTTTGATTTGTCAGTCCTGAGCTGACGTGGTGTTGTGTGACATAACACGCCAAAGTAGCTGCCACCAAACGGCTTCCCTGTGCCAGCAGTAACCGCACAATGGTGTTGGAGGTACCACAGCTTTTTGTTTACTTAGAAATGAAATAATTTTGATGAGTGTATGGTATCAGTTAGCAAGCGTTGAGTTCCTCATGGTGATACAGCTCATGTTGACTTAAATGGAAAACGGATCAGCCCAGAAAGCTTTAATGAGAAAAGTTCCTTCGTGTACTTGTAGTGATGCCCTGTGGAGCCACGAGAACTAAAAATCTGTCAGCATACTTGGTAGAAACTTTGTTTCATGGTTCTCTAACTCATATGATTGAGATTAAAGTGAACAAAATCTTGGCACATAGCTTGGCAGGCGAGAAGCATTCCTGTGTTTGTGTGTGAGACAGAGGGACAAAGAGAGGGAGAAATTTAGCAGCCACTCATTCGGTGTTAAATTATCAGGTGCTACATATTTTTAATAAACCTTAGTAGAAAGATAAGATACATCCTCTTCTATTGAAAACTGCTTAACTTAGACTATAAACTTAACTTTGAACAAGCTGAGCATCTCTAACCACTGAAAACAAAAACATTCAAATTCTCCAGCCCAAACAAAATGCAAGCCAGACTTGAATCCAAACAAGGAGGTGGAAGGTGCTGGAAGGGTGCTATTTATGCAGGCAGGTTTTCCTTCTTCGGCACTAAACCAGAGCAGCTACAAAACACTTCATTTACTGCCCTGATCTGTGACCTGCAGGACTGTCCTCACAGCAGTGGCCACAAAGACACCGTATTTTTTAATATTTTTCAAACTCTTATGATGTGGATGTCTGCAAAGTATCTGAATTTGCACACTAAAAATTGTTCACAATGGTGTCTTTTATTATCCCTATTTCAGTTGCATTTTTGTGTTCTGATATGTCATACCTTAAAAAACACAAAGGCCACAGCTTACAGCAAAGATTTCTGTTATAAACTCTGCAACTGCCTTGGACGTCTGTATAGTATATGTCATTAATAATTACTGGAATTTTCACCAAAGAAAGAAATTAGATATGGAAAACACTTTATGCCAACTTCATGTTTCCAAGCCTTCAGAAATACCAGAGGGTCTATGTGAACCCTAGTAAAAGGCATGAGATTGTATTTCTACCTTCCTTACATCATCCCATGCCACAGTCAGCATTAAGATACAAAGACAACGATTCAAATCAAATTTCTTCCTGTAGCTTTAAATTTTAAAATAATTATCTTCCGTGAAAATATCAAATGATACTCATATTTATGCATTTACTTCACCCAAAATTCAGCTAACAGATATCCAGTGCATTTTATTGCCAGCAGCTCAGGTTTTTTCTTATCAGAAGTCAATATTTTTGTGTCAGTGTTTTTATGTATTTCTTGCATGTCTCAGCTATGTTTTAGTTATATAATTTGTATTTCATTGAGGGTTTTTTTTTTTTTT
>VZTE01005949.1:1821800-1865833 GCA_013397775.1 Eulacestoma nigropectus | reverse complement strand
TTTTTTTTTTTCTCTCCTCTGCCATATTGTATAGTGCCCGAATGAAATCTTAATCAAAACACATTTCTGGACCAAAATTAATTTATTAATAATAATAATGCACTTGTGTACTCCAGATCATGTTGCAAGATGTACTATCCACCAATTTACAACACAGCTTGTTCATTTTCACTTGATCTGGGTGACTTCTGCAAGTTCCAAATTGATGCTCTTAGTGTGAGACTATTTCACCCAAAGTGACATGGATTGTTTTCGCTTACATATAACCAATGAAGTTAAGAACTGAATTGAGTTAGATCCAAATGAAAGTTAAAAGTCTATCTGGTGGCTTGCTTGTTTGTTATTTTGATTTATTTTTCCTTTTTAATTTCTGGTTTAGACTTCAATTTACACGATGCAATTCTTAATCCTCTCCCACAGTCTCACAATCCTATACTGGGAATTACTCTTTCACTCCTCCCTTACTAAAACAGAATTAGGCTCCTCAGATTTAGGTTAGAATTGCATTACTTAAACATTTTAGTAATTTCCATTTGCTCACATGTTATATATCCAGCAGATGGATAATTTCCAAGTTTTTTTGATTACTGAATCCTTTTTGATTTCTCTTAAATAATTTTTTTCTTTCTCTCTCTGTAAAAAAAGGGTAGATCTTCCTGAAATAAATCATCACTCTCAATATTATGTTGTAGGACACCCACAGGTGCAGAGTAGAAAACTGTCTAATAACACACACAGATAAGCGCAGAATTATTATTAATAATCAGATAAAGAAATTATTATTAATTTTTAAAACAAGTTTTTTAATGCAAATCAAATCAGGATGTTCCTGGCAGCATAAACATAAGATGAGAATTGTATTTTGTAAAGAGACAAAACAAACATGCAAACACGCAAAAGATTTTATTCGCTGTCAGTCTGCATCAAAACGAAAAGAAAATTTTTTCCAATATTTCTAGATCAGTGAGAAATGCCTCCAAGCACTTGAGTCCACTGGCCATGACACTTGTGTGCCAAGGCGTGGTGCAAGTGTCAATAAAGACTTGAACCTCTGCTGCTTCTTCTTTAACTGTTATCGCAACTGGGCTTCTAGGCTTTTCCATTTATTTTCACTCTTACCTATACTTTCAGATTTCCTTTTTCCCCCAGCTCAGATTGTAAAAATATTCCCCCTAGATACATTGTCAGGAAGTGTTTCCTGAAAATTTTTGGGTTTGACAAATTAACGTTTTCCAAGAGAAAGGCTTTCTCTGAAATTGCTTGCCAAAACCTAATTAAAACTTGTGTTCCATGGGATAAGTAGCCTTTAAAAAAACCTGGTTTGTGTAGCTTCTTTTGGCTTCTTATGTACTTGCAAGTTTTAAATGTGAAATGACAATGTATGTTTTAGTGAGTTTGATTTTTAAGCATGCAGATTGGGTCAGTGTTGCACAGCAGCGAATTCTCCCAGAAAAGGAGAGCAGTTCCCACGTGCTTTGAAATGCTACAGCTATGCAACCGGGGCTGGAAGCACTATTTTAAACACTCATATCAGCAGAGCTTGCTGTAGGAGATAATATGTCACAAAAGGGAGTATGACATCTAGTTTCACCTAGAAGATAAACCTTGAGTAGATATGCAGGGAGAAACAAGACTGTCGGGTTGTCCTTGAAAAGAATGGCCTATATTAATGAAGAAATGTACTCCAGGGCATATGCTACTTGGGATATTTAATTTCATCCTCAAACCTGTCTGATCTGCTATAAAGAATATAGTAAAGAAATGGTAGTTGTGTGGAGTCTCACACGTCATGATTTCGGGGTGGGCACCTCAGTGCTTTATTTTCAGAAAGGTCACAGCCTCAGAAATTCATGTCTGAAAAATCCAGACCCCAGACAGAGGAGTTTCCCTGGCACTGTTAATACAAACATCCCACGTTCAAGCAGGGCTGGCACGGCACCCTGCCTACCCCAAACAGCCCTTCTCGATGAGCACCAGAGCCAATTACCCCTCGCTTTCCTCTCACACTCAAATCCCCTTGCAGAACCGTATTCCGCTGACAGAATTACAAGATAATTATAGCTAGGTGTTTTGTATTCACTTAAGTTAATCTCCCACTTTTATTTTTCATTGTTGCTTTAATCAGTGAGGAGGCACTTCAGTTGTTGTCAGGTGGATTATTTTTCAGTCGCTCGCCGCGCTGCTCTTCTTCATGCTTGTGAGGGTGCTTCTGCCTTGCTGACAGACGTACAAAGAAAAATACTTCTATGATCGAAAATGAAATATGTGTTTCTTTTTCAGGTCTAGATGTTGATGGAATATACAGAGTTAGCGGCAATCTGGCAACAATACAGAAGTTACGATTTGTTGTCAATCAGGGTAAGTGATTCCTCCACCCTGGTAATGTTTTGTTTAGTACTTAACTGTCTCAGATGACAGTATTTCAGAATCTGCTGTACATTAGTGGCATAGAATGATGAGCCCTGTTTTGGAAAAGAGAGGAAAGGGAAGGTAGAAAGATATTGCACAGAGAGAAACGTCAGCTAGGAGAGAGGAAAAAGAGCAGAGTAAGCAGAGGAAAATAGTAGTTAAACTTGAGATGAGAAACAAACAACAAACAAATCTAAAAATATGGAAGGAAACTGAGACGTGAAATAAGGTGGCAAAAAGCAAAGCATATGTAGAAACCAAGGAATCAAAGTGAGGGGGAAAGAAAAAGATTAAAAGGAAAAATAGCAGATTGTTTGGATGTTGAAAGTTAAACAAAACCAAAAGTAGAACAGGGATCCAAAGGAAACCAGTGAAAGAGAACAAGGTGTTGAAAAGAACTTAAAAGGAAATACTAAAAGTGGAGTACTGCCTCTGCCAAAGTCAGTGGAAGATCTACCACTGATTTTGAAAACACAGAGATTTGACCCCAGAAAATGAAAGAGGAAAGATGAATATTTTGGAGACCTGCTAAACAGAATTAGAACCATCCTGTGTATATTTACTGAACATACTTCCACAGATTCTGTGTATGATGAACATATTTCCACAAATACAATAGCACATTTTCACTGATGTGGCCTAAAGAAGTCTAACATTGATCAGTATTGCCTGTTATAGGTGTGGAAGCTGATATTGGGAACTAATAAGGATGAATGACAAACACATTAATCTCCACATATTTTACTGCTCTTACCAAAGATTATCTCTCCCCACATTTAAAAGCTTAGCAAATATCATCGACCATAGCGAACCTCTTGATACTACTTAACAAGAAAATAAAATGAAGTTTCTCAGAAATTAAGAAAAACTCCAAATCTTAAACTGCATTAAAGACTTTATACACTTTTGAATGAAACAAGTATAAATGTGAAGTTGCTGCAACATTTTGTCCTACTTTTTATGATCTTTTTATAATTTACCTGGAGACTATTACTAGAACTGCTAAATATTTTGTATTCTGTGTGGAGGTGATAGCTGTTGCAGAACAACTTCCTCAATTAGCTTGGTACTATACATAAACTAAGACTTTTGACTCAAATATTCTCATGAAATTGAGAGATAGGAGAGATGTAAAAATATTCCCACCTTCAAGCCTGCATTTGCATCTCTAGGGAAAGTTTCAGGGGATCAGTAGGTGTTTGCCACCTCCTCAGCTGCTCCAGATCAGTCTTCAGCTGAAACTGGAGGGTGAACTCTGGTTTATGAGGAATCAGTATTTATGCCAGCAAGACTGAATAAATCATCATTTACCAATCAGCCTCACGGTTTTGATTCATTACTTCGGTTCTCTTAAATTTATAGTTGTTGGGTATTTGTGTGTCGATAATGAAGCCTGCCTTGGCTTTCAAATGACTGTAAGCTGTATTTTGTTTGGAGACACACAGGCAAAAATGGGATTTTCTATCCTTCTTCACTGCCTGGGCTCTTTGCTCAGGAAAAAACCGTGCCATAAAAATAATGGTCCTGTCTATCATGTCTCGTGGCATCCAAAGGTTAACATACTTGAGGTTAACATTACTGCTCAAGTTTTCACCTAAAACAGATGGGCTGATACTGTAGAGCTAGACAGAAGTCTAAGCTGGCTTTTTGCAGCAGAGAGGGACCAGACACCTTTTTCTTCTGGTTTATACTACTGTGAAAAATGAAAATATAACGGTGGAGTTAATAGTACATTAAAGCCACTCTGGCACCGGCTACTTAAGGCATGTGCAAAAAAATCTGCCTACTGAGTGACCAAAGGAAATTCAAAGAAAACTAATGCCCCTGGAGAACTGTCATCATCTTATCGGTTATGATAATCACTGTTTCTTATATTAGTCTTTATTGATACAACAAGGGCATTCAGGCATCACGATGGAGTGGATTTTCGATGGGCAGTGATAATATCTCTCCAAACTCCCTTCACACATCCTTTAAAATCCCGTCTATAAAAAATTTTTGTCCAGGTCTGTACTTAAATTTTCCTCAGGTGAGTGCATGCAGAAATGCTAAAGTTCAGCTCCTGTAAGCCCTAATGCCACTTAGCAGTCCTCGGGGGTGACCCCAACACCACGTGAGGGAAATGGGAGAGCCGTGCATTGCAGCCCCCGGAGAATAATCCAGTAATTTTTAATCATAACATTCAAGAAGGAACATAGACACAAAGAATAGCCAGCCGTGTTTCAATAGTGTAAATAACATCTTTTATCTGTGCTAAGTAGGACCCTGCAGGCAGGAAAGAGCCCACTGAGTCATGGTTTACCTGAAAAATGCTGTGGGGAGATGGGGGAAACAGGATTTATTTATTTATTGTGTGCTTGGGAGGGCATTCTCCACCCAATGCGTCCCAGAGCCTATTGTTTCCTGTCAATCAGGTGCAGCAGTTTCAGATGGATTCATGAAGGAAAAAAGTTCCAAGGAAAACTACTGTGTGCTCCCAACCTGCTTTTTTCCCAGTCTCGGAGCTCTGCAGTGGGATGATGGTTAATAACTCACTCTCCACACATCCCTACCCCTCAGTAATTATTGTGACCTTCTTGAGTCAATCCCTGCACCTTCATTTTTCTGTACTTAAAAGTGAGAAAGGAGTATTTATACACATGATTTTGCCATAGAGACTTCTTTTTTTTTTTTTTTAAATTTTAGTTAAGTTTAATTTAATTATAAATGCAAACAAATGTTCTGACAAAGCCTATTTGCATTGCAGAGATTGACTGCAATCGGTTCTTCTACAAGCCAGATACTCATTGGGCTCTTCCTGCTTGCTTTGCCATTGTGTTACACCTACATTTAGAGGCTATAAATAATGTGTATCACATTGAAAATTAAAGATCATAGAAGGCACTCTAGGCTGGCTGCCATATCAAAGTATTTTTTATTAGAATAATCATTAATTAGAATATAGCAAAGCTTTATTTGGCTCCTTTTCCTATACTGTTAATGTCATCTGCAGTATCAAAAATGAAATGAGAGAATTGGTGAATATGAAAGGAAAAGAAACTAACAGTTGACAGCTTTATCATTAAAGAAGAAATAAGAACAGTAAAAACATAAAAAGACTCTTGAAAGTCTAGATTTTTAGGGATGAAGAGGGATTTGCAATTAAAAAAAACCAGTCTAGTATCTTTTTAAATTCTCTGAATATACTTTGTGTTTCGTTCTCATTTCTTGAGGTAGGCAGCTCCTGAAGAGGGTTTTGGCCTTGCCAACACGAACAGCAGTAGAACAAACTACCTTATTTACTTTATCCCTCTCACAGTTTTCTTTTTCTATAAAAGTCTATTGATATCACACCTTTTTTGCTTCTGTGCAACAGGATTATCTTTTATCTGTGATTTATTTTCCCATTAAGAGCTGAAAAGATCAGTTGATCATAAGAGGACTGGGCTATAACATCTCTCAGCACTTTCGAAACTCTAAGTCATCATTTTTCAAATCACTGAATCAAGGCAGTAGAAGCTGCTTGTACCAAACTGACATCAGGAAATTCGTGCTTTTCTTAGTCTATAAGTATTGAAAAACTTGGGGGTTAGAAACTAAGTTACCAGGCAGTTGATATTTTTGGCTGAGAATGTACAGTAAAGGCTTCTGTAACAGCTGGAGACATTAGACAGAGATACCTATTCCTCTTATGGTTACCATATTATTGGTTAAGTCTAAAAGTTGAAATGTTAAAAAAAATAATCAACCAAAAAACTAAACAGAAACAGACAAGGTATTTGGAGGAGTTCTGCTGATTTTAAGCAAGGTCTTGTAAGTTAATTCCCTTACATATATTTATAAGGATGTTCTTTTAATTCACACCTGTAGGGAAAGTGATAAAATAATGTTTATGTGTCTGTTAAGCCATATAAATTGTGCTGGCAGTTCCAGGGTACGAGGTGCTGCTGAAAAGATCCCTTGTTCTGGCCCAACGCCCCAGAGAGGGCCTGACATGGGCCCCAAATGGGGCTGCTCAGAGTCATTAAGACACCACTATATGAACCTGAGGACAGGGGGGAGGTGCTTTTTAATAGCAAAATACAGCACCACTGAGGCAGAAACTACCTGAGAAAGAAAACCAAGAAAAAAGGAAGGCTTTTCATCCATCAGAGTTTGTAAGTAAAAGTGAACTTTTTCTCTGCTTCGGTTGAAGCCATTATGCTGATTATAGAATCCCAGAATGCCTGGGTGGGAAGAGACCTTAAAGCTCATCTCTTTCCAACCCCTTACCACAGGGAGGGACTCCTTTCGCTAGGCCAGGTTGCTCCAAGCCCTGTCCAACCTGTGTACAGGGTGTGTGACACACACTGATGTAATGGGGTGAGGATCTTCTTTGTGCTAAGCCAGGTTCCTTGTCCTGCTTCCACCTGCTTCTCCCATCAATCCTCCATTAACTCTATGCTGAAGACCAGGGATACCTGGTTGAGGAACTGGAACCTGCCTTTTTTATGTCTCCTGTGCTAATCTGCTCTATAGCTGGAAAGGCATTCACTTTCTACGGCTGTCAATCAAGCAATTATCATGAGTACTAAATTAACTGAAAAAAAAAAAAAAAATGGAGCTGTGAAGAGTTCATAAGACATTGCTGAAACACTAGGATTCCATCTCAACGCATCCATGTGCAGGGGAACTAACCATAGAAATACAGATTTCAATACTTGTTGGTTCATTCAGCAAATGTTGGTTCATGCATAATACAACAGAGCTCCTAATTGTCTTTATATCCAAAGCTTTGTTTGCAAAATTCTGGGTGTTTGCTGTGCAGATGACCTTTGCATCCCGTTATTTCATTTGGAATACCTTGTGTTTTAACTGCAAAGCACCACAGACCGTCCAAAGGTCAACGACTGTGTTTTTACAGCTCTGTTACTCTACTTACGTACCAAAGCAGGGGCAAACATGGGAATTTTTACAGAGGCTAAATATTATGTTATTGCAGAGAGGTGAGTTTCTTGTGGAACATGGGAAAGGACAGCCAAAGATAGCCAAATGCTCCTACTTTGAGAGGGGAAAAAAGTGAATTTAATCTTATCCTTTCATTACCTTGCAGTAACAAAAAAACCATTTGGGCAAAAAAAGAATTAAAATATTTCTGTTGTTTCTTCTATGAGAATATAGTAGGATATGACTCAGTTTAAGGGAAAAATTAAGAGCAAAGTTTGAACCAGAAATACGTGAACTGATTGCGAATATTTATTAACTAAATAATTTAATAATAAAGAAAATGCCTACTTGATTAATTGTTACAGAGTAAAAATTACAATAAAACTGTCTTGATCAGTGCTTTGCAGAAGCACCATTACTGTCTGTGCAGTTGTTTAACAAGGATTTAATTGGAAAGATAAGTGAATGCACATTTAAAAGTATTGTTAATTTGCTTTATAATCACCCCATCCTTCACAGTATTGACAGCACCAGGCACAAACCCCTTTCTCTTTTACAAGTATTATTTTCCATATGTGCACAATAAATTCTGAGGCAGTAATTGGAAATTTTATGGATTTCAACATACCTAGTGTTTTGAGTTTATAGGTGCCATATTCCTTCTCTAAAGGTTGTTCATTGGTGGCATTTTAGGTAAAATCACTGCTTTTGTATTACCCATAGCCTTTTTTGGAGGTTGAGGTGTGGTAGTTTGTTGGATTTTTGGGTTTGCTTTTCTTATTTTGTTTTGCTTTCTTTCCTAAGAAACATCTAATTCCAATTTACTTTTCCTTTCCATTTGAAATATCAACAAAATCTTCTCTTCGACGTTATTTTCGATTTAATAAACAACAGCCGTCAAAAACAGTAATCTTCAATATGTTTATATTCCATCTGCACTTATATTTATTGTTCTAAAATGGCTCGGATTAATCTAATTGACAAGTAAGAGCCCGGACCATATGAGCAGCTAAGGATGATACCTTTAACCAGCAGGATTCGTCAGCCTAACTGACATGTTCTTTATCAATGAACCAGGAGAGAAGAGGAACAAATATTGGGATTTTTTTTCTCATTTTATTTTTTTTTAATATTGATGATTCTATGAGCTTGCTGGCACCATATGTCTGCGTGAGCTGGGCTATCAGGAGCTCGAGTGGTTTCCCGGCTGGATCTGCCTCAGCGGGCACAGCCCGTGGAGTTGACACAAGACTGGAGCTGCCTTTGAAACAGAGCCTCCAGGTCAACACAAATGGGCTGGGTGGCTATGAAGGGAGCATTTAGGAGGGGAGAAGAAAGGGAGGAGGCAGCTGGGTGAAAAAAAGAAAGAGAAGCGTCTTCTTTCACAGCTTTATTTCTTTAAAATAAGAAAAAAAAGGGGGGGGGGGGGAACGACAAAAAACAGCAACGATAAAAAGGAAAAAGAAACCCACCCAACCAAACCAACACAACAACAAAATCTCACCTCAAACCAACAAAATTTCCCACTCAAAAATGCCCAGATCTTTCCATTGACCCAATAGATCCATTTCAAAGGCAAGCAGGGGTCCATCCTGCCCCTTACAAAGGCTCTGTGGGCACAGGAGAGCAGGTCCTCTCTCAGCTGCCAGCTCCCAGAGAGCAGCTACAAACGTGGAGGTCCAAGAGGATTGTCGTGGGCTTTATTCTAAAATTGCAGCAAGGATCACTGGATAAAACAGGGGAAATAAAGAGGAATGGTTCTTTCTTGCAGTCACTGTCCTTTTTGTTTGTCGGTCCCTAATTTCTTGTGTGCATACCTTGATGAGATTTCCCTTTATACCTGGCCATCTCACACATTTTTAGATGTTTTAGGTTTTTGATTGTAGTTTTCAGGCATATAAGAGTATCCCTAAAAACACATGAATATGCCTTGGTGGGGGTCTAACCTTAGAGCCACCCTCCAGCCTTGGTGATGTTCCCTGTGTGATCAAGCAAAGCCCAGGCAGCAAAGTCTTCCTCACGTCTGCCAGCAGCTATTCATGTGACCAGTCTTGCTGAGAAACCAGTAAGAGTGATCCAAAGTTCACGATGGAAATATCAGGCTCAAACTGGGTTACTTGCTAGCTGAGAACCAAAATGTCTTGAAAGCCTTGAGTCAAAAATAGTTTTTTTCTTTCTTTTTCACACTTCCCAGGCAAGCACAGAAAATAAAATGGACTGAAGCAATTTTAAAAAATAATTATAAAACAGCTTGCTTCTGGGTTAAGACCTGCATATGCCAAGCTGTAGCCAAGAATTTTTTTTTTTTTTAATTTATTTTTTTCCAAGCTTTAAAACTCTGACAACAGAATACTTTAATTGAGCCCACAGTAGTTGGTGAATCAATTAATATGTGCATGTTACTCGTGTGCGTTCTTCTTTTTCTCTCTGTGTCTGTTTTAAGCTATAGAAAATTTATTATTATTATTCAAAGGAAAGTGTGTTTTCCACAACTTCCCTTTCTCTTTCCAGAGGGGATGGGGGGAATTATAGAACTTCGAAAATAAGTACTTATAAATGTAATTCAGGTGACAAAATCTAATGGAAATACTAATTTCTTCAATGATTACTTCAAACTATTTTGTAAACAATGTACATTGTATAGTAAAAATGGATAGCGCTTTAATGTTAATGCATTTCCAATATAACTATTTTGTGTTCATTGTGAAGAAAAAAAGCAGACAGAAAAATATTCAGAATTCTAAGTCTTAGTTGCCCAATCTGTAGCTCTGTAAAATTTCTCTTACCAGTGGTATTGTCATGTTTTTCTTTTCATGTGTTGAATAAGTCAGTAGAATGGGGCAGCAGGCTGGGTTAGTGTGGTCAGCCACAAACATACCATGGATTTTATGGCATGTATTGTATGATGAAGCATTTAAAACATGCCTTTTATTCCTTTTCTACCCGCAGCACTATTTGCGTTACAATAGTGTCTTGCTTAGTAACACTTCGAGAAGTTGAAGGGCTTCTTGATAACCCCTTGAGGAGTGTTATTTAGTCGCTGAGAGGGACAGGAGGTTTGCATGCTGCACTGAGGGATTGCCTTTTTTTGGGGGATGCTCATCGTTGTCATGGGTTACTCTTTGTTTGGGTTTGTTGTTCTGATAGTAGCGCTATGGGAAATGCCGTTCCACGGAGCTCCAAAAAAGCAAGAAAAGGAAACAAATTTTTGAGTCGTTTGGTGAAAGTATTAACAGGACAGCTTTCTACCTGTGATTTTTAGGATGATGGGATTGTCTCCTGAACTCAGAGTTTGCCAGGCTCATTTACAGATAAACTGAACCAAGTGTCAAAGGTATTTTGCATGGGATATTTGTGCTTTGAGGAGATGGATACCCTGGAGAACTAATCTGCACAGCTTCTACTTATTGGTCATGCTCAGCATCTTACAAGACCATGGTGTGGCCTAATATTTGGGGTGGTTTTTCTCCCCTGTGGTAAATGTCTGTGGTTTGTGTGTAAAAGTAGCTGAAAAATACGAGCTTGAGAGGGATCTGCAACAAAAAGGGTGATGTTATATACGGCTCTACGCTGCATAATATTCTGCAGGGTGCCATGGGATGAGAAGTTGCTGCACCAGGGAATTTGGTTTTATTATGGTATTTGTGCTGTTCAGTGTGTTGAGAACTGGGGAAACCATAAATGCTGTGGTAGGGGAAGCTGTTGTGGGTAGCAAACAATTTTTTGGTTGGAGGCAATTTTGGTAATGCATTTAAATGTTGAACTCCATCGGTTAAGAATGGGGGGAGGCAAACTGGAAAACACTTAAATGTAAAAAATCTGAGAGCAAAAAAAAAGGAAAAGGAGAAAATCTAAAGTACAACTTTTGACATAATTGGAAACTTTCATGAGGAAACCTGTGCTCTTATATCGACGGTCTCATTTGTGCTTACGTATTTCCTAGAAATACATTACTGCTGAAAATATAGCGCTGTTCTTAAGAAATTATCAAGTCACTCATACCATCCTTTTTTATGGATTTAGAATTGAATATTCCTGTCTTTTTTTCCTCCTTTTTTCTTTTTTTTTTCTTTTTTTTTTTTTCTTTTTTTTTTTTGTGATACTGTGCAAAAATTCAGTGGAATTTCTTGCATGAGCAAATTATCAGCATCCTGGAAAGCATCTTCCCTTAATATATTCTTGGGGTATTTTGGTGTTGATTCAGTTACTTAATCACTGTTATTTAATGCCACTTGAGAGGATGCTGAGTGTCAGAGTGACTCTCAGAAGGCTGTTGGGTCTCGAGGAGAGTTGTGCCCTTGGAGATTGAGAACTAGAAGCTGGGTGAGGAGTCTTAAAGCATCTAAGAAGCATTAGATGCCTGTATTTAGGGAAATGATTAATTGTTCTTGACTACACCATTGGCTTTTTCCCTTTACAAAAAAAGATATACAAGTACATAAAAAGATTGATCACATATTTGGTGGGAAAGCCTTTTCATAGAAGAGCTTTAAGAAATAGTGATATGGAAAAGTGTCACAAACTACTGTCCTGAACTAACACACAACATATATGCAAATGTAAAGAAAGCAACATTGCTTCCACCTTCCCTTCCAAGTCTTAATTTACACTTTAGATTTATTATTTTGGGGATTACTAAACATATTAATTTAAACACTTGGAGAGGTAGTCACACTGTATTTTAATTTCAAAGTTATGCATGATACCAGAGTCTTAAAAGTGAGAATGTAGCACAGCTCTCACTTGGGTTTTCAGCTCTCATCCGAATGTTAACACCATTCAGCCTGTACCACGCCTGTTGTCAGTACAAGTAACAGGGATTGTTCAGATCTCTCGAGATCAAAGGTCCTATTTCCCAACTCTACTGTAACAATCCGAGCCTAATCAAAGCCCTTCACATGGACAAACACCTCGGGGTGAGTTGGGAGAGTGATGCCTTTTGAAATCATCCTGTGAATCCATAGCTCTAATTTCAACGCATTGTCTCTTCTTTGTGTAATTACTATTATTATTTATACAACATAGCGTGGTCAAATTTCAAAATAATAAGTATATGGAGAGTTGAACATAATGGGATGAATATTTTATACTATTTTTTCCCTTCTACTTCAGAGTCAATGTCCAGTTCTACTAGTTTATATTCCTTTTCTGTGTCCCTGTTGCACGTTTTTTCCCCTATTACCAGCTGACATAACGTGGGAGACTTGGCTCATCCATGGCTTGCACCCTGGGCTGACACTGGGACACATATGGGTAGGAGATATTTTGGGGTGACAGTAGCCTGGAGTTAGGTTATGCCAAAATCCTGACATAAACCTCAGCAGAATCTAAGTATGGCATTCCTCACCTCTCCCCAGCTATATAAAGGTGATAATAAAAGACATCTTTAACCTGAATTTTGCAGGTTTGCAATGATGTTACCAGAACTTGCCATAGTTGTGTTCATCACACTTTTAAATCCCATGATTTATAAAGACTGGATCGGGTAGACTATTAGAAACTGGAGGAAAAAAAAAAAAAACCTCTTGCAAGAGAACAAGATGGAGCGCTCTTCTGGATCTGTACTTCTTGTAGTACACCAGAGAGATCTCCTTTTTTTGGTTTGTTTTTTTCTTCTTTTCTCTTTTTTCTTTTTATTTTTTTTCCCCTTTCTCTGTGTAATCAGATAATTAAAAAAGAAACAAACAGGGATTTCAAAACACATTCCCACCAACCAACATTATGTGCTTATGATGCAGAAGATTGAGAACGACTTAATTAAGTAGATAGCAGCAGTGAAGAGAAGATGGATGGGAGGAGGAGGAGGAGATTATTTGCTCTTGGTGGAACTTCCTTCAGCTGGCGTCGAGTGCCTTTCTAGAGACAGGGCATTGATGGAAAAGCAAAATCCAGGAGGAAAATGGCAAGAAGATTATATCACTGCAGAGCTAAAAGCTGTTCCTTGCTGTAAGAAAAGTTAGCTGCTTGCTCAGTGTTTTGTTCAAGGATAATGTTGACATCAGCTGAGGAGATGGGATAACGAGTTTCAAATAAAGAGGAAACCAGTACATAGCATCTGAATAAATTTAGGTGGAGCTGCATGATGCCAGACTTGAGATCCGTATGGGTGGGGTGGGATGGAATTGATCCTATCTAGCTAGAAAACAAGGTACACTTGAGAGGGGAAAGTGGAGTTGTGAAGCTGTGAGGACATCTGGGCTGAAGGGTGATAACAAAAAGACACCCAAACAGCTAAAAGAGCAATACCAAGGGCTTCTGGTATCATCAGCTGAATTTGAGGAAGGAAACTTTTGTTTTTCTGTGCTTAATGCTTTGCATATATGAAGATGCTACAGCAACTTAGAGATACGTATTTTTCAATCAGAGCCACATGATAAAGCATCCAAACATAATGCAAATAATTGCAAACTGATGTATCCAGCGTTTTTGTTTTTTTTTTTTTTTAAAGAATAAATAATTTAGCTTTACACATGGGCAATCCTTGCTAAAAATTGCAAATCAGAAGTCTTCTGTTTGAATGTATTTTATTTTGTTAATGGATTCGCTCATATGAAAGGCATCTAATTGTATAATGTATTATTAGTCATTTTCTTTGGCATGCTATTAACTTTAAATAATTCTAATATTTAACATTTTATAACATGCACAACAAAGTTCTATCTCCAGCAGAGGAAAAAAACATGCATTGATAATAAAATTTTCATAGCTCTTTCCACTGTGTATGTTGTGATACATATTTGAGCAGAAACATTGAAAATTGAAGTGTAAAGCAACAAAGCCTGTTAGCATTTAAAGAATATACATTGTAATATGCTGTGGTCCTGTAAATACGAGAGCTGGGATATAATTCAGTACAATCAAGTTATTTTAAGATTGAGTCAGATATAAAGTGTGATAGGATATAACTAAGTGCATCTACTCAATGTCTGCTCAGCGATGGCTGGGCTGGAGTGTATAAAATGGTGATTAATGCCCGCTAATGGAAGTGGTCTCCACCACAAGTTGTGAGCACTGGGGTTGTGGCTGGCTACGAAAACCACACACAGCAACACTGATAATCTCCAGTAAATCCCCAAGTTTTCCTGTGCTGGAAATAAGATGACAGGTCACATTAGAAATTTTCTCCTTATGGCGTAGTTGTTTTTTCCCCCCTTTTGTTTTAGTAGGTCAGATCTTGTTCCCGTGTGTTGGGGAAGTATTATGGGAATGAGCAGTGTCTAAGCTGCTTAACAAATGCACACTTTCCCCACACCAATCTGTTTTCTGGGGACAGCCAGGCTAGTGCTGTACAGCATCCTCTCGGTTGGGTGCTATTAATGTTAATAAAATGCACTTAGCACTTAACATCTCGAGATCTCAAAAGAGCTTGCAAAGCAGCATCATTATCTTTACATTATGGGTACGGAAAATGAACGATAGGGAGAGTAAAAGATTTGCCCAAGTTTCCATGGTAAATCAGTGACAGAGCCAGGAGAAGAGCCAAAATCTAATGATTTATAGTCAGTCTCCTATGTAGTGTGCCGTGCCATTTCACCAAACTCCATTTGCCAAGTCCCTGCTGTGTACAGAGACTGTGGATAAGGCTGCAGTTACCCTCTGAAATGTGGATTTGGGGCTCTGGATAATGCAAAGCCAAATTAGGTCTTCAAATGCAGGTCTCCCCTGTGATGCTTCTCCAAGTGTGGTGCCACCTGTGCCACAGACAGCAGGGCAAACATGCATGAATAATTGAAATTCCTCTGTGCTGGAGCTGCAGAGTAAAGGGTCCAGTCCTTGCAGACCCCCAGGTACGTTTTACGTGGGAATGAGGTCCTGGTTTGCATTCCTGTGGTTGCAGGGATGTGTTGCCACGCATCGTGTTTGGCCTGAGTAAGCCTCATGGAGCTGTGTGCATTTTGTGAGTATTTTGCAGTCAGTTTTGGAAATGACTCCATCCAGATAATATATGAGCAGATATGTATGTTGAAGGGCTTGTGCTAACATCTCTGAGAGATACCAAAATATTGCTAGCTATGTTTGGTAAGTAGGAAAATGAGGAGCTGAGTAACATGCCTACAGAAATTTGTGATGATTCAGGGATACAAACCGAGTCTCCCTGTTTCAAACCCTCTGCCCTAGCCCCAGGGCCACCCTCCTTTTCACCTCCCTTAGGAGGCACAATGTGGATCAAAAGCTGAAAAGAATCAGCTGTCTTCCTGCCAGCCTGGATCACAGGAGTGAGCAGGCAGCCAGGGGACGGGTTTGGTGATTGTGCTCAGCCCTTGTAGGTGAGAATCCTTCTTCCAGTAGTGAAACAACCCCACAATTCTCCCCACACTTTTATGCCTCTGTTTACAGTAATTATGTCAGTTGCAAATTATAATGTCAGGGGTTCATTTCTTCAGTGTGTTTGCATGTGTGTACCTGTGTTTGAAGAGATTGCCCTTGAAGAGCAAAGGTGAGTAGTAAACAAGGCAACAAGGAATTATTAATGTTAGAGGAAGGAGAAAATGCAGTCCCAGCTCACCTTCCTGGAATTCCTGCAGGGACATATCCTACCTGCTGAGAAGCTCTGGCTAAGATGGAGTCCTCTAATTTTCAGAGTAAACATAATCCCAGGCACTGAGTTACCTCCAAAGGGGTCTTTTCCCTTTGCTGAGCCCCCATGCTGGCCTGCACTGGTCAGTCCTACTCATGGTACAGGCAGCTGTTATCCTCAGCTTTCCTTCTTCCCGCTGGCTCACTGGTTTTATCCACCTCTGGCCCACCTTGGCCAAGTCTGAATTTACTGGGGTGCTTCCTGCAGTTACCACAGGATCATGGAATATCCTGAGTTGGGAGGGACCCACAAGAATCGTTGAGTCTAACTTCTGACCCTGCAGTTCACTGCAAAGGTGCTGCAATTTGGACACCTACTTAATTTCTTCCCACTACATCACTGAGGTTTTAGGGTCTTGCCTGTGTAAATGAGGCCACATCATGCCATCATTTGATAGCAATAAGTGTTGATGGCTGCTTGGTCTCTAAGAGGCATTCTGGCTGCAGGCTTGGTGCATAGGTGTGTGTGTGTGTCTGAACTCAGCTTGGCTGTTCACAGCTCCACAAATGTGTCTGTGTCTGCATACAGCTTGTTGGGTTTGGGTTTTTTTTTTTTTTTCCATCCTGTGAGTAAATAGGCCCCAAAAATCTGAGTTATTCTTTCTCTCTCATCCTGGTGAGTGATATCAGAGTGCTTTCAAAGACTTCAGGTTCACAGTGAAGCTCATACTTCTGTGTGATTTTGTGTCTGTGTTGTTGAAAATGAAGAATTTAGGTTGGGCTTTATATGAAAAAGCTAATGCAAGGTGGACAACTTTATTATAAATCCCTATGCATTTCAAAGTCTCAGCTGGAAGAGAAAGCAAGATAGCAAGAACCACAAACACGGGTTGGATTATTTCTTGTTAAGCAAATGTAACACTGAGAAAGATTGGCAGCACGGGAAACTGGAGTCCTCCATTTATCCACACTTCATTCCTAATATCTGGCTTCAACAGCAGATTGTAACCATAGAAAGGCTACAGACTCTGGGTGAAATGGCACTCCCTTTTGGATCCAGTTTTATAAAAGAAAACAATTATTCACAGAATGCGCGTCTTTATTCTTTATTGCACATTTCAAAGTCCCCATGAATACTCATTTGCATGTGACAGCTAATGCTGCATCTTGTATTGGCCAGTAAGAGGCATGATTGCACTAAATTGGAAGCAGCAGGCACAGGTTTTCTTTTAAGAATGGGGGTGGGGGCAGCCATCCACTCTTACTGTTCTCAAGTCTTCAGTCAAAACGGTTTTAGAACAGTTGCAAGTCTAGTTACTGGGATAATAAATCCTAAATTAACTGAATATGCAGATTTCACTTCCATTAGGTTACACTCTTTATCTTTTGTTAACAACCCCAACTTTTTAAAGCGGTCGAGAAGTGGGGAATTGAAAACACCGAACTGGTACTTCAAGAGTGAAAAATGAGGAAAGTAACGTGCCCCAAAACTGTTGCTATTATTTCTTTTTCCCCTTTTTTTCTTTTTGTTTTTTAGATAACCCCAGATAAATACATCTATTCACCCTGCATAATTTTTTCCAAATGATCTTGTTATGCGACTGATACACAGGATAGCAGAACCCCAGCAATGCAGAGAGGCTGCTGCCAGCATTGCTTACAACAAAATTCTGTGTACACAGCAGCCACAGAAAACATTTATTTGGTAACACACTTCTTTTTCCTTTAGAAATGCATGCAGCTTCGACTCAGGAGCACGGGGAGATAGTGAGATAAATACTCCTATGTCTCCTGTGTAATCTCTTTGAAAATTATCTGGAATATAATGGGGACAAAAGCAGCTCCTTGAAACTACCCGAAACTCACTCTTTTCTTAAATGTAATCTCCCAGCATAATCAGAGAGCAGAGCAACTAGCTGCTTATAGGAGTGAGGAGATTAAGGAAAACACCTTGAAAGGGTTTAGTACAGAAAAAAGTGTATCGTGACCATTCCTTTCCAAAAAGTTTAAATTGAAAGTTGCTTTTTCCTTTTTTTTTTTTTTTTATTCCCCTCCTATTTCCCGACAGCTCAAGTCTGTCACACTTTTCGTTAGAAAGCCCTGAAATGCCATAGGAATTGCATCTAGAACATCAGAAAGTTATCATGGATGCAGTTTAGCAACAAGATTACCTACAGTACATTTTTTTTTTCCTCAGCAAGAAAACTACGTAAAATCATTGCATTCCAAGTAACAGACAGGACTTACTTTGTAAGATGGATTTCAAAAGATCTGGAGGCTTCTGTTCCTTATAAAACTATGCCAAAGACTATTTAAGTGGCCAGTAATATAAACATTATGCTACTAACACTGAACAGTTTATCACATAAATATAATTGTCTCCTTTTAGAAGAATAATAAAAGCCGAATCCATATGTTACACATTATTTAAAATTGTTTTCTGCAAGATGTATTAATCCCAGCGAAGAAGCAATTCTTCTGCTATAGAAGTAGAACAGCAGTTTTATTTTATTACATTGTCATTGTTTAATTTGTTTGTTCCCGGTAGTAGTTTCACAGATTTTTATGAACTGTTACTTTTATAGAAAGTCAAGTTACAAATGATGGACGCTGTTTACTTGCAGGAACAGAAAGGTCATGAAGGTAGATAATATATTTATTTATTTACCTACTGTACTCCACTTTCTTTTTTTTTTTAATCCCTCAGTTCTTAGCAGAAGCTAAAATAACTTGTGGTTTTTAGACCCAGGAGGCACATATTTCGATACTGCTCCTCAGAAACACTGTTAGCTCTGCAGTCTATTCAAATCTGGGAGTAGAATTTAAAGCTCGGATAAACAACGTTTGGTAGCAATGGCTGTGCAGAGCTTAGAGTTTATCTTTAGAGAAATGTGATCTTGCAGCTAAATGTCATTTTGCCTATTTGCTTTTTATGAATTCGAGCTAAACACTAGAGCAAAAACTTGTTTGCTAAAAAATCTAGTTCCACTCAGGACTAAATTATTTTCCATTGATTAAAAAATGACTTTTTTTTCCTAGGTAATGCAAGGCTTAATTGTGAATTCTTCTGTTCTAGAATTTAAAATTATTAACTGTCATGTGCAAACCTGAACTCTAGATTACTCAGTGTAGCCTAATGACAAGATGAGACTTTAAATAACTTTGAGACAAAAAGGAGCTCTCAAAAATTGTCTGTTTAAATTCAACGCGGAAAAAGGGCTTAAGCTGCTGAAATATTTTGGGCATGTTCACATCTGTAAATGAGGCTGAAATATCCTGGCCTATTTAAACAGGAACCATTCTAAAAATATTTTCTTTAAAAAAATTAATTATATCAGCCTCACCAATAAAACAGTCTCTGTAAGGCACCTAACAAAGTAAATGTAAGAGAAAATACATGATGCCAAATGTTTGAATTGTTACAATTATAATACGAGTCAAAATCAAAGTAGAAGAAAAATATTAAAAATAATTAATATGTCTTTTTGTTTCATGGTTAACTCATTGTTATCAAATATGCAAAATACAAGAGAGGCTTTTTGACCTCAGAAACTTAATGATTGTTTGTAAGAGCTGAAGGAAATTTCTCAGTGCTAGAAAATGCACACTGTCTGCCTGCTTTTAACCAGAGTCTTCCTCAGCTGGAATACCACCAAGTTCCTTATTTGCTGTCCATATCCCAGTAGGAAGTACAGTGCCATGGCTTGTTCGAATCATGGTCAGATCCTACCAGCAGTTATTCTCAGAATTTTATTTCATTTTTTTTTTTAATGGGTTGTGGTTTGAACACTGCTTTTGACTGAAGTTAGTCACCAGCAAAGCTCAGTCTCGTGCTTGCTCTGTGCTACACCACTTTTAATCAGTCCAGTTTTGATAAAAAATATTTTAGCCATGGAAAACAAATAACCAAATCCCAGTTTTTCTTTTTTCCTCTGTTAATCTTGGTATAGTTTCTTCAAGCTGCATAATGTGATATACATATATATTTTTCTAGACAAAAAAATCTGTGTTTAAATAGATGCTAACTCTGGATATTGGAGGCTTAACATCGTCTCTCATTGTGGGCTCTGGTGTCAGTTTTTCTCTTTATGCCTCTGTTTCTCGCTGCACTTTTGTCTGCATTAACTACTTCGATCGCAAACTTTTTCCTCACTCTCACTATGGGCTTTTATAGTGCCTGACACAATGGGGCATGGATCTGATTAGGGCATCTTGTGGTTATAATAATCCAGATGGTGATACCACCACCAATAGTATAATAATAATAGTAATAATAATAAACTACCACCAACAACAAACCAATAATAATCATTATGCTATTTTTTCTATGACCGTTCACAAACCTGACTGTAAAATCTTCCCCTTCCAAACTCTATAAAAACTCAGTAAAAGTTTTAATCAAGGAAGTTTTAAGGATGTATTTATTTATTTAGATTTTTCATATTAAGAAAAAAATCGCATTTGCCGGCTGCAGTTTTAGAACTAACAATATGAGTTTCAACATAGCCATGAAAAATCTAACTCATTGTTTCACATTACCATATATATTGGCCTAGACATATATGTGTGAGGTTTCTTGTTTGGTTTGGTTTTTTTGCTGTCAAGGAAATTGCAGCAACACATTTTTATTTCCTTTGTCTGCGTGACAGAGTGGGATACACTCGGGTCAAATGTTGAACTCCATTTTATATTATAAATACATTTTAGATTAGGGCATACTTTTTGCATATGTAAGCAAGATTATTAGGAGATGTTCTGGTTGCTCTTCAGCCTGAGAATAGTTGTTGACACTTCATTAAAGAATATCTGGGATATTTTTAACCCAGATCGGTTCAGTGACCCAGTTTCTGGCTCGTGTAGGTGCAATTCAGGGGACAGTGACGCACAGCCTGGAGAGTCAAAACGAGTGGGTAGGGCTGGGCGAGGGCTTTTTTAACAGGCATTGAGCACCGTCGGCAGCAACTTGTCCATCAACGTGCTGAAACCACCCAAACAACTGCCCGAGACTCTTAAATGGAATTGTCTCCTTGTTAACCATCCTGCTCCCGAGGAATAAATAGACCCTACATGGGAACTGGGAAGGAAACCACAGTGGAGGAGCACAGGCAGAAAATAATACGGGCTGGAGCTGGAAAGAGTCTGTGTGGAGGGACTTCCCATCACTAGGTGCAGGAAAACCATTTTTGGGGTGAGAAAGCAGGAAGGCGCTGCCTGGTTGGGTACTCCATGAAGCCGGGGAGGAAGAGGAGCTGAGCAGGGCTTGGGAGTACCCCGGAGATTTTGTAAATGATCCCAGCTCTGCTGCTTCTGGAGAGTAAAACAGTGGGGACATTCCTCTGCTAAGCTTGTATTTCAGTCCTGTCAGCCAGGTCTCCTTGGGGAAGCCACCACGGAGCCAGGGCTCGTGTCCGGGAGCATCCCAAGAGAGCTGGGGGAGGTCGGGTTGGGGAAGAGCCAAAACTCCAGAGGAATGGCGTGACAGGAGGAATGGGAATGGGAAGGCATCGCCGAGATCACAATTTGGAAAATGAATAAACTTGGCCCAGATTCATCTCACGTCAAGCCCCAGCCTCAGATCTCCTCCCAGCAGGCGGGTGCAGAGCAGAAGAAGCTGGGTCCAAGAGCACCCACTGGTAAAAAAGGAGTGTGCTATATTTGAAACCTCTTCTGCCTCTGCCAGGTCCACTGGTGTGCTTTGCTTAAGGAGGGGAAAAAGCATATTTCACATGCACACTGTTGATTTACTCTCAGAGGGCCAGAGTTCAAATTTTATTCTAGTCAGATACCAAAACTTTGGATATTTCTCTTAATTTTGTGAACCCTTAATGGCTTTCAGAACTGGACTTGATATTTCCTAAGGACAGAGTTTCTCAGGATATTCTCTGTACCTTCTTAGGCTGGCAGGACATACAGTGAGAACTATCATTCTTGTATTAATTTGATATTTTTGCTTTAAAGCAGATTCTGTGAGTGGGAGAGGGAAGGTGGAATTTAGATACTTCAGAATTATTTGGCTCCACATCTATTTATGCCACAAATAGATAATATTTCAGCGAAATCACAGAGATTTGACTTTATTGAAACACTCTTGCCTTTGTTGGTTCTATTTAGAAATAACCCACTGGCTTTATAACAGATATGATCCTCTTTGCTTTTGGATTCCACCTTAATGCTTCTGAGCTTTTCAAACCATGTTAAAGCCCTTACACAGAAGGCTCTAGATGTCACCAAAGCTGTCCAGCATCTGGCAGGACCAATTCTTAGTTCTTTGTGGCAGGCAACTCTACTGGCAGTGATGGTGAAGGGGTCCCTCCTCTCCTAAGTTATCATATCCATAGAGGGAAAGGGTTGGGGTAGAGAAATGAGATGGGAAGGACTTCCCCACACACATGTCACAGCTCTCACACACCTACCACATCTTCTGTCACACATGTCCTTACCTAATTCTCAAAGGCAGGATCCTCAAAAAAATAAAATTTCAGGAAATGTTTAATGTGAAGGAAAAACATCAGCAATGATAGAAATGTGGGGATTTGGGGTTTTTTTGTTTGCTATGGATAATTTTTGAAATTTTTTTTGTGGCTTCATAAATATCTGTTCCCAAGGAAAATAATTCCCAAAGGCAAAATGGTAAGAAAGCTGATTCATTTGTCACGGTGTCAAGTTTGTTCCTGAACGGAAGGATTTCCCATGTACTTAGCAAGTGAGAGAAGTCTGATTAAGGCTAAGAATCTCCTGCTTAATTAAGCTTCTCTACACCCCTTGAGGGCAAGCACTGTCTTCATTTTACATATAGGTAAACTACACCACAGAGAGGTAAGAGGTAATTCCTTTTCCCTGAGCAAAGCAAGCCAGTAAAGGACAAGGCATCTCAGCAGGTTCTGGAGGAAATCCTCCCCTCCTTCAGCTTTGTGGTGCCAGTGCCTCCTAATGGCCATGTTAGACCTGCAAGTGCTCATCCCTGCAAGTGTTCAAGGCCAGCTTAGGGCAACCTGCTCTAGTGGAAGGTGCCCCCTGCCCGTGGCAGGGGATGGGAACGAGATGATTTTTGATTTCCTTCAAACCCAAACCATTCTGGGATTATTGTTCTCAGATATTCACCTTTAAATTTCGGGTGCATGGTGGCTGTAGGTGGTCATGGCTGGGGCAGGACAGTGCACTGGCAGGCAGGCAATTTGGATCCCACCTCTTTGGTGCCCTTCTCCAGGCTGCTTCCAGAGCTCACTGCAATCTGCTCTGGAGATGATCACGAGTGAGCAGTTGGGACTGCACAGACTGTCAGTGGTGGAGTGGGGTGGGTATCCCCAAATCACCTTTCCTCTCTCCAGGAGAAATCTTAATTTATTCTAATAGAATTAACAACCCCACTTGCAGTTTCTAAGGGTATCTTTGGTGCTCTCACACTTTAAAGCTCTACTGAGATGTAGGTTGTGTTTACTTACTCCCCTGCTTAGTGTAACTTTAGCTACTGCACAGAAATAAATTGTGATAGAAAATCTGCATAGTATTGTATTGAAACAGTGGTAAAATTATTGGAAGTATTTGACATTATCTTCTTTTTTTCTTTACCACCAATATTTTTTGTGGACTCTTTTTACAGCCTGCACTAATTATTTTCCCATCTCATCCTGTGCTATCAAATAGACTAACACATGAGCCATTCCTCTCTCTCAGTCTTTTCATACTTTCTTTTCTGTGAGTCACATCAGCTACAGCAGTTAAGTAAATCAAAGTTTTTAAGACTAGGGGAAAAATTGTCATATGCTACACACAAAACCAGCTACTGTATTTCAAAGTTTTGGTTGAAGTAACAATATCAAAGCATCTCTGTCATATGGGAATCTTTTTCTCTCGCATTCCTGCACTATATACAATTAAAAGGCTTTAGTAAGTGAAAAAAAGTAAACCCAAAATGCCAGTTTACTACTGGTGGGGAAAAGAAAAAAAGGCAGAGTAGCAGCAGAGACAAACCAGAACCAAATGAATCCTTCCTGTGGATATGCCTTGTGTGTGTGTGACTGTGCCTGTGCTTTTCTTTCTCTTCTTCCTTTCCAACAACAATCTTGAAAAAGCAAAATGTTTTAGAGAATTTCTACTCTAATTATTTTGAAGTTGTCTGATCAGCTCCCTATATCAGCAAAAGAAAACATTTCAGACCTTTCTTGCCAGTGGATCTGGGCTGTTTCTTTTCTTGCCATTAGCAGGGTGTGCTTTAAAGAGGAGTAAAACTATTGCTGTTTATCTTTTTGCATAAATTTCAGAGAAAGAAAGCCTTTGGCTTTGCTCTGCAGGGTCAGACATTTTAATTTGGGGGGAGAAGAGGATGAGTAATTTAAATTACTTTTTTTTCCCCCTCCAGAAGAAAATGCTCCTTCACAAATGGCCTTTGCTTTTCTCCTTAGTCAATAAATCACAGGAGGCCCCAACCTAGTAAACCTGCCTTGGACTTTATAAGCACTTTAGAGCAGCAATTAATCAGCGTGCCACTCTTCAGCACAGAGCATGAGTAACAGGGAGCGAGACAGGTAACGTTTTCTACAACCAGCCCCTGGCAGAGCAGTGCCCTGCAAACCCTCCTTGCACAGAGGCATCTTCCCGGGCTCTGCTTTTCGATCAGAAAGTGCAACGCTACAGAAGCCTGGCCCTGGTGGCCACTTCTCCTTCCACTTCCCATTGCCTTTTCAGAGGGTGTTTGATTGCAGCATCCCCTGCTGTGATGGGGGTTTGCTCTGCTCCTCTCTTCTGCAGGAACACACGTGTGAAACTTTGAAGAATATGTATCTTGTTTTATTCCTTCACAAATACAAGTTATCTATGCTTGATTGAGATATTCTTCCTTGGTGTAGTGAACTTTTACCACTATGAGGAAAGAGCAGGAGTGTTTGAGAGTAATTGCTCCCCAAAGTAAATTTAGCCTTTAATTAAATCCCTTCCCTTTGTTTATTTGATATTTGTGTGTTTATTTTCTTGGTTGTAAACAGACTACTTAAACAGTGAACTACAGAGGGAAAATGCAAATATTAATGGAATAAGGTACTGGAAAAGGAGTATATGTTTTATGCCATCCACTGCCCTCAGTCAATAGGAATATCATCACCTTTTGGTATTTCTCCAGTGAAATTGCACCTTTTACCAATATCTGGTTTGATTTAGTACTGGAAGAGGAATGCAAAGCTTTTAGGTTTCAGTTATTCTTCATGGTATATTTTTCTGATGAAACAATACAAAGAAAGTAGCCCTTGACAAGTCACATTTTTCCACACAGTGATCTCTTGTTAGAGACCTGTGAGATTGTTATAATTTCCTTCCCATTACTTTCAATGAATTCCATGCATGTGAAAGAGAAAATGGATAGTGGAGCCCGAATTCCTGCACTACCCCACTGTGTAGGTACCCAGCGGAGGATGGAGACTTACCCTGGGATTCCTTACATTGCTCTTCTGCTATACATTAGTTTTAACCTTCCACTGAGCAAAATATAGACTTTTGGAACAAAAATAATGAGAGTTAGCCCTTTGGAGGCTTTATGGTATGGGTCAGATTTACCTTTCAGTATCCTGACGTAAAATACTGAGATCAGAGGAGTTACACCAATGCAAAACAGGTGTGCATATGCACATACACAGAAAGAGAGCAGTCTATTTCCTTTCTTTTAAAAAATGTATATAATTCAGACCTTAACCTCTACCAAAATAAGCCTTTATTGATGTTATATTGCTGCTTTCATCAGAGCTTTTATTGGCAGTGTCTCATCAACTAAAGGTGAAGAAGATCACTAGATAACCAACCTTAATTTTTGCCCAAAACAACTCCTTAGTCAGCCCATGCAAATATGATATCCAAGCACTGGAACTTCACAGCAAAGTTCTCTTCTGCTTAGAAATATGTGAGCATCCACAATACACTCATCCATTTCATGCGGATCACATGCACAGTTTTAGTTCTGACCTAGAATGAATTAGCTTCTATTCCCAAAGCTATATATACAGTGTTAAGTTATCTGGGGTTAATTTGCTGGAAAAAGGATTAGAAGCGAGTTAAGTTTGTGTGTCTCTGAGAAATGAAGGTTTCGTCTCGGTTGTTTATATGTAGGCATCGAAGGAAATCTGGAAGCAACAGGGTATGTGGAGGAAGAGGGAAAGGGTTACAGCCTCGAGTTTCCCGAGAAGCACAGCTTGCAGTTCTGCTGCGGAGAAGGTTTCTCCATCTGGCAAGCCTCCTGGGATGCCAGACTGGAGCAACCAGTTTGCAGGAGCTGCACGGGGGGACACCTTCCCCGGCCGTCCATCACTGCAGCCAGCACCATACTGGTGCCAGTGCTCTTGCTTCCACCCATCAGCCTCCCACCAGTCTGCTCTGGGGTGTGAACTGGGAGCGCAGAGGGGCGTGTGTGCAGAGGTGGTGGCTGTCAAATCTCTTGGAAACGCAGGGATACACCCTCGGTGTGCTCCAAGTAGTGTGGGTCAGCGTGTGAACGAGCCCGAGGAAAAACATGGGAGAATTAAAGAAACTGTCAGAGCAACAAAGGGAGTTCCTTGGGCTGCTTCTTACACAGGCTAAAATTAGGGTATAGCAAATAAAAGAAGGCATTTTTTTGTCTTCTAGTGAAACATTTCTAAACTGCGCAAAATATGGAGATGGCAGTTGCTGTGAATGTAGAGTTGCAAGCCCTTTCCCCCCACTCCCCAAATAGAATTTCCAGTGACATTTTGCAATAAAGGAATATACTGAAAACCAGTTGTGCTTCGAGAAAGGGATTGCTGTAGAAAACCTAGCTGTCTGTTGAGGAGTTGCCTGCCATACCTGGAGACAAAATTCTACCACACAGGGTAAAACAGCCTCACTTTCTGCCCAAATTGCAATGGAACCTTAACTATAGCATTTCTGATAATGCTTCCATAACGTGTGTGTGTGTGTGTGTGTTCTCTGAGGCATTCATTTGGCTGGCACATTGGAAAATGGTTAACACAGTGAATGTGGGGTGTCATTTTTGTAGTGGAGAATGTGTGCCAGAAGAATTCAACTGTAACCACTAAATATTTGCTCAAAAATAATTTTAACCATCTGGACTCCTTTTTTTCTTATTATTCTTATTCTTCTTTTGAGGTGGGGTGAGAAGGGAGTATTTTAATAGGAATGATTTGTGGTTACAAAATGAATTTGGTTAATTTGGTTACCACCCCCATTTATATGATGACTACAAATAGTCCCTTAACATCTGAAGTTTTAAAGAACCAGCAGATTTTTCTCTCTTGAGCTTCAGAAGCTGGAAACGAACTTACAAAAGACAATAAATTGTTCTTGATGGAATAAATAGTTTGTGGGGTTGCTATTGTTCCTCTTGACAATACACTAACATGTGCTAATAGAGGAAGAATTGAAGAGCTTGCGTAGTACAGGCTCTTCTGCCAGAGGAAATTTTTCCACTTTGGAGCAGGAATCAGGTTCCCTAGCTCCCAGGGCAGGGAAAATGTGGGGCTGGGGCTCCCGGGAGCCAGCACCTGCTGCTCACCCTGGTGCTGGGAGAGCTTTGGGGCCCTTCCGCAGCAGAACCAGCTTTGGGGGAAACTCAGAGCAACCTGTAAACCTGTCCCTAGACAAGTCTGATCAGAGTTTGTTTCAAAGATGGGATAACTGCGATGATTTTCCCCTGGCTAGAATAAGGATGCTTGCTAAAAGCAGGGTTGGAATAAGAGTTTTCATGACTCCCATACTTACAGGGATTTTTTGTGTGTCTTACTTAAGAACACACACCTTGTTTTTAAATATTCAGAGTTCAGTAACAGATTTTTTGGTTCTGAATCCAGTTAAATATAGTTAAATATAGGCAGTAGCTGTACAAGTTTCTATGTTCTCTGTGCCTTGCCTTAGCATATTAAATGAATGTTTTATGGAGCCTGCTATAAATACATCTGTTAAAAGATTTTTATCATACTTTGAAATGCCTGAGATTTAACTGCTACCTTTGTGCACTAATGATATACTAGTGAATGTGCACAGGAGATAAAATAAACTCAGACAAACAGGGAAACTTGCATGTAGTGCTCTTGTTTTAGTGGCTCTCAGAGCTACTTTTCCTCTGTTCTCTCATACGCTGCAGCACTGGCTTCATCCAACTCATGGTACATTAGCAACAATTTAGTATCATTTCATTTAAAATATGCAAGCTTTATATCGAGAGTAAATGTGTAGCCACAAGGTAAAATTAAAAAATATATATATTAGTCTCATCATTAAAAAAAGCCTTTAAAGTTTCCATTATCCATTATGTCAGGTAGAAAATATCTTCTCAATGTAACTCCAGACATTAAATCTGTCAAGAGGCACGCAGTAAAATAAATGTCTGGGATACCTTCATAAACAAAAATCTTATTTCCATAATTCATACAGCTGGCTGGCATTTATTGGCACGTCAGGTGCAATGGGGACATTTCGGGAACATTAACATGTACAGCATCATTTGTCAACAAAGCAACAATGTAAGCAAATCGTTCAGAACTCATACAGATTTACAGCTTTTTCTGCCAGCTGCTAATTACGGTGTGCTCTGCCTATTTGGTATGGTCCTTTTTATTGGAAAATGACAAAGGGGTTATGGTATCCCAGTTTGGAATATAGATGCGCTTTTAGTAATAATATGAGTGGTAATATGACTACACAGCCTGGAGTTTTGATCTAGTTGCACTAGTCTGATAATTGACCGGTTCTGATTGATGAAGGACAAAGAGAAATTCGCAGGGATATTTACTTACTGGTAGAAGTAACCTCTGCAAACAAAGAAATAATAAAATACCAGAGAACATGAAAAAGTATCCTTGCTTTAATATTGTTTTTTCCTGCTGAACATGACAGGGAAAATTCGGTCCTCACTGCAAACCTGATCTGTTTATCGAGCAGTGCTCAGCAAGCCCTATATGGTGCAGACTGGCAAATACCCTTTGAACATAGCTGAATCCACTTTGATTAATAAAAATTGAACTTTCAGCATTTTAAACAATGCAAAGGTTAAATAAAAGCTGACAATGCCATTGGTAAGGGCCAAAAGATGTGTTAATGATCTGTTTTCAACAGCTACTGTGTCTGTCTGTATTTCTCTCCCTTTATTTGTTTGAGCATGTGTATTCATGAGTGTATGTTGCAAGTTAATGACAAAAGTCGGTTCTACTTTTTATTTCCAAGCTTTGGCCAGTTTGCATTTCAATCTCATAAAAATATAATTAGTAGGGCTTTATGCTTCAGATGTATAAACTCAATATGCTTTCAGAATTATTATACCTGTTATTCAGCCAAAGGTATGAGGATTCTATTAGCTAAATACATATTTAGACACCTAATAAAATCCTTTATTCAGTTCTGTTTCTTATTTTCAGTTCACAAACAGTAACCACTATTCTGAGTTAAGATCTTGACCATTTAATTTTTAAGAAAAAAGTAATTAGACCATATTACGTATTGATCCCTTGCCAATTTTCATTTTTAAATCAAAGTAATTTTAGACTTGGGAACTACATAATTTTATGCAGAAAAAGTATGTTTTGCCAACCTTATTAAAATCTTTAAAGACCATATTTTCTATAGGCTTCCAAAAATTATCCCACAAAAATGTGTGGGTGCACCCATCTGTACACATGAATGGGCAACTAGGAGCATAATTATCCACTTTTGCACATGCAAATGGAGGTGTTTAGGCACAAATTAGCTGACCCCCAGATTCTGCTGGTTCATTTTTCTGAGCTGGCTAATAATGTTTTGTTGAATTCCATAATACAGGTTAAAATCCCAGAAAGATTTTTAGATACAATAACTTTTCTGTGAGATATCTGAAATCGCTGAAGTCTTTTAACAAATGTTGCCGATGTGACAGTGAAATGAGGTGTAGCTGAGTGCCAGTACTTGGGTGTTATTTCGGTTATAACGACTGTGTGATTCTTTCAATGTAATAAACTCCATTGGCTCCAGCAGCGATTACTGCCTGACACTGCTTCTCCAGAAGCAAAATACACATGTTCCTACAGGGAAAAACTACTGCACTAGGATTATAAAAAATTGACCATCAATCTAAGTCTGTATGAGCAATCACAGCCGCTTTCGGAGTTATTTTGTATTAGAAGCAATTTACCCATCTGGAAGAACAAAGATATGTGCAAATGCTGGAGTGACTGACTTCCAGCAGATGCTTAAAGAAGGTTAAAATCCCAACTACTTCTGAGGTGCCTGGCCTCGATTTCTGACACGGAAATGTTCAATATGCTGAGGAGCTCTTCCAAACGCTGAGGCAGCTCGCTGGTACCTTGGCTTTGTGCTCCCTACCTGCTGATGCTCTCCCCACCACCCCCGGGCAGGCTCCTTGCCCACACAGCTGCACAGGGAAAAGGGGAGCAGTCGGAAAGCTTCTGGAACGAGACGTGGAAATTAGTGGCTGCATCGCCTCGGTATTGATTGCGTGAGTGTTCTAGGATGGGGTGAGAAATGCGGATGAGCCTCAGTCGGGGCTTTGCTGGGTGAAGGGGATGAGATATAGGACAGGGATAGGAGTTTCTTGGATGTGGGGTTAAATCGTGGCTTTGTGCTGCTACAGGGGTTTAGGGCAACAAACATTTATCACAGAGCTTAAAAACCTGAAGGTAATGACCCCTGGAATTCACATTTACCCCCAATATGGTTCCCAAATGTGACAGTGCTGCTGCAAGTCCTGATGGACAAAGACCAGTTAATGGAAAACTAACTTTACACTGTAATTCAAGATTATTTGAATTTACTTTATTTGTGAAATTTTTCCATTTGTCTTCATGCTTTTGTACATTTGAAGAGGAAGTTTAGGCATTCCTTGATCCATAGAGATTGCTTTTCTTCCTTTTCTTCCCTTTGATTCCACTTGCCTAATAATAATGGGCATTATCTTATATCCATATTTAATTTTATTATGTCACTCGCGTTGCAAGAAAAGGATGTTCTTTTCAAACATTGTAATGCATTTAGTATTTCACTAGTCATCAGTTAAATCAATTTTTCCCTTTATTGGATCTGAATTATAAATCAACTAGTCATTGTATGGGATACTGTATATGAATGTACAGTATATCATTATGATGTATCCTATAATAATGTCTCTTAGACATGAAAACTAAAGATGGTGGTTTAAAGTGCTGAGAGAGAAAAAATTGGAAACATCTGTTAGTAGGAAGTAGAGAAGACTTTTCATTAAAGTTTGTCAAGTGTATTTGATAGGAAGAACACACTGGGCTGTATTCTGCCGCCCCTTACACACACCCACCCCAATACCCAGCCTGCTTTTTCTGTCTCATGTAGAAAAGCCAAGATTATGGGAGACACTGAAAAGCCAGCTCTCTACTGTGGTGCAGCAGCTCAAGGAATCTGAGACCTGAGGCAGAAAGAGGATTCACAAGCTTTAAGGAAAAATAGATATCACAATACAGTCAGTGTCTTTGTCTATGCAGCGGTAATGACAGCTGTCCTGCTCTTATATTGAGTGTGTCAGCAAGATCATGGGGAACAAGTGGTGTGGGACATTTTTGGGCAAAAGCTCTTTTATTTCCAGTTATCCACTACTTGCAAGAAGAGGAAGCCTTAAAAATATATAAAATAAAAATTGAGGAAAGCAAAGAGAGTTATTTGGAGGCTTCTAGGGAGCAGATATCAGTCCCAGGGTACTGTGAACAAGCTAGGGAATTAACAAAAAACCAAAATAGAGGAAAATGGTTAAAAACTTCTAGGACGGTGTGTTTTATCTGAATTGTACAGGAATCCATCTAAGCAGATGTGCACTATCTACCTAAGAAAACCCCGCCAAGCCATTTCACACCTCCCCAGGTTCAACTCCTTGTGCTGGTGTCAGCAGCAGGGAATGTGGCAGTGCCAAACCACTGGGTTTCAGCTCTGTCTCTGCAAACCCCACCAGGGTGCAGCTGCTGCTGGCACCACCTTGCAGCCTTGTCCTAGGGCTGGAAGTGTGGCACAACAGTTACATGTTCATCTCTTCCCTGCATCATTTTTGCACACTGCCAAAGGCACATTTGCACTTTCATCACTTTAGAACTCCTTAGGCACAAAGTGAAATACCTTCTATGCCCACAGCACAGACCTCTCCTCTGCCTGGTGCAACAGTTTAAAAGCCAATATCTCACCTTGCCTTTGCAATTTTTTCCCATTTCTGCCTGCTCCCAGTGGTCTCTGAGCCCCGCCATTTCCATGATGATATAGAGAACTATAAAGTCAGATACAGCAGGCGCAGGGCCCAGTGCGAATTACCCCCGGAGTCAATAGAAAACAGAATATTGCTTATTGATTTGGTCTAGCCTGTTGTGTGGTCGATGGAGAACAAACTAATACAAATAAAATGAATCAATTGGAATCTGGCTGTGGACCTCGGTGAGTCACATGAAGTAGGTTTCTGATATCCTTTATCATCGCGCACAGCCAGTGAAACAAGAGTGCTACTGTCTTCTGCTGGCGCAAAGAGTTACCTCAGGCTATACTGAAAAATGCTTTTTTCTTATTTTTAGACCTGAATCAACCCATGCCAGCAAATGTATTCTTGTGAATACAGATCCGACTTTGTTGTAATGCCCATGGGAAGGCGGTAGTGTAACCTGTTTGGATGCAGCTGCAGACCACCTGTAGAGAAAGTCAAATTAGGGAGAGACCCCACTGTTCTTTGCATTAATGCTTTTTGTGTTGTGGCCTGAGTCCCCCTCCCTCCCCCTTCAATGTATCTTTCTCAACTGGGGAGATGGAGAGCACATTTTAAGACCTTCTGTCCATTTAAGGCATCTTGTAATTGAAAGAAGATTTGAAAGACTGTAAAATCTCCCCAGTCACCAATGAGCAATGGTGTGTGAGGAGCCTTAATACTTTTAGGATGACTTTTCCTCCTAGTCTTGCAGGTTTGGGAAGTGTTGGCTTTGTGGAAAAGGCTTAAAGGGCACATTTTTATCCCCCTCAAGTAATCTGTATGTTAGGAAAGCCTCCTAGCTTTGGAATGGAAAAGTGGTTGTCAAGAGGTAAAGCCCTAACTTGCCGTACTTTTTGTCCCATTGTTTCTAAATAAAAGATGGGCAAACAAAAGGAAATGGCTCAAGTCTAAATGCAGTGCCCGTGTATCCCAAGTATCCACATAAAAACAGGCACAATCTCACTGATCTTAACGACACTGGAAGTCCCTTTCACTACAGATTTGTCTGTATTCAGAACACAAGGATAGTTACGTATGTAAACAACTGGTTTGAGATTGTATATCCTTGGTGTGTGAAGTAGTTTTAGTTAGTTTAGCTAGTTCTCTGTTACCTCAGCTGCAACTGCCGACACTGCTGGTGTCTGTAGCTTCTCAGCAGATTAAGCTTTTATTCATTTACCAGGTAGCATTTTGTTGCAGAGCAGTGCAATATTCTACCTTATGCCACATAAGAAGTGCCTGCAATGAAAATTTCATGTCATTTCTACTTTTCACCCCATTTCTTCACAGATGAATCCCACTGTTTTTCTAATCGTTGACGTACTAGTTAACACAGGCAGAGTTTGTAGATGGAGGTAATGTCATCAAGCGCTGCCTCATTTTAAATTCCTTCCTCTCGCTGGTGATATCAATGTTCACTGCAAAGACACTGATGATACTGAATTTAATTGGTATTTATGTGTAGGGTCATGTGTACTCTCAAAGAAGTTTCTGTGTAACTTTTCCCTAATTGAAATTAGATTGAAGTGTTGCTGTGTACACTGCGACTTAATGGTGACAACGTTGAGCCAGCTTCGGAGCTCAGATGCATGGCACGCATCCCAAGAAATCTGCTATGATGCTCCCACATACATCTATGCATATTTTTATGGTACAAGAGACATAAGGTGTGGAAAAGGAGCAGTCTCTTTAAGGGGGATGTGGCAACCCTATCTGCCAGTCATCTTGCCTCTGCTGTTCTATTCCTTTTACAGCCATTCTGCCTGGCTGGTATCTGAAACATCTTTCCATACGTGTTTAATGGCTGCACGGTGATTAAAGCCCAGGGGAAAGAGAGAGGACATGGGAGTAGTGGACTGGCAGCACTGGTCCTACGTGGAAATGCTTTTTGGTCTGATTTGGGGGTGTATTTTTCAACCCCTTATATTTTAAATAGCATAATATATGAGTAACCTGGTCTGAAAACCATTTTGGGACTCGGTCTGAGGCTCACAGCTGCTGTGCAATGTGAAGGGCCAGTGCTGATATTGGCTACAACAAAGTATCACCAATAAATCCTTATTTTGCACCTTATTTTGACTCCAAACCAGTGCACCCTCTCCTCCCTAACGCTTGTGGAGAGTACAGAAAAGTGAAGTCTCACTGGTAATAGTGTTTTGACTGGGAGTTTAATTTATAGCAGCTCATAGAATTGCAGTGTGCAATAAGCAATGTCCTTGAACATTCTTCATGTGCTTCTAAGTGACTCTTTAAAAAACATTGGTTTCCCTTGTAAAAATCATTAAACTTGTTAAGGAAAAAGCAGTAGCCTGGGTTAGTAGTCATTCCAGTACTTTAAATACTAGTGGATCATTAGCGGCATGAATAAATTAAATATATTTCAGGTATAAAGTTGAGGAAAATCACCAAATATTAGCAAAGCTCCAAAATCAAACTACTTTGTGTCGCATGCTGTTTTAAGGACTGTGGTTCATAAATGTACGTAATTCCAAAGAGATCACATGTTTCACATAATAAAAATTACTGTGACATAAAATATATATTTTCTTAAAAAGTACTTGTAATATCAAAAGGACTGTGAAGTATTATCCATTTAATACAAATTTATCTTTTCTTGCAGATGATTACATTTTCATTTTAATTGCTCACATTTTCGGTTCTGATCTTCATGTTTTATAGTAGTGAAGACATGCCACAAAGAAAGAAAGAAAAAAAAGATTTTATTTGTTAGTTAACAGTCTTCAGAAGTCCTAATTTGGCCAATGTGTTCTGCTGCAAAGTCTTGGAATGCTGTCTTGCAGTTTCAAAAGTGATCTTATTTGGCTTCCCAGAAACTATTATGCCTGGAGGATGCCATGAGAACAAGGGCTGCCTTGTTAACAAGTAGAAAACTCTCAAAAACAAGATAGGATCCTGATATAAATCATAATTTAGATGCACAGAGCTATGTTCACAACCACAGTAATGTAATTCATTTACATCTAGTTATTACTTATCTCCACCCGAACTCCGAAGTTCAGGAATGCAGCTGCCTTGTGCCTTGTGACTCGTAGGGGTTAGGGAAGAATGACATCACCAAATTTAAGCACATTACCACGCTGACATAGTGGCACCTTGTTTTCCCTTCCGCGGATAGAGCAGGGATTGTGTGCTACCCCCCATTCTCCCAAAGAATACCTTTTTTCCCCTTTCAAGCAGCTGCTATATGAAGGGTTGCAAATGTCACTTCAACTAATGATGAATGATGCTTGACCCTTGGACCTGTTACTATGAATTTTATGCAATGCTAAATTAATATGAAAGATCTCTGCTAGAAGACTTCAGCTATTATGCATGCAGCATAAATGATATGTTAAACAATCCAAATTTTTTTCTCATAACCATGGTAAAATGCAGGGCTGTTTTAACGTTTTTTGATGTGTATTTCCACTTCAGATTAGTATCTTTTCTTTCTAAAAATATTTTTGGTAAGCAAATCAGTTTGCGAAAAACATTGTCAAAAGGGCAACTGGCCCACATGTCTTTGTTGTTCACGTTTGAATATAATTAATTATGTAAAGCAATAGTTAGTGGGAGCTTAACAATTAGTAGAGTCTGTCAAATAGTCACACGGAAATTACTAACTAATTGAACTACTGGTCTTTTATTGTTTCAGGAAGCAGGACAGAGTGTCATTCCTTTATCTCTTAAATTCATTATTATCGCATTTCACAATTTTCGAGCAATATATGCTTCCTAATAGATTAATACATAAATAACCCTCCCGGTAATGCCACAGTGGGCAAAAGTGTTTGAAATAAAACCACCTGTTTTAATTAGTATTCAGATTCATGCTGTTAAAAAATGGTAATCCTCTTGCAGTTATATGACATTCTTAAAGCTTTGAATTTCCATCTGTATCTTATATTATGATGTTTCAGGATTGTCGTGAGTTAATTATGTTAACTTTGGAAACATTGCTTGCATTTAGAATGAAAAACTTCAGCTTGAGTAGCCAGGAAAGCAGATGCTATCTTTCTTGTCAACTGCTTTGTTGTGTGATGCCTTGAAACTTTTTTATAAGATTCCGTCTCCAAAAGGAAGTATAAATCTCCATTTATTTGAAATGTTGCTCTAATCTAATCAATATTTTAATATATTTCTCACGGGAGGGACCTGAATGCGTCGCAAGGAACCAAAGACATGAAAATCTCTTATTTTATGTTGAAATCCTCTTGTTATTTCAAGTCCATCCACAAGACTAATTTGTAGAACAGGAAAAAATCCATGTACTATAAAGTTCTAAAATTGTTTTGAAGTATACCCTTGCCCTTCTGTAATATATGCCTGTAAGCTGAGGTGGAATGAGAGGAATTGGAAGCATTGCAATCAGGATACATATCCAGATAAACCCTGGAAAAGAGAAAAAGAGGCACAAATCAATGGGCAATGTGCCAAATCTTCTCTGGGTTCTACCACAGAGCAAATGAAAATGCAAGACTTGGATGTGCCCATGAGGTGGAGGGAAAGGTGTGAGGTGATCAAGGATTTGGTGGATGCAGGAGACGTCTCTGTCTCCTCCTTACACGTGAGGCTGTGAGGCAAATGGAAAACATCGTGACGCGAGTCACCCGAATTTCATCGCGCCCCTTCCCTGCCAAGGAGGAACCACAGGCACTGCCAGGCATGTTTACGTGCTCCCTGGGGTGTTTATGCATCTCCTGAGGCTGAGTGGGAGAAGGTATGGAATTGCACGTGGAATTGCACGTGGCAGGGTAGATGGAGATATTATTTCAAGACCACACTGCCCCCAAAATTCCAACCTTTCAGTCAAAAAAGACCTGGGCAAGGTCTCAAACGCTGCTGTGTACGCAGCTCTGTATCCCACTAGTCATGTGATTCCATGGATTTCACAAACACAGGTTTGATCAAACACTCTGGGCTTCCACATCTGCAAAAGCATCCTATTCCTCGAATGAAAGTTATTTTTGCTGTCACAAAAATGTCAGTGTTTGTAAGCCAGCTGTGTGCAGGAGAAGCTGAAATGTGCAGGATAACCCACGCCTGGATCAGGATGTGATACCCTGGTGTGGCTTAAGAGTGGATGGAACCCTGAAGCTGATGAGTTTGTATGAGAAAAGTGCACTTAGTGAGAATCTTCCATATTCAGGGTAACACGTGATTCCAAAACGCATAAAAATATTTGAAAATTCATGTTATTATTAGCACTATTATTATCAAAGGACATTTCGTTAACATTTGAAAGTCCTTCAGTGCACTTGAAGATATATTTGTTTTAGCAACTTATATAATCCCCTCCTGTTTAAAGTTTTGTTTTAAACACATACAATTATCATCTCATATGCCCTGATTCAGTAAGCACTTAGAAGCATTCCTATCTTTAACAGCATAGCTAGTCCCAGCTAATATCCAGGGAACGGAATTAGAGCTTCAGATATTAGCAAAAAGTAATGCAAATGTGAATTAAGCAACATGGTTTTGAAGTAAGTTGACTGAGGACTTTTTATTCCTTAAACCAAATGCAAAAGTTTGACAAAATATAAAAAAAAAAAAAAAATTCAAAGAGGGCATTAATGATATTAATAATTATTTTAAAAGTATGTAAAGTTGAATAATTTAGTCTGGCAACTAAAAGGAATTAGGCACTGAAATAACCTTCCAGTAAGGATAATGAAGAAAAATGTTAAAAGCTTTGAGGCACAGCCATCAGCAAAAATATAATGTATAAATATATTTAGATATGTCCACATATATACATATTTATATTTAAATGTACACACTTAAAGACATATAGAATAAGAATGCTATTATTGTTGGGGTTCAGCATGTAGGTTACATTAATTAACATAGTTTAAGTTACCTGCACTGCAAAACATGGCTATTTCTAAGCTAATAGAACTTATAATTTAAATTTATAGCAAATTTTATCAAATTTATATTTGTATCTTTGCCTTTCCTGGTGTAACTTTCCACACAGACTAACTTGCATCTAACATGGTGCTTTGCTATGGAAAACTCTCACTACCTCATGTCTGTCTATGAGATGAAGTGATATTCTCTGTTCACTACGTAACTGATAACAAATTGTTGTGTTAGGTAAAAATCTCAGCCACGTTTTCATGATCAGAACCAGGGGAGGTGAATCCTGAATTATTCATATGACCCAAATGCAGTCCTGGATCTCTGTCTTGGGTTTTTCAAGGCAACTCACTTTCTTGCTCACAGCGAAAAATAAGTAATTCTCAAAGCCAAGGTGCAAGTACTAAAGTGCTAGTTTGAAAGTATTTAACAGAAGTGTCCTTTCTTTTGGAATAACTTGAATAAAGTGTTTAAATGACCTCTTCCTAACCAGAAGAGAATATAGAGAAGAAATTAAGCTTTATTGGTAAATTAAAGCCCAAATCCCATGGTTGATGAGAGATATGGTCCGTTTGAAATAGTTACAGTTTCAGACTTTTTCTTCTACAATCAGCGGGTGGAGACCAACATAATCCAATTAACTGTAATTCCCTTTTGTGGCACTGGTACAGTGGTGAATGATATAGTAAGTCCATTGAAGTCTTATCTTTGGTCAGATAATCCAAATGGATTCATATTATGAAACAGTCCTTTCTAAAAGTTCTGATGAACAGAAGTGTTTTGACTTTAGTGAACCAAAAGATAAATTCTATACAAAATAAAATGTTTTGTCCTTGACATCTACAGGGCTTGTGTGCACCTGATTTCATGTAAGAATACTTCTTTCAGATGTTCTGCTTCAAAGAGCCGGTTCATTAAAAAGTAAAAATCTAAAATTTGTTCTCTGGACATCCTGAAAAAAATAAGGTGTGAGAACAGAGATTTCCATGTACGGGTAACCTGCATCCTTGGAAATAGTCCCATCAGAATAAATGGGCTTACAGATGGGAGGAATATATGAATAGCACTTTGAGAATTTTTTAGATTTCTATTTTTCTCATAAAACAACAAACTAATATTTCATTGATAATCCTTACAGCTGTAAACAAACCATATATGTTTGTTCCTTTCTAGTGTTGTAGGAGGACTAGGGGAATTGCTTAATTTTAGCTTGAGCTTTGATCTATTTACATTTGGAAGTCATTTACATAAAGGAAGTTATAATGATCTTTATTGTTTTTTTAATTATTTCCTTTGATTATTGAAACTCACTCACTGAGGCACAAGCTCATTGTTGCTGGGGTCAGTCACAGTAATATATTTGGCTGCATGCAACAAGTCAGGATTGGGTGGTACTCTTGTTTTTTGAATTGTTTTCATGCAGACCCTTTCAGTTTAACAATCACTGGAGACAGGACTGATTTAATGCATCACTCGTCTGATCCAGTGCTTCATATTTTGTATTTCTCCTTTCCTTTAAAGTTGTCCATAGCAAGCCCACACTACAGCAGAGTTTTTTTGCTTGTAGCATGTTGAAATCTCATATTTACTAAAGGATACTGAGATGCCATTTGTGGAAGACAACACACTAGACAATATATTGAGGTCAGATCTTTGCAGAGTGTCTCAAAAATACTCTTCTCCCTTTTTTTTCTTCCCTCCCTTAAAGTATCTGGTTGAAATTTAATACAAAGAATTTTTTACCCTTTGGGGTACATTACATATGAAATAATTTATGACCCATGAATCACAAGACGGCAGTGAATTAGGTTTCAGATAAGTCTGCCAAATATTACAAAACATTGTGTACAGATTTTTGGACTATGAAAAGGCTTTTGACAAGAATGGAAATAGAAGCAGCGTTAGAAACAGCAAGAAGGGGAAGAACAGAACAGCTATATGACAGAATCCTAGAGCACTCTGAGTTAGTAGCACAATTAAAAAGATATGAATATGAACATATTTTTGAAGTATGAAAATGGGACAGAGAGCCATTGTCCAATTCCTCTCTGTATTAGATCTTGAGAGCCTTCAATTTATTTAAAATGTAGATTTGCGGACACTGATACACATAATTCTGATAAAAGAAATGATTGTAAATAGGGAAGAAAAAAAAAGATAAAACCTCTAAAATTAGATTGCAGAGAAGCTTACTGGAGAGCAATTACACAATAAAAAAATGTTAATAACAGATTTGAAGTTGGAAGGCAGATATTTACCTTGATTAATGTATGTATACACAACACACAACAAAGAGAGGAAGAACAATCAAGCCAAAAGCAGAATTCAGAATGGACTTTTCCCTTTGAACAGTAAAATGTATCCTGAAGAATAAGTTACTGGTCTAGGCAAGTATGTGGTATTTTTGTTCTGTAGTCATTAGTCCAGTTCAAAATAAAGAGGGAAGAATAAACAGAAAGAAGAAAATAAAGTGTGCTTTAACTATGAGGAAGAAGCTGAAGTTACTGTGCAATAAGCAAGTAGAGAGAATTACATAGAGGACAGAATCTTAGCACTGTAAGACAAACGTAATTTCCCCTCAGCACAGACATTTAATTTCTGTGAGTTGCAGAAAGTCTGCCAAGCTTCTTCCTGGTGTTCGGGCAGCTTTGGTGCTCTGTGGGAGGGTAAGAGCTGGGTGGGAATCCCTCTGTGCTCTTTCCTTGTCCCTTTGGTGGTACCTGACTATTTCTCTGGCCCCAAAAGAAGGAGTGATCAGGCCCTGCAGGTCTCGATGCTCGGGCTGTGTCTGCCTGCTCCTAGTCTTTGTTTACAAGTCACCTCCAAGCGAGTCTGGCAGAAGTATGTTGATCTGTAAACAGGTGGTCTATTTATTCTTAGGGAGATTTCAGCTGCATTTTGAGGGGAAATATTCTCTCTTTAAAATCATTCAATTTCCCATACGGAATACTTGATTCAGCTAAATTTAATGAATTTTAAAAGCACTTGTAATTATAATCCCATCACAGTAATTATTGCTTCAGATCACGATGATGGAATATGCTAAGTCAAAACTAATATCTGTCATTGAAGCCTGTAGCAGATATGGGCAGTCAATAACATATGGGTATCTTGGTGATGATACCTGTTTCTGACTGCCAAAAGTATTGTCCTTTTAGTACCACTGCATATTTTTATACCTTCAATTCCAAACAGCAACTGATAGCATAGAAATTTCCCCAGGGCTGCGGCGTCACTGGCTGACCACTTTTCCAAACCTTTGAAGTCCTCCACATGCCTTCACGATGTACCACCCCTGAACTCCTCAAGTGTACTGGATCTTTGTCACAGAAATAATGAGATAGTTCATCCCTCTCTTACTCTTTGGACTTCGTGGAATTATACGAGGATGAATATGGCCCAGTGTGCCCAAGTACAGAAATCTTTTCTTTTTCGGGCACAGGCTGGGGTTTAAGTCAGCAGTACTTGGTTGTTCCAGTGTGCTCCCAGGTCAGAGAACTGTCATTTTGGAGGGCCAGAATAAGCAGCATTCTGGGTGCACACAGAGATGTTCTGCATTTCAGCTTAAGTTGCTCAGTAATTTGTGCTTGGACTTCATGGAAATGGGCACTCCAGAAATAAACACATGTTCAGGCACTGTAACATCACAGCTCAAATTTTCTGTTAAAAGGGCACGCCAGCTTCCTCCAGCAGAGGAGGAGGAAAGCATGCAAGCTTTCTTTTGCTGAATATATCCTTGATAATTCACCAGTGCTAGCGTTGGATGGATTCAGACAAGGCTGTTTAGAAATCCATTGCAGACAACATGTAATGATTTGCTTAGCTGACATTTTCCTTGATTTGTTTAAACACTCTTGGAGGTGAAGGACCATGCATTGAGTTCAGGCAGGACAATGGAGCTCCCAAACCTAGCAAGGGAGAGAGGAAGAACTCACAAAAATCCACCTGAATGAGGAAAATATTGCTTCACAATAGTTGAGGCTTTTGTTGTGCTATTTCATAGAAGTTCCAGAGGGTTCATGAGCTTTGGAGGGTGCATATAAACTGCAGTGTCAGGGCAGGATTTACCTCAGGAGAGGAAACTCAGCATCATGTACTGTTTCACCAAGAGACTGAGCTCCTTGTCACAGAGTGAGAAAGAGCCTTCACCACCTCACAGCATCCCATTGCTGTCATGTCTCTGGACATCTCTGTGCTCAATTGCTGCTCTAAACTGAGTGTTTGAAAGAAGCTGTTTGCCCAGAGAATAGCACCGTGTCTCTGCACTGGTGATCAGAGAAGCTGTGGCTTGTAAAATGCAGGTCCAGCAATGGAACACACGCACATACACACACACCTTTCAGTGGACAAATTGATATCTGTGCTGTCAGTCACAAGAACAGCCCTCACAAAGGGCTTTTGTGATGAAGAACTGTGCTGGTGCAAGTGGAGAACTTCTGCTTGAGTCTGTTCTTTCCCTTTTTTCCAACTGAAGAGTATGAATGATCAGAAAAATATTTTTGATGAATATAACTATTAGAAAGGAAAAAGAGGTGTCTTCAAATTTCGTAAAAGGGTTCTTCAAGTTGGAGAAAGAAACATAATGACACTGGTCAGTTGGTCTTTTCCTAGTGTTTGCATAAGGAATTTTCTTTCCCGCTTTCAACCACAGGACTCTGTTTTGGATCTCTCGGTAGTAAAATGCCTATTGGGATGAGTGAGTCCAAAAAATTTCCCAGAGTTTTAGCCAGCTAGGAATGCTTTGTGGACACCCAGCTCTTTTGCAATGATTTCGTTGTGAGGGAGATTGTAAGGATTAGTTAACAGGGCCACGGAGGACTTTCTCCAGGGGAGATCTCCCTCAGCATACACACTGGTCACTGGGATAAAAACTCCAGTGCTCTGAGGTTTCCCACACTGGAGCTGGGATTGACAACTGGGGGTTGACATATCCAAATGCCAAATTTTCATCCCAGTGCTGCTGTGTGCAGCCACCAGCAGGAAAATGATGGAAAAGGCACCAATGTCAGCAAAGGGATCACAGTATGAGACCCAAAAAGACCCTGTCTCACCAAAGGCTCTAGAAAGTTTTTTGAGGGCACAACCTCCACAGCAGACCAGGCGCTGCCAGCTGGGTTAGCAGGACTTGTTTCCCATGTGATTTGGGGTCATCTATGAGCTGCAGGAATGTGGAATGCTCAGAGAGGGGTAGGACTTCTGAAGGTGGTGCTCTGGCACGTGATGGCAGCATGGACAAGAAACAGAGCTGGAAAAAGACAAGCTATGAATTATCTGAAAAGACAAGTGAAGGAACAGGGCTCTCAAATGACTGCATTTTGCTCCTAGAGATTAGTCTACATATCAGGCAGGGCATGTGGTTAGAGGAACCACGTCCATTTTCTTTCAAAACTCAGCTCTCTCTACAGCTTTGGTTGATTTTCTTTTTTTTTTTCCTCGTCTTTAGCTGATCTTTCCATAGATTACTTTCTTCCTTTTTGAACCTCAGAATGGCACTCTTAAACCAAAGCTCAACTCCTGTTTGATTCTACTGCAGACATTACAAGTGCCATTAAAAATGAGAATTGTTGAAAAGGCTAAATAATAACGCAGTAAAACACACGTTCCCTTCACAAATGTATTATATATAGATTTTTTTTTTTAACTAATAACCTTGACAAGTGCCCACACTATTTTTTTTTCCCTTAATGTGGTCTTTATATTTTCAGCCTGAGCATTAGCATAAATTTTATGGGATTTTCTGGGCATATTTGTGTCTGTATCGAAGATATATGATATCAACTGGCAGTGATGGTTGAACTAATCAAATACTACTGACAAGTTAAAGCAAAATTTTAGGACTGTGAGATTTTGAGCATCTTCCCAGATACAGTATCTCCTGACTGAAAGCAGTCCTTGACTGTCAAGTTTAAATACCAGATTTGGGGCTTAATCTTTATGAAAGCAAAACACCCCAATAAGAAATATGTCTGACTAAAGCCAAAAAGCCAGGTCCTCCCCTTAAACCCAGCCTGAAATGTGTGTGTGTGTGTTTGTTTATGGCCCTATTGCCATGGCATGTGAGAGATTCCAACCAGTGGGAACCAAACGAGAGTCTTACACTGAATGGACTTCTATTTTCTTTTCCTCTTTTTTTTTTACCCTTTTTTCTTTT
>VZTE01005949.1:1792195-1799450 GCA_013397775.1 Eulacestoma nigropectus | reverse complement strand
TATTTATATTTATATTTATATTTATATTTATATTTCTATTTATATATATATAAAATTGTATTTGTAATACATTATGTACTATATAGTATATAATATATTATATTACGATTTTTTTATGCATAGCCAAATAATACTACCATTATAATAGGGTGAGTGGCAGGGTTGAATTACACATCCTATTTTTAAAAAATCCATGTATTTTTCACCTTCAGCACATCTGAAACCACCGAAATTACCCTGTGAAGTTTATTTCCTGGGTCAGGTCCACTTTTCAGTTCACCATAACCAGTTACTCAGTTATGTCCATTGATACAGCAATGCTTCCACCAGACAGAGACCTCAATATTTGTCTTCTCCACACATTAGTCTTTCCCACACAGAAGCAATGCATCATATGTTTATTTGACTTCTGTGGCTTTTGCTGGTGACTCACACTGACTGCTTGGTGGTGCTTTTGCAGCCAGCAGGAGAATTATTTTATCACTATGGATAGTAATTCCCATGTCCAGTAAAGCACGAAAAAGTTAAGATTCTTTACCTTACCTATACACTCGGTAATATATTAATTGCTACTTAGTAAGGCCTTCACCCTGTGATTTATTATTTTTTTTTTGCTTTGGAGCATAAGATATATTTAAGGGAAAAATAAAGACTGACAAGCAAAGGAGAAAGGGAGACAAGGAAGATGGGTGCAACGGGAATTGGGAGGATTAGAGAGAGACTTGTGCAAAGACAACCAAGGTATTTGGGTACAAACAAGAGATTTGCTCACTTTTGCGTTTTAAAACTTGCTGATGGTTGTGTACATGAATCCTTGGTGGATTTTTGCAAGCCTTTTGTTAAGCAACACAGGCAGGCTTCTTCTGAAAGGATCTCTCCAAGAGAGGACAGTGCCCAGCCCATGAAATCCAGGAGATGCTTTATTAATGTTCATCAACCTTCATGTTGAATGACCATATCAGACCTCATTTTCAGCAGACACCATCCTGGACAGGAGATAACTTATAAGCACACACTCCAAAACGTTCAGAAACCTCCCAGCCATACTGCCAGGAGGCCAGGGAGATCCCAGTCTGCTGTTATTGCTGCTCTTCCCACTGATTTTCATTCATTCATTTCTTTCCATGAGAGCAGATCTCTGGGTCAGCAGTCCCTTCGACCAACAGGGAGTTTTTGCAGATACACAAGAGGTCCATGTCGCTCTTAAATCTCCACTGCCGTTTGTTTGGAATGGTGGCTGTCATATTAGAGAAATAGTGTTCTCTCTTTCTTTTCCTCCCTCTGCCGTGCCTTAATCCACTTGTAACAAAATGCACTAAATTGAAATGAGAAACTTCTATGTAGAGCTTTGTTGCTGCTATTCCATTTCTGCAGAAATCAGGGGAGGATGTTCCTTTTCCACCTGTTCATACTTTTTCCCACAGCCTAGACCAAGGTCAGCTCTGCTCTGCTCCATGTTCTCTTCCCCTTGATTCAGTCCCATTTCCAGCTATCCAACCTATGCCCCTTCAAAATGCAAACAAGTAACATGAGGAAACTGTCACTAATTGTTTTATCTGCTTTAAAGGGAAGAGCACACAGAGCAGGGCCTTCATTAGCTCTCTGCAAGACTCTGGGTACACCACCATCAATACTTTATCACTTCACTGTGAAGATCAGGGGAGAAACAGGCATTTATAGCCTGACTTCATCCTTCCTTGCACCCCTTTTTTCGGTCTCTTCCTCACACACTGCTTGCACAGAGAATGCCATAGAAATAGAGGAACATGGGAAGTGAGATTTCACCCCAAGGAGAAAAGCAGAGTGAGCTTTTCCAGTGAGGACACAGCACATCTTTTGCTGTGCTCTCATTTAAAGCATGCGTGGTGCAAAACCAGCTTAGATAAGCATCCAGTGATAATGATTTTTCCTTTTTCTGTTTGTCCTTTACACTTGCAGCTTGTAATTGGAAAGGTGTGAAGATGAGGCACCAAAAATAGAGGGAGAAAGCCAGGTGCACAAGTTCATGTGCCATCTCAGAGAATGAGGGAGCTTAAATTGCAGCCAACTGAGAAATTTAGGTGCACAAAGTTAAAACTAATAGTAAACTATCCACACAACATTTTTTTTGGCAGAGCCAAGACCCCCTCCATTTGTCCAGAGTCGCAGAGTGTGTGAATGGCTTTGCACGGGAAATGATTCTGAACTTTGCAAATAGCTTTTATTATAGCTCCTCTGTGACACTGCTAGAAAACAGATTAGATCATAGCTCATTTCTCTTTTATTATTCTGACAGTGATTTCATTTGTTCAGAACTTCCATTTTGCCTTTAATATCTCATATGCGGTCACATTTTGGGAGCTTTAGGATGTGCTGGTTCTGCGTGCATGTCTCTCACCTTCGCCAACTCATTACAGAGAAGCATCCTCCCTAAATAACAAATATTAACAAACATGTATGAACTTCAGATGAAACAATTCCCAGTTCATTTCCTGGGCTATAACGCTGCCAGAGAGGGATCAAATAAAGAGCCTGCCTGATCCCTAAAAGGCATGCTAGTGTGGGAAAAGTCCTTTGTTTTATACCTATAAGGGAAAAATATATTAAACCCTGACCATGCAAAGACTAGAGCAGAGAGCCCTCAGCTAGAACTGCAAAAATAAGAGAGTTTGATAGCCCAAAACAAGCAATTCAGCCACTCATTCTCTCCTGCAATACATTCCATTTCTGCCCTTTAAAATCAACTGATTCAGATGCTCTCAAAATGAACGTGGCTGGCCCCAAACAAGCCCATTTTAAGACTTGTTTGGGGATTTTTACCAACATAAAGTCACTGTCCCGTGGTTCTTTTCCTCCCACCTATGTGATGCTGCCAGAGAGGCCTGACCCGGGATTAGGTCCTTCCCACTGGTCTCCAAACATTACAGCGACCCTTTTGTACCATCGGTCGTTGGGATTGCCTGGAACAGCCTTCAGCCTGCTCTGAAGTTATGCTGGGCAAACATCCAGCAGAAAGCTGTTCATTACAAAAGCTGAAAGGTCATTTTTGCACATATAATATCTTTCTATCCCAGTCCATGGGCAGTAATTAATGATTTAAGCCTAAAAAACCCAGTGAAAACTGAACACGGTAGAAATAAATACCAATAACCTGCAACAAAAAATCTCCAACATTGTGCATGTCTAGCAAGGATCATCGCAGTTAACTAATTTTTGGAAGTAGTATAATAGCAAAAAAGCCCTATAATTTTATTTTATACATATTCAGCTGTGACATTATGATGCTTTTTTTCCCCATCCTACGTCTGGATCCTTTACCTACACAAGCCAGCTGAGGGTTTGGGGTTTGTTTTTTGGTTTTTTTTGCCTTTGGATCAGAGAAAGATTTATTTCTTTGACTGCAGATATTTTAAAATATATTTTAAATGTTTTCTATTATTCCCTCCTTCTGCTCTCCACACATGTTAAAATCCGTTCAGAGCAAGGGTCTGCGAAAGGAGCTGGAAAGGGCTCTGTCCTTTTTCTGGGGTTGTTTTCTTTGTGAGCCTGCAAGTACATTGCATTTGTGTGTGTGTGTGTGTGTGTGTGTGTGAGTGTGTGTGTGTTTGTGTGTGTGTGTACATGCACAGGCTTAGTCCTCAGGTGGAACTGTGGTTCCTGTGCTTTCGTTCTCGAAGCTGTTATTCTGGAAGGGAATGGAGGCAGCTGTGTTTACAGCTCAAGTCTTGGCATACATTTACCAGAATCTATTATTCATATCGTTCAGTATCAGGGAGAGATCTCAGGCCACCTGTCTATCTGACAAATTCACCCTTTTGTGAGCTTTCTGTTCATAGCAAATTATGTTCACATTGATGAATTGAGTTTTTATGAGCATTGCTAACTAACATTCTCACAGAAGGCCAGGGGCAATAGACTGCAAGTGTTTCTGGTCCACAAGTAAATGTTAAAAAGAAAAAAAACCTGCCAGTATTTAAAGACAATTTGCCATGGAGGGATAGTTAAAATATTTGGCAAAGCCTTGATATTTATAAATTCAAGAATGCCCATAAATTATTACAGATAGTATACTTATCACAAATAAAAAAATAGTAATAATTCTGCACTGCCCCCTGTGAGCGTGGAGGGCTCTTTAGTATTCTGTGTGTTAACAGGTAGACAGTGATCAAAGCTTCTAACAAATCCTTATCAGGGCTTAACACAAGGTGGGAACCATTTAGTTTTGCAGAGGGGATCTTCCTTTGAAAATCGTGCAGTGAAATCACCGGGACAGAGTGAAGTGAACACAAAATGATGATTTACCTGGGCTTTTCAGCATGGCACTGGTTCCCATCCAAAGAGCCACCAGTCATGGGAGCAGCTGTACCCTATAGATTGTAAGAATTGTAGCTGTAGATCAAAATATTTCCATAGCAAGGAATTATTGTCAGGATGTGCTGGGACAACATTGTCTATGAACACCCAAATTCCTCATGCCCCTTACCCTACAGACAATGTCAGGGACAGAGCGTGATGCACCCCTGAGAGCAAAAGGGGGTGAGGTGGGCTGCAAGCCTGCAAATACAATCTCCAAATAAATAAACGCTCATCTGCATCAGGTAAATCTATTTACTCAACTCTGATGCATCCAATGTGCCATTTAATATGCCTTAGAGCACCTGAGACTCTGCACGAAGTGTCCCAGAAGCTCCTCACATCTTGGCGCGGTTGGAGGATAACGTGGATACATCAGGGTAACTCCCTGCCGTGGTGAGCTGCCAGCATCTAAGTGGCTGAATCCCACCACAACTGCCATGAGGATGCTCTCAGGAGCCCACAAAAAAAGGGATGGCAGTGAGTGACGTTTCAGGGAGAGACCTGGCACTAACAGCCTCATCACGAGATCAAATTTCCAAAGGGGAAAAATACAGCTAAAAAGGAAAAAAAAAAAAAAAAAAAAAAAAAAAAAAAAAAAAAAAAAAAAAAAAAGAAAAAAGCACCTTTCAAAGGGAAAGAAACTCCCCAGTTTCAAGGGAAGAACGATGTTTAAGAGTCCCTCCTTAAGGCACAGAGGAGAAAAACAGGCTGGAGGGAAGGAGCCACCTGGCCGAGAGCACTGGAGCACCTTGGCCCTGTCCCGGCGGGACGCGGCGAAGGCTTCCATCGCTTCACACCCGCGCCAGGGCTGCCTCTCGCCCGCGCGGCTCCTCGCGCTGAAAGCGTGGCAGCCCTGCCTGTTGTTTTGATAGGTGCGAATGGAGCGGCTGCCCCTCGCGAGCTATCTCTGCCGCTTCCAAATCTGTACCGCCGGGGAAACAGGTTGCGCAGCGTGGCCTGCTGATCCGCGCCTGCCTGGCCAGTAGCGTGGACAGAAGGAGCACTGCTGTCGCCGTCTTCCCGAAGTTTCGAGCCGAGGCAGAGGGTGATAAATGCGGTGGGTTGCTTTCAGTGTATCAGTCAAACCGCCAGTTTGGGAGACCTTTCCCGTTAGGAGCCTTTGGATTTTAATTTCACATGTGCCAATCAGGTTGTCAAGCGCTTGGGTAGACCCCACCACCATTTTGTCAACTGGAAGCGCGGCGCGAGTTTAAGGAGCGCTGAAATAGCTGAGAGCCTGCTCCAGCTGGCCATTCCTTAATGGGAGAACATTGTTCTGCCTCCCCTGCTTTAACCCGTGCCTGTGCCTAGGTATCTTCATCGGTGTCAAACGAATTTGTAGGACTGGTGATTAGTTGCCCAAAGAGCATAATATATGCATTATTAATTATAGAAGGTAAGTTTGGCTAATTGTCATTTCTATACAGTAGCACTGCACGACGATACATTTTAACAATCTATAAATAATTGATAATTTTTTTTCTTTCATCTTCCTCCCTAGTTTGCATAAAACTAATGACTTGGTAAATGTTACTCACTTCAAAATATTCCACTGCTCCTATGAAAATTAAACCAACACTGTAACCTTAGCAAATAAGGAGATTTTTCATCTTATTGTAGGTTAAAAAAAAAAAAAAATAGAAGAAGAGGAAATATAGTCCTTCCTCATATCAAAAATCTGACTCTGTGAGAGGCAAGCAAAAATCATGCAAAATATAAAAAAAAAAAAAAGGGAGTAATATGGAGAATACTAAAATAAATAAATTTGACTTTTAAAGATCAAAAAAAAATTCAGGAAAGTTGTGATTTTACTTTATTCTCTAAGTCTTTAGAACGGTCAGAAGCGGTATTTTTTAAGCTTTAAACAGGATAAGACTATGACACAGACACAAAAAGATAGATCAAGGAAGGCTTCAGTGTGAAGTGGTAGTATTTTCAATACTTATCAAATAACTGCATGCATAATCCCATAAATCAGGTTAGCTGAAGACTCCAAATTCTTCTTAAATGAGGTGTTTGGGTATAGTTTCTGGCTGCTTTGTTAATATGATTACAGTACCTTGCTGGTTCCTTGAAATGAAGGATTTGCCACAGCAAAAGTACAGGCTTTTTCCGAGTTCTCTGTAATTTCTACAAATCCACAATCTGTCAGTCTACAGTGTTATTGCACTGAGGCTTTACTCTTTAATTTTCAGTGCAACTGAATCCATTCCCGGAGTTATTGATGACACTATAATAAATCATTTATTTGGTGTGTACTGTGCTGTTTAGAAAAAAAAACAAAAAAAAAAAAAAACCAGAAAACCCAAACTAAGTATTGTCTACAATATCAATATGTTGTCATTTAAACCTACACAGATACTTACATATGCTTCATTATAATAATAATAAAAAAAACAGGTTGTAAGGACTGCCTCTGTGACCTTTTTTCTCATTTTAACCCTACTGATATGTCACCCATGGCAACCTTAAACCGATTTTAATAGAGTCTATCCTATTATTCATTTAAATTGAGGTGCAAGAGCACTTAGACCAGAGAAATTTGCATTCAGCAAATGGGGATTTGATGAGCAAAAATGATAAGATATATGTTGTATAACATGCCCTATTTTGCCAGCAAATAAACAGCTCTTGAAATTGATAAACTTCAGAATATTTTATCTTCAAATGTTTATACATAAATGATTAAAATGCATTAGCAATTCTGCTTTTGAAAAAAAACATATTGGGAAAACAACACAGTTGTGTTGCTTAAATTTGTAATTAACAAATTTATTACTAATTCTGTTCAGTTCTTTAATATGCTGCATTCCTGAAGAAGAACATTAATACACAATGGCAGAAAGAAGCTAATTTTAAGACTTTGGAGAAATGAATGTCTTTTAATGCTGTGTGTTTCTCTTATCTACATGCCACATTA
>VZTE01005949.1:1747195-1789695 GCA_013397775.1 Eulacestoma nigropectus | reverse complement strand
CAAAAATTATTTGCACCATATTTTAAAAGTCTCTTTTTAAGCATAGAAATTTACTGTTTAAACACCTAAAAGATATCTCCAGTTTTTTGCTCTTCCTGGGATCTCTCCTGGCATACGGACAAGGGGCCTGATCCCTCCTCTTGATGGCAATGCCAAGGGTGCGGGAAGGAAAGTCAGAGTGCATTTGACATCTTTGGTGGGAATTTTGCCTGGGGAAAACAGACAACAGCTGAATAAATGTGATACGGCCCCAACTTTGTGATTGTTCTGGGACAGCTCCTATTTAGCATCCTAATTTTCATGTAAGGGGAAGTCTGAGAAATGCTTTGCTACCTCAGCCCTGAGTATCCTTCCACCCTGCTGCAGGTTTGTTCTTTCCCAAATCACTGTCCATCCTCAGGTCCTCAACGGCATGGAAGTCTGGAGATCATGGGTGAGGACCAGAGGGATGCCAATGGAAGCCCATTCAGTGGGGGCAAGGGAAGGCTGTGAAGGAGAGGAGAGCAGGGATTTCAGGTAGTGGCAATGATGTCCTGTCATGTTTCCATGACTTCTCCCAACAAAATAAGTAGTGATGGTCCCCTGCTGTTGTAGGGCAGAGCACCACTGTTAAGTCACCTCTTTGGCCAAAAAAAAAAGAGGGAGGAAAATACCTATATATAGAATAAACAAGATTCTTGATTTTAAAGACATGTATAATCACACAGCAATAGGTTCAAGAAATTCAATTAAATTAGAAATTTAATGGATGGAGACTCTCGCTGTCTTTAAAGACATTTTTTTGGAAGTGTGAGCAACTATTTATGTTCGGAAAGGAGCACAGGTCAAGCATCGCAGCACAGCCTCTCTGCTGGCTTTAACTGCTGTTGGGGAGGTGCATTACAGCCTCGAGTTGTGCATTTGCAGAGAAAATATCACCCCGTCCAGATGCTCAAGTCTGCTCTTTCTGCGAGAAAACCTCGCACGAGGCTCTCGCAGTGTATGAAAAACCAGGAAAAGAGCTCGGCACATTTTTCCTTTGCATGGCAGAAGTTAGAGGTGAAACACAATCATTTCAGTCTGGATCAGTCTATCCTTTAGCAAAGTCCTAAGTCTAATTAACCCCCAAAATCGACTGACAAGGTTCATTCCTCTCTGCTGCTGCCTAACTGGTTGTATGTACGCTGGGCATGCAGTACCTAAGTCAGATGCTGCTTTGTTATAATTAGGGCAGCAAATTTTGTTTTCTGTTTGGTACTTGCTGTTACATATTGCATGTAATGTATGGCACTGTTAAGGGAAAAAAATTGGAGTCAAAGTGCCTGGAAAGTTAGGTCTGCTCTGTAGCACTGTGAGATTGTTGACATCTGCCGAGGTTGGAGAGCTCAGTAAGCAGGAAATGGGGTGTCACTCTGAGTGGTAGTTTACCATTATCCTGGCATCCTAATGAAGTGTCTGCAGTGCACAGAGCTTCTGGATGGCATCTTAACGCACGGCTAAGCAAAAGCACTTCTCTCCTTGTCACTGTCATCCATCTGCCTGCACCCTACTGCAGCCAATGGGATGGAACCATGCTACAATGTGCTATAAGCCATTTAGAGTTGCACATTGCATAATCAGTCCCATCAAATATGTAAAAAATGACTATTATTGGTTATTTCCCTCAAACTCTGGCACCTGGAGTTTGATACATTAAAGTTTAACTTTTCTAAGTGCTGTTTTTTCCCATTAATTTCACATGTATTTTTGTTAAATGGGAGTGAGTTGCGAACTCATTGTCTTGGGTCTTGCTAGTGGATCACAAAACTTGTATGAATATTCATTGCAAATTCCACTTTATATCACATAGGATGAATTTATCAATTGCCTGGATAGAGCGGTTTCACACAATTCTCATTTTCTTTTGCAACAACTAATTCTGAGGCATGAATAAAAAGTAAATCAATTCGGATCACAAATTGCTTATTTTCTTTATAGCTAATATTAGTTAGTTTCAACACTTCTTATAGATTTTTTTTGAAACCAAGAAAATATTTTACAATATATCTGCAATAGAGGATTGCCACAGTGTACTGTGAGTGATTAAAATTGGTACTTTCATGTTGCATGCAGTAACGTTAAAATATCCTGACATTAAAAGTGGTATGAATAAGTGATTTATATATTAATACATTAGAACCTGTGTATCTTAGCCAGCATGACTTCCAGAATACGAAGACTTACCAAATGAAAGCAGAGTTTTGGGCAGTTGATGTGTCTGGGGGAAAAAAAAAAAAATTAAGCCAACAGAGTACTCTCTTTTAAGCAAGTTTTCATTCCCTGATAACACCAAAGCTATCAAGGACTGGGGTTAAGCATTGTGTGACAGAGCAAGCTTCTAAAATGGGCAAGAGCAAGATGAATTGGCTAAGTCGGGTGTTTATTTATACAAACAAGAGGGCAGAACATAATTTAGTTGCATCAGGAATTTTTCACAGACATTAAAACTATAGCAAACATAACAGCGGGGATGCTTGCACAGCAGCACAGTGGGGAAGCTCACAGAGCGTCTGCCCACACTCCGGCTGGCTGTAGCCAGCGCCATAAGTCTCACAATTTCATTAGCACTCGAAAATCCACCTAAACCACCCCGTTCCGATTAAAAAAAAAAGAAAAATATAAAAGGAATGAAATAAACAACCCCCAAAAAAAAGAAAAAAAAGCCCCAGACAGGACCCGTCTTTCTCTCGGCAGCCGAATCAGTTGCGAATTGTTGGAAAAACTCTTGGCAGGCAGATTTTGCTGTAGCAACAGTGTGTGACGTTTTAACCACAGCAGAAATCTTATCCAAAAAAACAGAACAAGGTGAGAAGAGCCTGTAAGAAAATCAGGGAAAACCATGCCTAAAAAGCCAACAACAACAAAAGGTGGCAGATCAATAGTTTGATATTTTATGCAGGATCATAAATCACCGGGTTTCTTTCAGCAGTTCAGCCGTGAGGCTCGAAAGCATAAAAAGAAACCATGGCTTGTGATAAAATTAGGCATTAATGTGAGGCATAAATGCCATTTAACATTAAACATGCACAAGCCACTGAAATGCCTGGAAAAGGGGAAATGGGCGCTATAGTAAAACTATACAAAGTAAATCGGACATGAATAATGCAGCAGGTCTGAGGAGGGTCACGGGTCAGACCCCAGTACCTTACAAAATAATGAATGCATGTCAGGTTAGAGACATCCATCCCTTCCTAGCCAACGTGAGTTATTGGAGATAAACCTCGGACTTCCTGTTCTGAAACAAAGTGGCTTGTTGTAAACATCTATGTCCATTTAAAATTAATGATTAAAAGAAAGATTCAGTGGGATTCGCTTAAGTATTCTTTATGGACACGAGTGCTAAAGGTTACTTTCTTCATTCATTTTTACCCAGCCACTGTTAATGTTAGAGACACGTCATGTTTTCTTCTGTGCTCAAATGTTTATCCAAAGCTCATTTACAAAAGGGCTTATATAATAGTAAGAGGAGGTTTTTTCAATGCATTCTTCATTTAGATATAAACAAGAGACCATCTCCACAGTTTTGCTCTGTTAAAAGGAGCCAGCCCTATTTTTAAAGACAGTAACCCAAATTCTAAATATATTTTCTATGATTCTTTTACACGGCAAAACCATCTGTGATTCCCTTCAGAGTATCCTGATCTGCTGAAATTATCCCCTATGTCTCCCAAAATTTCCCCCCAAAAATGCAAAAAAGGATTAACTCTCCTCTCACTCTTTATTTGATGTATGTGATTATGATGACTTTCCCTTCCAAAATTTTCATGGGGAAAAAAGGGTCTAACTTTCCAAAAATGGTTGGCTTTTTCCCGTCAGATTTTTACCAATTTTTAAAATAAAAATAATATAACTGAAAACAATATTGTTTCTTTTCATCACAACTGCTCTGCTTCCTTTTCTAGACTTAGCTGGAGAATTTAACAGCTGTTCAGAGTGTTTTCCTTCCTTTTCACCCTGCACTGCTGGGCTTCATAATACAGCACAAGGAAGGGGGATAACTTTTCCTCACCTTTTTGTAAAAACCCATTTTTAAGGATTTCCTCCCTTCACTTATGCATGGTAAAGAGAAAAACCTAAAAAAAGGAAAAAAATAATTAAAAAATCTTTCTATTCAGGGATCTGAAAGAGAAAATTTTCTAGGAATGTGGAACGGAAGGCTTTACAGAAATAAAGCAAATACATAGGTATTGCAAATGAAACATAAGATCTTGCATCTGATCTGTTAAATATTCCATCAACAAGGTCAAGAGTAAAGACAAGCCCAGCCACAAAAACTGAAGCGAGAGTAAGCTTTAATAAAAAAAATGAACAGTTTATCCTCTTCAGCTTCTCAAGTGGAAAAACAAATTCTTTTATACTAGAGAAAAATCAAGCGTGTATAGAGCATTTAAAAAAAAACCACCGATATCAACCATTTTAATGAAAGAGTACCCAATATTTTCATGGAACTATAAAAGGGAGCAAGACTAAGTGTTATGGCAAAAAGCCTGGGCTCAGCAGCTTTGTGTGGGAAATGGTGAAATGTGACTGTGATTTATAATGAGAAAAGGTATCTACAACATACAATTTTCTACCTAGCTGCAAATAATAATTCATAGTGATGTCCCTTCCAGATAAAATACCTTTGCAATGTAGGACTCATGTGGTAAAATGATCATGATAAATGTCAGACCAGTGCAGGTAACGGCTTTACAAACCATTAAGATTAGCTGGCTCTTTTTTTTTGATGATAACAGTAACCATGCTGTGACTCTATGTGGTAATAATATCTCAGTACTGATAAATGCCAGAGCCAGGCAGAGGTGTTTATCATTCCCAGTTCAGAAATGCTGACTAAAGTTACCACATGTTGCCTGTTTTTTTTTCTTTTACAATAGACTAACAATTAACAAATAGACCGATGCATGACATAATTTTATGCAAAATTTCTACAGTTTTTGTGCTTTATTGCCTACCTAAATATCCCCTATGTTCCAGTACTGATGACTTTGGTACAGCAAGCCCTAAAACAAAGCTTTCTACCCTTGCCATTCTCTCAATAAATAACTTTTTTTATAAATTAATGGGGGGGAGGGGGGGGGTGCAGTATATTCCATTTCCTTTACAAATACACCTCACAAAGAATTGCAGCCTCTGTGAGCAGCAGAGGGTGTAGGGATGTGGTTCCCTATCTGGTATCTGTGATAATCAACACAGAACAGAGACACTTCCATCAAGAGAAGACGATAAAGTTTTACTGTTCAACACTTCTTTGTAAATACTCTGCAACAAAGAGCGAGCCCTTCCTTCCATTGGGCTTGTCTCTGCCTCAGTGTCTCAGTTCCACTCAAGCCCATTGAATTCTCAGAAAAAAAAAAAAAAAAAAACCCAAACCGGAATTAAAAATTAAACTACTTGAGAATCTTTGTTTGTAAAGTCGCAGTAGAGGCAAGGCAGCCCCAATATAAACATAAGTAATCTAGTGAGATCATAGCATGTCATGTCACAGCATGTCCAGAGAAGGGCAGTGAAGCTGAGGAAGGGTCTGGGGCTCAAGTCTGGTGAGAAGCAGCTGAGGGAGCTGGATGTGTTTAGCCTGCAGAAAATGAGACTCGGGAGGGACCTCAGACCCTCTCTGCAATGAGCTGACAGGAGGTTGCAGCAAGGTAGAGGTCAGTCTCTTCTCCCAGGTAACAAGCCACAGATCGAAAAGAAATGGCCTCAATAGTGCCAGGAGAGGTTTAGGTTGGGTATTAGGAAAAAATTCTTCATTAAAGGGATTGCTAAGCATTGGAACAGGCTGCCCAGAGCAGTGGTTGAGTCACCATCCCTGGAGGGATTTAAAAGCCATGTGGATGTGGCACTTGAGGACACTGTTTAGTCCTGGACTTGGCAGTGCTGTGTTAAAGGCTGGACTCGATGATCTTGGACGACCTTTCCAAACTAAATGATTCTGTAATTTTATTTATGCACACCAAGCAGCACAAATAAAAAGCCCAGAGAATTTGCACCCCCTTCCTATAATTAACTTCTGAAAATTTCATATCATTTTCATTTGTAGTTTCAGACCTATTTCCATTGGACAGTTCACCCACAGAACAAAAATGAACAGTAGCAATGGCTTCTGGCAGAAAACATCAAGGGATGACTGCACTGCAAGACTAGGGGAGGTTGTATTGTTCAGAAGTTTAGGTTTTTTGTAGGTCAAACCAGAACAAGAGAGAAATACACAGAAAGTGTGCTCTTCATTTGTGTTTACCTTCATTATCACTATTGTCAATTGCTTGACTTCCTATAGAATAAATCCGTAAGAAATTTTGGGGTTTTTGTACTGGAAACTAATACCTATGCACTGCCTCCTTTGAGCTTTTTGTCTTCCCTGTCTATATGATTGTTAAAATTAAAAAGATTTCAATATAAACATCTATATCTGTATGTATGAAGTATTAATCTCAACAGGAATTAGCAACACATGCTGAGGAAGGAATATTATCCTAGTATTTTTAATTTTTAACTTAAAGCTTGATTGCAGGAAAATTTTAGCTTCAAATTTTTTTTTTGGTGAAACCTTTAAATCAAGTCACTAATCACCACGTATGGTTATGCAGCACCTACTGCAACTGGGATTTAATCCTGATTGGGATCTCTGAGTGCTAGGGTAATATGAATATTAAAGAGGAACATATACGAAGAATGATAGGTGATAATTAAATCATAGATGATAAGATCAGAAAAGTGTTCTCAGGTTATCTAGGGCATGTAACATGCAAGATGTTTTCCCTACGTCAGACCTACTGGTACCTTATCTAATCTGTTCTTAAATGAAAGCACAGTTGTACATGACTTTGCTTTAGTTGCAACATCTTAGACAAATCGATGAAAATATCAGCCAAACCTTTCCCACAAAACTCTGAATCATGGTAAAACAGAAAGGTATACCTTAACAGAAAGGATAGAAATGTTCTTATCACCTCAAAGGAGAGGTTAAAGCCCTTAGTGCTGCATTCTTATTTACTAATTCTTTATTACTAATTGTGAGTTTGAAACACAATTTTTTTTTCCTGCAGAAATTCCAGCTGTGGGATGTTGCAGGTACAAGAAAATAGCTACAGTGGAATAGTTTCTCCAAAAAATTGTTCGCCAGGAAGGACTACTAAAAACAATAGCAAATCTTTTTATATTTCCATTTTTATATTTATTTTTATACGATGGGTTGTTAAGGACAGCAATTCATGAATATACTGGACTAAACTATGATGAGAAAAAAAGGACAACAAGGATTACCTGGGAAGTGCATCCATCACAGAAGCTGCACCATTGGAAAAACATAAGTCCAAAAGACGATTCCATTTAAAATGTTACCTCTTACTTCTTGGAGGTATTTTATCTCAAGAAGATGGTCAAGAAGTCTAATAAAATAAATTAAAAGTAAAAAGATCTTTTTCTGTGAACCAGAAAATGCTTTCTTAAGATTAACAGAATTTTTAATCTTTGTAAACTACTCTTGTTCTCTGTTAAGGTGAAAGAAAGTAGGAAATATTCTGGTTTTAACCACATATTCATGATGATTTTTCCTGTAAGGTACCAGCTACAGCACTGTGCAAAGCAATGTCCTAATTTGGCACTCAAGTAGTTATTTTTGCTTTTTTTTTTTTCCCTTAGAAATCCAGGACAACGCCACTCGCATCAAATCCATAAGGAACCTGGTAAAAAAGCTCCCTAGACCCAACTATGACACGATGAAAATCCTTTTTGAACATCTACAGAAGTAAGTAGAACCATGGTACAGAGAGATCAATAATTTTAAAAGGAATCAGTATGTAGTATCCTAATGCTACTGGAAGTGTCATCCAAAATACCAAAGATAATTACATTCTTTGATACAGCTTTATAGTATCTATGTATATCCTATTCCTGCACAAGAAAACAGGATGTCTAAGCAAAATCTCAAATTTTTCCTCTAGTAGAAAGCAGGACAATTCAATGCAGTCAAAAACATCGGGATTAACAGGTTACAGGTGCATTGAACTGGGCAAATACAAATTCCAGACTGCATTCATCCAGTTTGATTGAATTTCTCCAGGAATGGCCTTTTTGGATGATCATATTTTCAACACTGAGATCCCTGTTGTTCAATCACCTGTGCTGACCTTGTGCTACGTCGAGGTCAGAAATAACCTCACTCAAGAAAACACACGATGTGCTCTTGTCCCTCACAAGGAGCTTGTGACAATACAGAACACCTAAGAAATGCTGAGGAGAGATCTGGAAGCGCATCTTTGCTCTACTGATGTTGTTGAGATACCACAGAGGCAGAAAAATTACCTTGTGAGGTTCCCCCTTATCGTCCCCCTGTGGTTTCCACACTCATTGAGCTGCTTTTGCAAGAGATGTCAACCCAAAAAATCAACAGAGTGTCACATTCACCTCAAGTTTCTTTCTTGTGCTTCATGGCATTAAAATTAAAAGCGTAGATAGCTCACATGGCTCACTCAGACACCCACTGCAGCTGTTTGACCTGCAGGATGACCAGGGAGACCTCAGGGTAGGGATATGTGAAGGGCAAGGTCCTGTGATCCTGCTCCTCCTTGCTGTTGGCACTACCAGTGCCATTTACTACAGTCACTTTTCAGCTAAAATACCCCGAAAACTGAAGGGACATCAGAATCCGGGCCCCATCGAGGCACAGAGGAGTATTTCATCCCAGGAATGATATACTGACCCCAGTGAGGGAGTGATAAAGGCTCCAAATCAAAGACCAGTCTGAGCTTATAATGAATGATGCCTTTATAGTGATCATTTCTTGGCATGTGCATGTAAGAGATGTAGATCCTTTATCTTGTTTTGCAGCTTCCAGCTGAAATGGCAAAATGAAGTCCATACAGTTGTGGGAATGTCCCCATTTCATTAAGCATGGAAGGATTTTAAGCAGTCCATAAAATGACTGAGTTTGGCCTTGCAGAAAAACAGTTTTCTGTGTGCTCATTTGATGTACTGTGTGCACACATTCTCTCCTTCAGCAGGTTATCTAGAGAAGGATGATAATTTATTACTGTCAATGGAAGAATAATAAGGGAAATTATTTCCTGGGAAGAGCCTGAGTGTAAGAAGTGGGTACACGCTGTCAGCACAGATATGCCATATACAAAATTTACTGCACTCTGTGTGGCATTGATCTTAACCTGAAAAAGTTTTGTTGCCATGTCTTAGGGGAGAGATATCAGGTATGCACAATAAGTCTTTGATCTCGTAGTTAAATCACTTGATTGAGGCTCGGGAGACGCGGGTTCAGTTCTTGGCTTTGACCGGATGTTCTGGGTGACCTTGGGTAAATCATTTAATCTCCCTGTGCCTTGGTTCCTTGTTTACAAAATGATGATAATACTTCCTTTGTCTGCTTTGGCTTTTTAGAGCATAATCTATTTGGGACAGCAATTGTTTCCTGCTGTGGATGTGTAGAATAACTGGCAAAACTGGACCGACACTGGTGGTTATCTGGAGAAAAGAAAATAAAAGGAAAAAATAAAACCACTAAAATATGGGAAATAAAATACCAATAGTTCATGATGCAGAGGTACAGCGAGGCGACACAGTGGCACAGAGTGATGGAAGGCAGGCAGATGTGACGGTGGAGCCATTTTGGGGGTTTAAGCATTAGGGAAGCAATTGTCTGACTCTCTCTGAAGAAGGTCAATCGTCTTCTCTGCCTCAAACACATCCTCAGGAAAAGACGGGGCTATTCCATAGGCTTTGCTCCATTGATATGGAAGCAACAGTAGAATAGATACTGAAAGCACAAAAAATCCCCAAAGAAATAAAACGTATGTGGTCTCTTGATCTTGTTGATGCTAAAGACAGGGGTCACTCTGGAGGACCTCATGGCTCCATAAATAAGAATGAAGTCGTGTACTTATATTTTTAGCAATGATGTGATGCTTATATTATGCAAATATAGACAATGTGTGTTTGTTTGAATCAATGTAGGAAACAGGACTAGTTTGCAGAGATTACAAATCGTAGAATTACATTAATTTTAGGGACACTTCAGAAGAGGGGTGCCAATGTCCCTCAGCACAGACTTGCATCACTCCCTTTGATCACAGGCATTTCTCAGGACGAATCACAGGAGTTTCAAAAGTTTCTGATCAGTTGGAGAAATAACTAAACTGGCTTTGTTTGAGGCATAATACTTCAGTTTCTATATCTGCTGGTAGAGATTGCTGTTCTTGCCTAGTGTTGAACTGGTTTTAAGGCTGTTCTGATGGGGAGAAGGTGAAGGACTGCAGCTATGCTGTTTCCATGGCATTCCCCTCTTTCTCCTACCCTTCTCCTACTCCATTCTTTCCTGTCAGACAGAACAGGGCTATACAGACCTGGACCATGGCGCTGTTTAAGCCTGACTTCTATACAGCACGCGAGAGCATCTGTCTCACTGACACTCAGCACGAGAATCCAACCTTTGCCTCATCCTAAGCCATTCTGCAGCAACCCAGTCTGCAGGAGCAGGTCCAGATCAAGCAGAAATAACAATGGGAAATGCACTTCAGAATGGTCCTCAGAAACCCAGACAAAGCAGGTGATGAGAGAGTCTGTGAGAAAGGCCTGGCAGCAGGGATTAACACCCGTGTCATATATCTCTCTTAAACCAAGCTCTCTGAAGCTGCAAGAAGTCATGGTGCAGTGTATGAAGCCCACAGGAGGTGGATTAAAAGCAAACCTTGGGGCTGCAGTACCTGTTCTTTTAAGTTTTTTGCATTTGAAAGGAAAAGCCACAACCCACTGATGTCCCTGTTCATCTTTCCATGAAATCTCTTCTACTTAAAAGAAGAAAAGACAAAATATGGGGCTGAACAGACATATCGCATAGATCTTGTCAGTCTAATTTCATAAGGAATTGTTTTATTAGGACTCGTGCTATAATAATAATAATTATTATTATTTTATATAATAATAATATATGATTATATTATATAATAATTCCATAATAATTATTATTATTATTATATATAGGAAATAATTGAGCACAACTACTATAGGGCTATTCATGCTTCTTCCCAAAGATGAGCAAACCAAACAAATAGACTTTATGCAGGAAAGAAACAAAACCCAACCTAAGGAGGGATTTTCCCAAATAAAGGGCTACAGAAAACAGCCTGTTCTACTTGAACATGTTTAGACAATAATTGCTCACTCTGTACAGCACATATATTGCTGTCCCATACACCAGTTCCACAGATCTCCTCTCTTTCCTATTCCTTATTCACAAGTGACTTTTACTCCCAAAAAAAGTGAGTTAATCACAGGTACCAGATAAAACTGATGCACCTTTCTAGTCCCCGTTTTTGGGCACACACATGACATCAAATGATGCAGAAACCTTGTCTCAACTCTCTGCACAAACATGAACTAAGCACAACCAATTGCTATCTGAGAAACCATTATTTGTACCCAGTCATTTACCCACAGAACTGTAGTACAAGTGAGGCAGAGGGAGAATTTCACTCTCTATAGTATTTTATGACCTGTTTTCACCACAACACCTTGAGGTAGCTGTTAAACACCCAATGGGAAACCAAGGCACAAGAAGTTTGAATGACCTAAAGTCTCGGCATAAGCTAGCAATACAATCTAAAAACCTGGAGGGGATTTTTTTATTTGCACAGAAGCTTCTCCAGTGACCACAAAACTTCTCTTTTCTCCCTTATGCAAAATGCAGCAGGGAAGAGGAACACCCTGGCTGGGTCCTCAGCACTGCACTCTGAGCTGGCGAGGGCGGACGCCGCTCTGCTCCAGAAGCTGTGCGCCTGCATTATACAGCACTGTGCCTGAGCTAATAAGCTGTGCTTATTAATGTTAAATTAATGAATCTCAGCCTGCTCTGCTTATTAGGTTGAGCTCCGTGCCATCACAAGGCAGCTCTGCGACTCCCAGACCTGAGCTATGTCACATCTGACCAGGCTGGAGCACAGGGCAGCCAAGCTCCAGTCTGGCTGTACCCATCCGTGTGGACACCCCTGCAAGGGGATGAATTAGAGACAAAAACCCCTCTCCTTGCTCCTGATTTCCCTGCACAAAGGCAGGATAATGTGTGTTATTTACAAAACTATAAAAGGGATGTTGAAATAATTAAACGGGAAGGCAGGGGCCAGCCCGACGCTCCCATCCCTCTCTCTTACGTGGAAAGCGCGGAACCCAGATGCCCAACTGTGGAAGATATTCTTCCAGCAGCAGCATCTGCCTCCTTGGCAGGCACTTCAGGCAAGTTGTCTGGGGAGCTATGCAGTTGCCTCTTGGTTTATCACGTGGATCTGTTAATGTGCCCTATCTGGCTGCCTTGTCCAGGCAGGAGCTGATTCCTTTTAATTCACCTTTGAATCTAAGACGCTCCATTTATTTTGCTCCATTTTTCCCATACTCTACATAGCATGGCAAGGAATTTTCAGATGCCATCCAGGCTTTCTGCCCTTTCAGAGGGAGAATGATGATTTTTGTCCTGATTGCCTTCCCCCTCTGCCCAAATTCTTCATTTTTACTACTAATTGTTTGCATCAATTTGACTGAAAATATGCTCCTCATCAAGAATAGAACTGTTTATCTAAGACAAACCCACTGATATTAATCTATTATCTAAAAAAAGTCATAGGTATTCATCTTCAGCTATTTTGACAAAAAAACCAAACTTCCCCCATGTTCACAGGTCTGTGAACAGGAAAAAACATCCAACCTTGGCAAACAGGGAGGACGAGCAGCCCCCCACCTCAAACCTCAAAACTCACGGCAGCTGCATTCTGAAAAGCAAAGGTTTTTGCAAACTAAATGCGACTAAAAAGACTTGTTTCTACCTATTAAAAACTAAGAAAAAAAAAGAAAACGAGCAAAGCCATGCATAGCCAGCAGCCCACAGCAGCCCGCACACCAGGACACAATGACAACGTGATGACAAGTCCAGCAGCAATACCCAGAATTCTGAGGGAAAACCAGAAAACAAAGTTAAAGTACAGCGTGAAGTAATGCTAAGCAGGGGAGGTTTGCAAACTTTTTTTTTTTTTCCCTCCAAAGTTGGTGGAGGAAAGACGTAGCAAACATATGTGATTTTCACTCGCTAAACTACGTGTCATATCAGCAGTTTTTGGGCAGGCTCACGTATTAAATGTAGGCTCAGGAGAACCCTTTTCTCACACAGCAAAAGAACAGATTACACTAAGAACTGTGCACATTTTCTATGAAATAAAATAGTAATAATAATAGTAAAGGTAAAAGCTATTGGAAACCAAAAGCAATCCCCAGAATGGAAGGACTATACAAAAAAATTTTATTTGGGAAACCTCAGTGGACCTGTGGAAGACCTACAAGCCAAAATATGGAACGGGCACTTAAGTTTTCCCTCAGGAAAAATGCTCTAATTCAGAAAGGTGCAGAAGCCCTTAAATGAAGGCACAAGAAAGACTATTTGTGGAAATTATTTCCTGAATCAAGACTTTTCTTTATAATCAGGCAAGTCATGAGCAGCTTTTGGTTTTCAGCCACAGGACAGCAGGGAGAAAAGTTTAGCTGTGTTCCTACAAGCTTTGGGAGCTACTGGAAATGTGAGGAGGAGAAACATCCTCTTGCACCAGAGGAGCAAGTCCGTGGACTGACCAGTTTTATAAAAGACTCAGGTATCCCTGTCTGGCATTTTAAGATTTATGTGAAATGATTTAATCATCTTTTAACCTGAGAAGGGCAAATGTATACTGAGATGCACTTTTGCGCACGTGCTTTTCTCAGTTTCAGCTATGGAAGAGTTTACAAAGGAGCTGGAGCAATGCCAACACTCATCCCGTTTACCACAGCTTCCCAGGGCGCATTTTGGGAGAAAGAGAAGAATTAAACTCTTTTTCTCTCTGTTAAGCACACGACAGTCTACTAAACTCACCCTTTGGAAATTAGTGGACACAAGAAAACGAGCACCAGGCACAAGTTCACACAGGACAGGAGTAATAGTAGATTTTGGGTTAAAGTCAAAAAAAAAAAAAAAATCCAATCTCTCAGAAGCATCTTTGTGCATTTTGATTTTGTACTTTTTGGGGTTGGGGTGACCTGCTACCAAGGGTTTTGCAGTCATGCCAAATGCTGCTTTTTGAGGAATAAGAAAGTTTACAAAGTTTAGTTCTTCCCCAAAGAATACCTTACAGCTTAGTGCTTTTAATGAGAAGAACGTTGAGTAATTAAAACCACATTTTCACCTCTTGCTTCCATCTACTTCTTACTTCCACCACTTTATTTAAAAGTATAAACCCTGATTTTCATAACAGTCAGGCAAATAATTGCACTCAGTATTCCTCAATGCTACCAAGTACTGAACTGGTGTAATAGCAAATAACAGAATGATAAAAATAATTAACATAGTTTTAATTTAAATATTTATGACACGGTTGACTCTGTGGCTGCACGGCACCATTGTGCTGAGTGCAGTACACAAATCCTGATAGATAGAGGCCCTGTTTCCAAGAGCTCCTATTGTTCATCCCACATTACTCAATATCAAACCATCTCAAAAAAGCTTTTCAAACATTAATTAAATCTCCTAACTTCCTTTTCAGGTCAGTAAGTTTTATTATCCTAGTTGGGTAGATAAAGAAAGTGAGGAATGGAGAGGGTAAGGCGCTTTCCCACCACGACACAGCCAACACTTCTCACTTCCACTCTTTGCTTGCTCCCCAACCCCCCAGCCGAGCCCCCCAAGCCTTTGAAGGCTCATCCATGTGCTGTGGGTGTACGTGTGCATCTGGCCAGCACATCCCAGGGAGGGCTGGTTACTGCTAAGGACTCTTCAGATAATCAGAACCACGTGAGAATCCTGCTTCTGGTTTGCACTCGCATCAGCTTTAGCAAAATATCACTGGCGGAGTTAATTTATGTGATTTTGTAACCTTTTAATATTGCTTGGGGTTAGTGTTCTTTCCAGCGCAAATGGTTTTTTGTTGGCCAAAATTAGGAATGCTCAATTCATTACAATGGCTCTTCCCCCTTTTTTTTTTTCTTTTTCTGTTTGCGGAGGTTGGGCCCTAACACACAAATGTCCACGACCAGGTCATCAAAGGGTAAATTGCAATGCTTTTCATTTTTGTGCCTAAAGATATGTGATTTTTCTCAGAATTAAGGTTGTGAAATAAATAATTTGCTTGAAGTTTCTCAGATATTCATTGGAACTTAAAAAACAAAACAAAACAAGAAAAAAGGCTTTAAGGCCCAAATGTCAGCTCTCTGTCCAAAATAATTAATATAACACAATAGGATCTATTCTCCTATTGATTGAAAGGGAATTTATGCAGGTAATTCATTAAGGCTAGTGAGAATTTGGCATGTAAATCCCCCAGCACTTTGATGGGAAAATAGACCCTGATTTTTTTTTTTTTTTAATAAGCTATAAAACACATGTTTTCAGTGGCAAATATATAAAAAGCAAAAGCAAATACCTGAACAACTAGGGCCGTGGATGGCCCAGCTCTGTGAGAGCTCTGGAATGATGTTAGATCAAATCCTTTTTCACCCACAGCGAAAGATGCAACAATCATTTCAATCACCATGTTAAGAGAATCAATACAATTTTTCCTTCCAGAGAACAGTACTTTACATTCCAATATTTACAGGTTATCACCTTCATACGTCTCTTTTTGTGGTCAAGTGCATGATTACTACTTCTGACAGGGCATTGGCCATTTTCTTATGAAGATCTACAAATTCTTGTCAGTAAAAACCAATCTGGAAAAAAAAAAAAAAAAAATGAAGAGCGAATCTGTGGACTGGAATGCACCCTACTTGTAATGGGAACAAAAAGCTGGCAATGAAATATAAACCTAAATCACAGCAGAATGACCTACTTTAAGGCATTTGCCAAAGAGACAGTGTTTTAGACAGCTCCTCTGAAGTAGCGTCTTTATGTCTATGCCATCTGCAGATTTATTATTGTGCTTTAGAAAAAAAAAATGAAAAAAAAAATTAAAAAGGAAAGAAAAACCTACAGTATGCCTGAACAAAACTCAGCTTCATCTATAGAAAGATTCCAGTACTGTGGGCACCACACCCACACCTACTGATGTGGTCCAAGTTTTTTCTTTAGAGGCACCTAATTAAGAAACCCTGACTCATTTACATGGATACGTTTGATCTAAATTACACTCCAAACCACACCAAATTAGGAGCATCTGTGAATGCGAAGTGTTTGTTCCCAGTGCCTGGTAGAACAGGGCCAGTTCTGGACGGCACATGTTCAAGTGACGAAAAATATTTCAGATGTAACATACTTCTGAGACCCACTTTTCCACTAATAATTCATAATGAGTTAAACCAGTATCTCTGCTTCAGCAATTATTTCAGGCTGGAGGAAAAATGTCATTTTACTTTTTAAAAGAAGGGTGGGGGAAAAGGGGGAGTGGGCCACCACCTAGTTTGGTTATTGTCCCTGATGGCATTAACAAAACCATTAGCTGCAATTTAAGTCTGTGCAGTGCATGTATCAGTTATACTTTACTCCTAAAGCCTAGACTGAAGGAAAGTATCCATGAATGATTGGTTATTGTTCACAGACAAGACCTTCTGCCTTGGTGAATGGTCTTCCTTCATTAATCAGTTTTCCGGAGGAGTCCGGGCGGAGGGCAAGGTCTCAGCCCAAAGAGGCAGCACCCTACAGAACATTAAGATGAGAAATTCAAGGCCACCAGATCTGAAAGTGATATTTTCCTTTCCAGGCTGCATTGCTGATGGCTGACTGTGCCTGCTTGCAGCCTGAAAGCCACTCTGTACCAAAACGGGTCCTGTGGCAATTAGGAAACTTTTATCCCACTTTCCCATCTCCCACTAGGAGCAAGCAGGGGGGCCGCAGAAGCCACTGGTTGCTGCTTTGCCGCCTTACTGACAAATTGAATAAAAAATAGCCTTAATCTCACTCTAAGCAGCCCAAGAACCAAGGAGTGTAAATCCGAATTCCACGCTGGGTTTGCAAGTCCCAGCCCACTGGCGCAATTTGGCACAACTCTCGGATTTGGCCCATAGTGTTTGGCAGCCACCTTTTATTCTTCCCATCTTTTGTACTTTGTGAATAGTCCAAGTTACATAATGCCAGTGACAATTTGTTTATGGCGAGTGTTGGAGTCACTGTTTTATGATTACATTCAAACTTTAAGCCACATTTTGACATCTAAGGATCATCTTGCATTCTCGTGTACTCTATACAATGAAGGTTTGTGTTCCAGTAAGGGCGGGGGGGGGAGGGGGAGGAACTTTATAAATAACATGACTCCTTTTGTCTGAAGAGATTTTAATACATTTGTCTGATCTACTGTTTTTGCAGTAGCTAGAATATAATTTGAATATATTAATATTTTCAGCAACTGTGCTGAGGGAGCCCAGTTAATAACTTATGCATGGGTGTATAGATACACTTCAGACAGAGGTAGTTTTTAGCCCTTATGTTGGTAATACTTAGAAACACACAATGAAAGAGCCTGTTCTTTCCTCCTCTTTGTTGTGGGCATGCATTGTGATGGTATGGAGCCAGTGTTCTTTCTGTTGTCTACACAGCCTGGATTCAATAAGCAGTTATATATGCATATTATGACAATGTGGTCAAGGAAACCAGATTTTTTTACTATACCTTCATGTGCCTGTACAGTATAAAATCTGGTATTTATTTTTCTTGTCCTCATTCAATATGTTAACAAAATCATAATTTGATACAGGTTATGTTCACTTTATAATTAAAATTATAGAGTTAGATGAAAACACAGCAAGATGTTGCTGAATGGAAAATATTTATCTTTTTGTACATTACGCATTATGGTGCTATGTAAAATCATAAATCTGTGAAGCAGCTCTCTCCAGCCAATTTACCTCCTCCCCTGGTCCACAAGATGCAACCAGTTGCCTCCTCTAAGCTGAGGGTTCTACACTCACCTCAGCCCTGACATTAGACAGCACCGGCACATCGTCTCCAGAGCTTTGCTGTGATCTTCCAAAAGAAGACCCCTTGCCATGGAGATAAACCAAGAAAAACGAATTCAAAAAAAGTTCTATAATTTTTGCAGCTCCTCCAGTAGCTCTCCTAGCACGTTCATGGAAAAAGCACAAACTTTTGCACCATGTTCTCTGTGTCAGCACTAGAGTCAAGCTCCCCAGACCACCTCAGGATAGCACTTCATCCATCTGGAAACTGTTCTCACCTCCCAGATCATTGCCATCCACACTGCCAAGTGCAGGCCTTCACCAAACACCATCAGCAATCACCATACACGATCAGCATAGGGCATATGGGACGGCCCTGTAGCATATGGAAGCTTTCCAGTAAGTAAAGTTTACTGGGAACATCAGTTTGCCTTGTTCAAACTCTCAGTCCAGAGAGGATTTCCACGGGGATGTGGCAGCAGTAGTAGCAGGCAACTTAACCACCTCCTCAGAAAATCCAGATTGTTTCCATGTCTGGATAAGAGTCTCGTAAAAGTGTCATCGGAATAAGGAGTTTTCATTCCTTCAGAGCATCCACCCCATGGAAGTCACTGCAGCTGCTCTGGACTCAGACACAATCCTGAGATTGCTATCACAGGGCAAATTTCAGGTCTTGTTGAACACATTTTGGATCTCACCTGGACACTATGATGAGGAGCTCCTTAACCTTCCTTTCCAGATTACATACAAAGAGCTTTCCATTTCTTCTCATATTAAATTATGCTTATCCTGCTCTGCATCCTGAAAGTACAATATGTTCTTGCTAAAGAGGCACTTTCTCAGCTTGTAAATCCATTTACAACCATTCACTTCAGGTTAGACATTTTCTGCTGGAGGGGCAGCACCTACAGAGAAGTGTCCTGGAAGCTGCTTCCTGTATGAGTTGTCCAAAGACTGATGAGTAGGCCTTGATATCAGCAGCACGATTGTCCCTCTTGTTCCTAAATCCTTCAATCTCTGTCAAACGTGGTTTGGGTTAGGAGGTCTAAGAGACTCAGGTATGCTTTCTCACCAGTTTTTTTAACTGTGGATTATGATCAAGGTCAGACAGTAGCAGATATTGGCAAATCTGGTCACTTGAAGGTTCAAAGATGAAAGAAATACAACTACTGAGAGAGGTAGGGCTGACTGTGTAGAGAATAAAGACTTTGTAAAGTATCTAAGGCAGTTAGACCAGAGTCATCTGAGACCAGTACGTGTGTGAATGGGCATTTGACTTTAAAGGAACTAATGAGAAAATTCAAAGCTAGTTTAAAGCCAGGAAATATTGCAGAACTTGCAGTACTACAAAGGGTGCTTCTTAGAAAGACACAATGTATGGAAAATCCTCCACTCCAGGCAGTCCTTGCATTTAGTGCAGTGGACTAAACACGTGCACAAAAAAATAAACATCAAGCTAAGGTGAGCGGACAAGACAGACAAAGTGTAAGTAGAAAAGACAATGCTGACATAGTAAATTCATTGCTCGAGGGCTTGTAAAATGTAAATAAGTTTAAAGAAATCAAAGACTCGTGGCACATACTCACTAGTGCATTTAAGAGCTGCATTCATCCTACTCGTGCTCAGTATCAGGGCTGAAACAATCGTGGTGCTGGGAGGCATGTTAAAGCATCTTTCAAATCTGATACAATTGCAGTGCATATATATCGCAATCGCAGCTTGTGGAGAGCTCAGAACTGAACCTGGAAGAGGAGGAATCCTGGTTGAGGTCAGATCCTACATAAAATCATCTCCGTTGGGTAGATTGCTGCAAAAAGTCTTGCATTTTAAACAACGAGATGGTGATAATACGGGATACAAAAAACTGAGATGTTATGCTGGGGACAATTAATAGGCCAATATTTGAATTTTTTTCATTATTTAAAAAAAGACTTGAAACAAAATAATTTATGAAGTAATCACAGTGGTTTGATTTGATATTTTTAAAGGTCTTTTCCAAACTAAATTATTCAGCATTTCTATGATATAAAAATTCACAGAAAAGGAAAACTTTGGTGAGAGATTGTTCCCTTACTTTTGTGGAATTCTTTGTCACATTCTCTGATTTCTAAGTCAAAAATTACTGGTTTCCTCACAGAACTGAATAATTAATTCATGATACTGGACAAAACCAATGTGTTGTTAGTGAAACTGTTTTTCATGGGCTTCTCTAGACTCACAAGCAAAGATGAATTTCTGAGCAGGTTGTCTACAGCTCAACATCCCAGGCTGAAATTCCAGTCAATTGCCCCTTCTGGGCTCTAAGTCAGGAAGTAAACCTGTCATATCCAGGGTTGAGTTATTTGCTGTCAACTGGATTATAGCACAAAAAGGCTGTAATTGAAGGCTGCAAGAGGTTATAGATTGAACATAGTCAAAAGCAGTAATTCCACTTAGTAAAGGTAGATATCATCCAAAATGAGAAAAGCTGAGCTCATATAAGGTGAAATTCTGACTCCGTTGTGGCTTCCAGTTGCTGGGATCTTGTCAATGACTTTCAGAGTAATCAAAATTTCACTCTCTGCCCAGAGAGAGATGCTGCAAAGGGTGTGATGAAGTGAAAGTTAAAATAACTCTTAACCTGGAGCTTCCAAAATACATTTTCTGAGCAGAGACCACTGTCTAACTCAGTGCTTCCATGATGTAGCAATGCAGACAGCGCTTCAGGGGACCAAGGGGATAAAACTGTGCTAGTGGAGTACAGCTGGGATGTGCAACAAGAGCCACCCTGCTGTAAATGCTGAAGCTCCCCTTGTTCAGCACCCTGTGGGACATGTGGCACTGGACTACTCAGGCATAGCAGTGTACAGCCTGTGAGAAGTGATTTCAGAAAGCTGTAACATCCCTGAATACCAGTGGCAGTGCTGACACCTTCCACCCGAGGCCCTCCTTTGAAAGACACGTAGAGATTACTGGAAGAGAGAGCGTAGAAGTGTCTGACAGATGCACTAATTTTACTGGGAGCAGAAGGATTAAATCATAATACGGAGTCTCATCATCTTTCTACCTTTCATACCCGTAAATCTGAACCAAAGAGTGCAGTTGATGTGCCTCTGGGAAGAAGGGTCTCCTGTGTGCTTTCCACATCCCCTCTGCTTTGGGTGCCTCACAGAGCGACTTCTCTCACTGAGCTACAAACCAGAACTGGTGGCTCTGCTTTTTTGCCACATACTTTCTGTTTGTCCATCATAAAGCTCATCAAAACCTCGGTGTCCCCATCAGAAAACAATGCTGTTAATAACATTAATCCACCTTTATTAAGAGCCGTTAGCTCTATGGAGGAGTACCAAATATTATTAAGACAAAGACAAGAGGATAATAAGGAAATGTGTTTTTTCCCTTGCTGACCTAATTTCTAACCTCACTTTAAAACCTTCCCTTGATTTTAATTATGCTTAATCTAAAGCTAAGCTCACAAATCTAGCAAACTTAAGGGCTGCTTTTAAGTGAATTTTCTCGCCTGTCAGAGTTCCTCAAGCTTTCTGCGCTACAGTCAGGAGTTTATTTCCAACCCAGGCGCAGAGTTGGGGCATTTCTCTGCCAGCACGGTGACTGTTGGACTCATGAGCTCAAGCACCACCTTGCTCCACTCAAGCCTGGGCACCAGAGCACTCTTCACAGAACAATTGCAGTCCTTTTCTCATCAGCCATAGCCAGAGGCAGCAATAAGGGTGAAGGATATCTATCATGAAAAGTCCAGTGTCAATGTGTTCCCCCAATTTATTTACTGACCTTCAATGCAACAGCCATACTCCTGACCCTCATGAGATGAAGCCTAAGGGGAAATGGCACTGAGCACCAATTCCATATCCTGTTGTTCTGTGGTCTAAATTAAGTGCTAATTAATTACCACTGGCATCTTTGGCATTGCCTGTCAAATTGGATTTAGGATATCCTTTCGCTGTTTAAACAAATAGCCCTACATCTAAAGCTAAAATCCCAAGTGTCAGCATTTTCTTTACTTTTAAATTTTTATTTTAAAATCCAGTGAGTATGTTCATGGATTTTGCAGGTAGAATTCAAATAAAAGAAACAGGAATTGATATTGTCAATTTTGATTAATAGTCCCTCATTAATAAACATCCTGTTATTCAGTTTCCACCTGCAGTTGCTGATGTTGCCTGGAATCAATTAACTCATATAATTTGATTTATTTTACAAAGACATTTTTGGATGTGCTGTGCTGATGATAAAGGTTCTATATTTACAATTCGTGATTTAAGCGAGATTGTTACTAACTGCTTTTTATTTTTAATGTTACAAGAAAATGTAGCTTCGGGCATTCTGGAACAAAAATATTTAAGCAATTTAAAAAGTTAAAGCTTTATTTATTTAAAACTGTCTGTTCCCTTCTGAACCACACAGGCCGCAAAAGCGTACAAATCCAGGACCTGTGACAGGTTGATCTTTATAATAAGCTAGCTGTTCTGGAGAAAAAAAAAATATCAGAAATAGAATTAAAAATAAATTAAAAAAAGAAAAAAAGTCAAGCACAGCAGAAGTTACACCACCAGCCAAAAATACATTTAAGGCATTAGGGTGGTATACTTCTGTCTGAACATACATTATTCTATGTAGTCTCACACTGCCTTTATCACTCTACTAACCAAACACCTCTAAGAAGTGCATCAGCATCTGCCCAGCATCTGTCACAGGGGGTTTTGCTCTCTGAGGCTCATGCTTCCAGTGCCCGTGTGGCTTTTGAGCAGGGGTTTGCTCTTGTTTGGGCTATATTTGCTGCTACAGGGCTGCTAAAGCAGGCAGAAAGGAATGCCTTGTGCACAGAGCTGCAGCCAGAGGAGTCCAGGATGCTCCTTGAGGAAGTTCATGACCTTCAGCTGACTCCTACCAAAAGGCTGTGCCCAAAAGGGCAAACTGCAGGCACAACAGCAACACGGACCAGCCAGTTCTGTCCTCTAAAGAGCACCAGTCAGAATCAGTTTGCATTCACATACAAAAAATTAAAAACCAAGCCAAACTGAGAGGACAGAGTGCTGGCTGTCAGTAAACCGAAGAGCCTAGCAGGTCAACCAGTTGGATCAGTTTTCCAAAAGGGAGGCCTGCCAGATTTTGTGGAAAGATTTGGAATCCATCTCTTTGATACAATTGTTCTAGGGGAGTGGGACCTGAGCCTTTGCCCACACCAGGGTCTTTGGCAGAGCCACACTGTGGTGACGAGCTCCTGCCCTTGCTGTCCATGCACCAGTGAGCCCCTCCTGCCTTTGGAGCTTTTATGACTCAGGAGATGTCCAGAAAAACAAACAATCCCAAGGTTGAGGTGCAGATAAACTGTTACCCCTCTCAGAGCTCCTCAGAGGAGCAGGAGCACCTCCCCTTGTGCGGAAGAATAAGCGGGATTTCTCCTAAGCACTTTCCTGAATGAAGCCCCTGTAGAGGCTGCAGTATCTTTAGCTATTGGAATGTGTTTTTACATGCTGTCCTGAACCACCCAGAAGATAAAGTCTTTCTCCACAAGACAGGCACTCTGTGAGGTGAGGTGTGTGCAAAGGCAAGAGCCCGCATGCTCTTCTGCAGGGCCGTCGTACTGGGAGCAAAGTTCACCCAGTGCTGAGGAGACTTTATTTTTAACTGTTCTCTTATTAAACCAGGCTAAGCCAGAATAAATGCCTTTCTTCAGCTTTTCACAGTCTATTCAGCCAACTGTGAAGCAACGTTTGGAGTTAGTTTAGTTATTATTTTCATTTAGGGCCAGGCTCCAAGGCAGTTCATCCAGGGAAGGGCTCGTGCTGTGAGATGTGCGGGGGATCCCCCGAGGAAGCCCATTCTCCACCGGGTCCCTGTCAGCTGTCCAGGTACTATATATAGCCACCCAATGGTCACATTTAAAGGCTAGTCTGTGGAGGAAGACAGCATCAAGCGCTCGTTCTTGTATCCCAAGAGCGACTGAAGAGAAGGGATTTTTCCCAAAGAGCTGTAACACGAACCCACAGCTGCAGAGCACAGGAAGCCTATGGAGTTTCTGTAGGCCAGGAGCCATTGAGACTATTTTCAGCAAAAGCAAGCTCTTAAGTATGTCTGAACTATTTCTGACCCCTCTTGTAACATATCATACGCCATGACCTGGTTTCTCTATTACCAGCCTAGCTATTGTTTCAAATTCTACCTATGGAACAAACAGGGATTTAAAATACCTTCATGCTTTACCCAGCCAGATACAAGTAGCTTAAAACTGTATTAGTGCACTGTGACCTCTGAATTGTGCTTATCTGTTGCAGAGGAAACCACATGGCACATTTGGAAAAGGAGAGGCATTGTAGTGTTTAGGAGCTCCTCTATAAGCAGAAGCCTCAGGTCACAATTCCATACACACCAAATTCCCTGTTCCCATCACAGTGTACAGATCTCACAAGCTGAGGACTCCACTGATGATGTTTGCATTTGCTTGGCTTCATCAGCTGGTGAATAGCACTATAATGCACCTGAGCAAATCACCCATAAAGCCAGGACATAGATAAAAATGAGGTTTAGTCTGCATTCATAAAATATCTATAATCTGAATTTAATGCTAATTTTAAATTTATCTATGTAGCAGTGCAAGGAACTGAACAGTTTACACAAATGGAACTTGTGGCATCAGGGGCTCACTTACAACCAGCTACCTCCATAAGTTTCCCAAGATGGAGCTAAGTAATGCACAGGCCCTGCACTCTTTCTCCACGATGGGTGTGTTTTGGTTTCTCTCCTAAGCTGGTGTATCCAGCTGGATATGGATATCTCTGCAAGGTTTTGATTTGTTATAGGACCCTTATTTTTGTTTATGCTTTAAGAGGACTCTCAAAGCTGCAGTTCACTTGTCTTTTTAGTACCAAAATCCACTCAAGTTCTTCCCAAAAACAACGTCTGCAGCTGAACTGAAATAAATTGACGACAGAAAATGATGTCGCTGTGATATGTTGTATCTCAGGAAAGTGTGTAACAGGCCTTAAATGAAAAGGAAATATGTTGAGAAAAAAACCTGATAGTTTAGGTTATCTGTGCATCATGTTGTAGCTGTGGTTCCTTCCTAACACTGAAAAACCCATCTGCAAAAGCCCTGCGAAAATGTGCTTATGCACACACAGACATTATCACTTCCTAGGATGGTATGTTTTATTATCAGGTTATTTTCCAGTACATTTGGCACAGTTAAGGTAAGTATATTAACTTTACTTCCAAATAAAGAAAACAAAGTTGTACTGAATGTCTCAGCCACTGTCAATGAGTTAAGAACTGACAGGAGGTCCAAGTAATCAACCCTGTCTACAGCACTGAGCTTTCCCCTGGGACACCTCCTCTGATCACACAATGTATCTGACTGGCATGGATGTAGAATTGCTTTCAATAAAGATTTTATTTCAAGGTTGGATGATTCCTTCCCAAATGTCTTGTCACTAAAGCAAAGTATGTAATACCTGTTATTTTTTAACTCCTGTGAACGAGCATTTGGGAAGGAGAGCAGCGTAAAATGTTGAACTGGAAGCTGTTCATCATAAGAGACAAATTTTAACACGTTCAAATCGACTGGGAGCTCTGCAATACCAAAAGTCAGAAAGCTGCTGCATAAAATCTGGCCTGTACCAGTGCGGTGAAGAGGCCTGTTAACAGAATTATTGTTGGGGAGTGCTGAAGGCAGCTGAGCCCTTCCCAGGGCCAAGTCCTTAAGCTACAACATTACATTTGCATATGCCTGAGTATAGATAGGAAAGAGATATTGGCTAATTTGAAGATAATTATTGGCAAAGTGAATCAATGGGATGCACACACTTTGACCTATTAAGGCAGTTCATAGGAACTTACATTTCAAATCAGTCCCACCATCCATCGGGATGAGCAGCTCTGGCTATGACAGTGCTCACCAGCACAGTCCAGCAAAGGTACAGAACCCACCCAAACCGGCTGTCATGGAATACCCCACTCAGAGAGGAGCTGGCTGCTAATTCTATAAGGTTAGTTCCTATACCAAGAGGAGAGGTGCCACAAATACAGCCTTTTTAATCCTTTTAGGAGAGTTTCCTTTATTCCTATTCATCTTTAATCTCTTTTGGCCTCTGTGTAGGTCTTGGTTTCTTTCCCTACTGGCAGAGACTTCCCTAGTGAACATAAATATTGTGCATTACTGGAGGACAGGATTCTGATAAGCTCGGAAGCTACTTTTATCCCTTGGTCCTCCGCTGAATTCAGGGGATGGCATTTCCCACACCTGCCATTCTAGCCCATAACCTCATACCAAGTGACCCCTTCTTACTCTTCCAACCCCTTCATTTTGTAATGTGTTGTCCTTTAGTCATAGTATATTACCAGCTCATGGAAGAGTAGCAGGATTGTCCTATTGAAACGTTATCCTTAAATACAATTTAAAACAGTGAAAGAATATCAGGTATGGCTAAAACCAGTTCTGCTAAGGGTAGAAATACCCCTGACATTGAGCAAAATTAAATCCTTGTAGGCTGGAAAAGGATAAGAAAGCAAAAGTGAGCAGCTCTCAAAGCAGCTGGCTCTACCCTCCAACACTGTCCAGCCTACAGTAAAACAGCATCCTTTCCAATGGGGATTTCCTCCCTAAGTACACTGAATTCCCCAATTTTTTATGTGCAGTAGAAATATTAAGATGTTGAGGAGTCAGAGTCTCTGTAGAAACCCTTTCTCCTCCTCAGCAGTTACTAAGAAGTAAAAATGGATGAAGAAACTTTCCTAACACCTGCTATGTTATGTTTGGAGCAATAATTCAGCATGCTTTCCAAATGTCAAAATTAATAATGATTTTATTTAGAGAGTTTGAAAAGTGTAGGTTTAATGGAACTAGAGAGCCAACTCACCATACAATGACCCTCTTAGCTGTAGACTTGCCCTGCTCTCCATCACAGGTTTTTCAGCTTGCAGTTGCCTTGGCAACAGCCAAAGCATAAATTCCAAGTATTTCTCCTTATATATCTGCCATTGACACTACAGCCCTCCTATCAGACACTTCTGCTGTTTTAATACATCATTAATTTCATTACTATTAATAATGAGAACTGTTATTTTCTGCACATCCCCTGACTTGAGATCTTTAAGGACTGAAGACATTCCTGAAGCTCAGTTATTCTGGAGAAAAAAAAAAAAAATATTGTGCAGCATAGCACCCAACAATTTCTTGATATGGCTCCAACATCTGTGGCACTGGATTATAGATTGTTTCTAAAATAACCTTAAATTGATGGATCACTTCTCCTTTCATTTGGGCTTGACAAAAAGTACCTCTGGCATTTCCTTTCACTCTTTATGTTGAAAATGGTGTATCACTCTTTCTGCTCTTTTTCTTGCCAAAAAAAGAATTCTTGCCCATTTTTTCAGGATTTTCTCTTTTAACAACTCAATTTCACTTAGTAGCTATAGCAATAGCAGTAAGTCTGCATGTTTGATTTTGATTTGCTTTGACTTCTTTTGTGGACAGATGATAAAAATATCAGTTATAGAATTTCTTTGGTAAATATTTGTAATCCAAAAAGACATAAAGTTCAAAACTCATAATTATTCTATTCAGGGTTGAATATCTTCCTTCTACCTCTCCAGTAGCTGTTTTACCACATATTATTTAACTATTCAGACTTTCCATGTTTCCAAGTTTGCTTGGTTGATGTTTTTTTGTTATTATGGTGAAAACAAGTGAAACTGCATGAATATATCAAGGATTTTCAAGGTACTTTCTCAATACAATACTGCTGATTCCAGCATTAAGCTCAAGGCCCCCAAATTTACACAAATATTCTTAGTGCCACGTTACACATTGATGAACCACAGTCAGTTCCTCTCCATCACCAACACATACCAAGCACATCCTCCATTGCCTCATGCCATATCCCCACCTCCTGATTGCTGGGAAATGTTATCACGCCTGGACTTTGACAGGATGTCATGATAAGGATGGAATCTCCAGGATAAACCAGGGAAATTCTCCTTCAGAAAGACGGCAAGCAAGGGCAGAGGGGTTGGCCATGCATCTTCCATTTTCAGTGTCTACATCAGGAACAGGGGATTTCAACACCTTGCTCCACATTTTACAGACAAAGGAAGGCAGCCCCCCCCTCCCTTCAGTAAACAGCTCTGTTGCCACATTTCTTCACCCTGATTCTGCTCATCCGTGGTCCATTGCCTCCTTCTCCCTGCAAGGGGCTTCTCCTCCAGCTCCATCAATGCTGCCCATTATCAACACCCTCTCATGGCAAAGCCATGGCTGATGCTGCTAAGTTGATCATCTCTAAAGTTACCCAAGACAAAGCTGCCGAATTTCCTCCCCAGTGAACACGCATCTCTACTCCTGCTGATGTCATCTGCAAATACTTTATGAAGTTTCCAAATTTTACCACATAACGAGCTCAACAGAAATCAAGTCTCTCTCCTGGAGAGGTCCCAGTCTTGCTGTACATGCCTCTGCATAAGTGGCATTAAGCAAAACAATCTTGTCACCTCTGTAACATTTTTAATTGTGATAAAGATGTGTGACATCCATCAGAAGCCCACACAGTCGCTTGGCAACAAAACTACTACTAACTTTTGAGACTTCCTGAACTCCTAAGAGAAGAGATGATATATTAATATTACCACAGAGGAAAGATAATTAATTTTTTAAAAATTTAATGAAGATGCTATATTTTAAGAAATTAATAGTTAAGCCAATCTGATTAGTGCCATATGGAGAGTGTTTTGTGCAGTGGACACCACGGTTACTAGCATGAGGCAGAACGAAGTAATTCTTCCTATTTATATATGGGAAAAAAACCACGAGTTGATGCTCCAGGAATGTGGTAAACGACAAGATTGGCACAAATCCACAAGACATGCTTTTTGCTGTGTGACCCACCCACTAACATGAAAGAAACACTTATTTTAAGTGCCTGAAGCCATTAGGTCTCACAAAGTTTCTTTCCCTTATAGTGTGGCTTGCTGTAAATTCAGCAACAGGTATGGGAAAACAGAGACGGCTCTGATGGCTTTTAAATTGCTGTCTGGATTTTAAAAAGGTAAATGAGCGACAATGGCAGAGGAGGGGGAAAAGCAGAACTTGGCTTCAACAATCCGCTTGGAATACTTAAGCCCAAACTAGCAGGTTAGGGATGCATCCATAAATTCAAACATTTACATAAGAAAGTTGCATTTAGTTTGCATTCCTTGGTAGAGCTGTGCAATTTATTTATAAAATATGTATCTTCATTCACTAGTCTTTCCAACCCTAGGATACATAATATATTCTAGAGCGTTGAGGGAAATGGATTTCTACTTAGTCTGTACTCACCACTGCAGAGATTTATGCCAAACTTCCTACCTAAACTCCATCCATTAAACCTGCACTGTTCTTAGACCAGGCTTCTCCATCCTTAATGCCCTTTCCACAGGAATATTAAGTCTTAATACAGACACAAGATCAACTTTTAATAATAATAGTCCTTCTCATGTAATTTTGTGGGTAATAAAGATATCAAAGGTTATAATCCTTACCATTATTTTCTAAGTCATCTCATTAAGGTATGTGGTCTCTGTGTCTTTCAAGAAACTTTGTGTCAGGATAAGGCATGCAAAAGTCTTTAGTTACATAAATTTCACAATCCATTTCAGACCATACTCACTTTATTGGATTTAAATTAGCAGAAGGAATGTGTTTCATATGAGCTCTATATTAAGGGGCTTTTTTTTTGGTTTTCTCAACTCTTTCGGTGCTGGAGACCATGTTAAGGGAAGCAGAGAATCTTCTCCCTGGCACTACAAAAACCCTCCTTCCCTTGTTTGTCACACTGGCAGAAATTTCTCTTGCCTCCCTGTTTTCTTTCTTTTTGATAAGTTAACCAAACAAACACCCCTATCAGGAGAAACAGTTAAAAAGTGCCTCTATGTGCTTCAAGAGCAACAGTGACTCCTCTGACACCCTTCTTTTTTAACCAGTTCTTTCCTTTTGTCAACAGGATAGCAGCCAAGGAATCCGTGAATCTTATGTCAACACAAAGCTTAGGAATTGTGTTTGGACCAACACTCCTTAGACCTGAAAAGGAGACAGGGAACATGGCAGTCCACATGCTGTACCAAAATCAGATAGTTGAACTTATGCTGAGTGAGTACAGCAAGATCTTCGGCTCGGAGGAAGACTGACAGACAGGGCCTGTTATTGAAAACGTTCACATCTGTCTTGATGTCTAATATTTTTACATTTCTGTAAACATATTTCTGAAATATTTCTTTTTCTTTCAAGTGACAGATGCCTCATTTTGTGCAAACTTAATGATGATTTTGTGTCTAATTTTCAAACATTGGAATAAAAAATATTGTCAACATTTGCCTATACGTATTCTGCATTAACCCTTTGAGAGTTTCATTATGCTAGCACTCCAAGTGTCACTTTTTCTGCAAGCTGAGCATACAGCATATGGCCCTAGACCATAGAAAATGCTGTTTACCAACATATGCAATGGCACAGAAAGACAGATAATAATTGAGGAGGTTTGTGGAAAACGGATTAAAATATGTATATTAAAAGCAATGATTTAAAGCAGTGATATGAGATCATTCATAGCTTATCTGAGTATAATTTACCTTTCTCTTTGATATACGTTGAAAATTAAAGACATAATGAATAATCAATTTGTCTACCCCAAGAGCTGAAAAAAAAAATTGCATTTAATGCTTTTAAACAAATAAAATAAACACAAACAAAATGAGAATGTCACTATTTGCATAACAGTGCCTAAAAGAAATTAAAAATGGAATTGGAACTTTGGCATTTTTACTTAAATGCAGTACATGAAATGAAGACATTGCATGACTGCTCATTTTAATGTAACATCCATTTTGATTCTTCATCACACTGTACATCTGCCCGCTTTCCCCAGCTATCTCATGTTCTGTAGCATTTGTATTGTGCTCCTGAGGATGCTTTATTGGTGAACTACATTAAATTCATCTAGAAAGAACTTTAAAAAAAAAGCCTTTTCATATGCCCTTAGGATTACTTGGCTAGACTTGAATCAATTTATGCATTTGATGGTTAGTTTCAGTTGTCATGGATAAACAAAAGGGTAACTGTCTAGAATATATCAAATATTGTTTCATTTTGAAATGTATGTTTCCAGCTATACACATCTCCTACCCTGTTTTGTAAAAGTATTCTGCTGATAAAATGTAGACTTATGTTTGACAGCTTTTTAATCAAGTTCAAAGAGAATAAATAAAACTAATCCAGTGTGGTAAAGAGTCTGTCTGGTTATCGATTTGTTCATAAAATGAAAAATAAACCATGTACATAAGATGTGTGAAACACGGATCCAGAAGCAAATATTTAAAGCAATTAAAGACCCCAAAACATAGGATTAATGTGTAGGTCTGCTGTGCATGAGAGATATGTCTTCAATATCACCTCAGCAGATCATGGTTTGCTTCAGTTTTTACTCAGCATTGTTGTGCAAAATGCCACGTTATTCAGGAAAGGTCACTCCTTGGAGCAGTCATTTATGGGAACAAATATATTATGAGGCCTGATTGTTAACTAAGACCAGGCTCTTTCATCAGGTATTAACACAGGCAGAAGATAACACCAAGAAAACACAAAAAACTGGCCCTGAGATGTTTTTTCTGACTTCACAGATGTCTGAAAAATCAAGCAAAACAGAGGAGTAGTGATCAGTCATTAAAATGAAAAACACAAAGCCAAATAAAATCTCCCTTATATCACAAATATTGAGCACAACCACTTCTGAATAAAACTATAATGTACTGGAGAACCCAAATTCACTTTATGTTCAAGAAAATATTTTTCATGTTAACGTCAAGCCATGAGTACTTAAACAGTGATGCTTTTCAGCATCATCGTCTGTAGACTCTTTTAATAGCAACAAACCAGGCGCTGTTTATAGCCTGTGGAAATGACTGGAAGAAAGATAGTCAGAAGTTCAGTCTATTCCTTAATAAAGACCATTCACATTATGGCCCCACGGGTGCTCACAATCATGCTATTGAAGTAATTTCTGCTATTACTGGAAATGAAAAGTTCACTTGTTACTTGGAGCCTGTTGCACTCAGAAGAAAAGATTCTTAATTAATTAATTAATCTTCTTTCAGGCTTTCTTCGGAGCACGGAGACTCCTCTTGTCTTGTTTTTATAAGACAAGGCTTATGAAATGCACCGTATCTCTCTTAAGATCAACTGGTTTGGGTGGGGGGAGGAATCAAGGAAACTTTTGGACACATGAGCCTTTCTTTGGGTTTGAAGGGTTCCTTACATGAACGCTGTACAAAAGTGCTGACTGCTCTGCTAAATGCGCTGTTAAACTGCAGCCTGGATGGGGGCAGACAATTTGGGGGACACAAGTTGCTCTCAGCAGAGGAGTATAAATCCAGGGCCTATAGCAGATGCCTTTCCTTTCTCATCCCGACAACACAAAGGAATGACCATGCCCTGCTACCAAGCTGCTTCCTTCCCCAAGAGACCAATTCTTCCTGTCTCCTTTAATACATACATTAATTTAATGGGAAAAATTACTGACTCAACCATTAGTCAAAGACCCAGCCCTTCAGCCCCTGTCATCAGCAGAAACCAGAAGGACAAAAGAGGGTAAGAGCAGAAATAAAAATTAAAATTAAAATAAATAAATAAATAAAAATAAAAATAAAAATAAATAATTTTTCAAGCCTTAACTGCAGCAGTGTTTCCTTCTCCTCCTGTTCAGGTAGTTTGTTGACCTAGCTCACAGCCCAGGACTCTGACAGACTCTTGTTGCTGAACATAAACATTTCTAAATCCCAAAAGTGTCCAAGTTTTGCAATTCACTGAGCCTGTATCGCCGCCACATAGCTCCTCCAATTGTTACTTATTAGAATATTCACTATCACTTCGTAGGAGTTTTGCTCAAACTTTGCTAAATTTTTAGCAAGTCAAAATTAGACTTGCAGAAGACCTTTCTTTTTCAGGAGCCAGCATCAGTTTGAGAAGGGCCACAGCTATTTTGAGCAAGGAGCTATTAATGGTAAATGATCAGAAAAATTAATGCTGAGAATGCAGCAGAGACAAATATGCCCAAGGATCACTGTTTATCTGCATCTTCTCCTTATGAAGAGCATTCTCTACTCAAACTTGTTTGAGAAGCATGAGCACAAAACTGGGATTAATTTAGTAAAAGGAGATGTCAGAGAGAAACCTGTAATGGAACCAAAAAAGGGCATTTCCAGCTACAAATTTTTATCATTAAAATAAAGATAAAACACCAATGTATTGAATTGCAGGCTTCATTGAGAAATATTTTCAGTTTTTAACTCAAGAAATTCCACTGCAAAGTAGGATTTCTGAACAAATGATGAGACACACTGACTTGCTGAGCTACAGCCAAAAGAGGAGACATAAACTCCCCTGAACAAATATTTATTCCTCTTTTTACATATAGATATAAATTTTTTACCAGCAGCATACATTTTAACAGTTCTTTAATTGTCTGCCAGAACAGTGCAGGTAACACTCAGCCCTTTTTTGCAAGCACTCCATGCTGCAACAGAGCCTTAGGCTCCCATTCAGCCCAAAGCACTCAAGAAGTTCAGCTAATCAATTTCCACATAGGATATAGACCATGGGTAGAGTTGGGAAGAAAACTGGGGAGTAAGTTGGGCCCACAATGACCACTGTAATCAGGCAGTGTATAGATTTCACATGGCTAATTCTCAGAAGAGGCTGACAGAAGAGCCTCGGGGAATGCACATATTATCATGGCACAGCAGGTTCCCCTGCATGGCGTTCCTGCTTCAGAAAGGGAACACGGAACACATGGAAGCTGAGCATAATCAGAAGCACGGGTCTCAATCACACGTCCTGGGTTTTGTAGGATGCATAAATGGAGCCCAGGAATGTTGTGGTTTTGCAGAACACAGGAGCCTTTCCTAGCACCCACTTTGGATTAAAAAAAAACAAACTTTCCCTAAAGATCATGAGACAAACAAGTGGCCTGTGGAGGTCAGAGCATACCCAAACCCTTCTCTTCAAGAAATGCTTCAAGATGCTACTAAAGCAACAATCTCATCCTTGTGCCAATTTACCACGACCGATCACAGCAAATGAAGGTCCTCTTCCAAAAATGCTTCAAGATGCTACCAAAGCAACAATCTCATCCTTGTGCCAATTTGCCACGAGTGATCACAGCAAATGAACATCCTCTTCCATCACTTACATCCTCCATGATACTTTTACAGCCCACAACCTCATACTTCCAAACACAGCTGAAACACTGTGAGAATTAATGCCCATTTTTCCTTAGAGAGCCTTGTTGCAAAGATTTGGTTGCACGCTGGATAGAAAATGAGCCCTCGCTTCAGTTTTTCACACAAAACATACATTGATGTCTAAAATAAAAATGCACTCAAGACTCAAGACACGACAGCTGGGGATGCAATGCCACTGCACATCAATGTGTGAGAAACTGAGGCACAGAGACACTCATGTTAAAAGAGAACTTTGTATTTTAGTGCTCATTTTATTCAGACTCTTTTTATTTTCTTGGTTTTTTACGTAGAATCTTAGAAGGGTTTGGGTTGGAAGGGACCTTAAAAATAATCTCATTCCAACCCCCTGCCATGGGAGACTTTCCACTATCCCAGGTTATTTCATGCCCCATCCAACCTGGCCTTGAACACTTCCAGGGACGTGGAGTCCACAACCACTCTGGGCAAACTGTGCCAGGACCTCACCACCCTCACAGACACTTTATATTCTATACCCTGAATTCACCTATAATAATCAGGTACTCAGGCTTTTGCAGGCACCCAGCCCTGCAACCCAAGGGCAAGGTAACCTCAGAGGAAACAGAAAGAAATTTGTCTTCCAAACTCTTGAACACGGTGAAGTTTTCTGACTTTCTACAATTTGCTCTTAAACCTTCAGAAATACTTCAGAGGTGCTGGGAACCCATCATCTCCCAGAAAAACAGCCTGTCCACACCTCCAAAGTACCTGGGGCGACCCCTTGCACCACCTTCAGTAGAAGCTGAAGGCTTTGTTTAGCAAGTTTAAGAGGGACCAAAAAACACTGCCAGTTCAGAATGAGTGCCAATTAGTTACCCACAAAACACCACCATTTTAGAGCACATTTCGGTTAATAAAATGCAGACTCAAATTCCACATAGTTCTTCTCTCCTCTGCCTCTGTCAAAATGCAGTTTCTGCGCTCAGCTCTTATCCGTTAGTTTTTTGGCTGCATGTCTGGCAGACAAAAGGAACAAGGATCTCCCCACCAGTAATTTCTACATTGTCTCAAAGCTCAGACGCTTTCAGAGAAGCATCTCAGAAGCTTTTTGAACATTTTTTGGTTGCAGTTTTGGGCAGGTGGTGGTGTCGTCCCTGCTTTGGAAAATTAAAGTGACCATATTGAAAGTGGTTTGCCCAATCCATTGCTCAGCCTCCAGCCTATCCACTGCAGTAAAAATGGTGCAAAAAGTCCAGTGTTATGTCAAGCTTTCCCACAGAGGATGTTTCTTTGCAGCCTCAGGCAGCAAATGGTTTTAAATAAATGGCTGAACACCCTGTATACATTTCTATCTTTATGTAGCTTCTGTCACTTATTATCTCTTTTTTAATCCTTCTAGACTCTTTGTCTTAATGGTATCTGATGAATTTCCCGGGTTAATTATGCACCATGTAAGAAAATATTTTACTTGTATCACTTTTAAATTCATTAGCTTTTAGTACCATTGTATAGCACTCTGCTTGCTCTTGATTTATGGGAAAGGCTAAATAGGATCATCTGAGTGACCTCTCCTGGCAATTCACTCTCCTATATACCACTAACACATCACCTCTCATTTGTCTCTTAATCAATTTAACCTTCCCTCAAATGGAAGATCTGCCACACCTCTTATAACTTGCTCTGTCTTTCACTGGATGCTCTGCGTATCTAGTCTGTCTTTTAGAACAAAGCTCTAAGTATCCAAGAGGGAAGGATCCTTAATATTTTCGTTATTGAACTCTTTACAGCTCTTAAAATAATCAAGCAGCTTGTTTGCATCTGATTTCTCCTCTGCACTGAAGAACTGAACTGTCCTTAGTGTACGGGCCAGGTTCACAAGGGAATTTGGGGAATTAAAAGCTATTTTTGTCTACACAGAGAACATGCCAGTGCTGCTGGTTTCTCCCTTGTGGCTACTTCACCTTGCAGCTCTCCAAATTTCCATCAGCAGCTTCACAGAACCCACATAACTCTGGCTATCTGGTACCTTCCTGAACCACTCTATCTTAGTTCCTAGGCCCCTTGCAGTCTTTAGCCACAGGACACCAGCAGGGACAGCCTCTGCCCTTTGTTATTGCAAAATTTAAAATTTCCACTCAGGGACATGGACTTGGAATGTACTACAAGGTGGACCAGGGTCCTGCACGGTGAATCATCTCCCTCAGCACAGCTGCCGTGCGAGGCTGCATCCTCACACACTGATGGCGAAGCACATGGGTGACACTGCTCAGACTCTTGTTGTTCAGTGGAGACCCCCATTTTCACAGAATCACAGATTCCACGCACCCCCAGACCACCCAGTGCTGCAGGAACCTAGAGCTGATGATCACCTCGCTCCATAAAGACACCGAGTTCAGAAAAAGCAACACAAGAACATCAGTTACTCCAGATTTACGGAGCGTTGTTGGTTGGAAAACAAATCAAATTCCCTCTTGTGTTTATGATGTGCTTCACGTCAAATGTGAGAACTGAAAAATAAGGCAACTACCTTAAACAAACACGCCCTAAGAAGCAAAATGTGAGCACCTTCCCAAGACCACTGGTACTATTCTTTTCCACATCATGTCTCTTTGAAGTGCACATAGCCAAAAACATTGGCACTGCTTTCCCTCTGATGCTGCAGTTTTTGAGAGTATTATGCACATTGCAGATGCGGTTTTCTTGCACTAGATTGAAAAAAAGAAATAATCTTATTAAAAATGTAAAAGGATTTCAGGGTTCTGTGCATACTCAGAGAAAAGAGAGATGTCAACAATAAACATGCCATCTGAACAATACGGAAGGACCTCTGTCCCATGGGCATAATAGATGTTTTATTAATAACTTGCTTTTATATATTTTTCTCATTTCCCAAAACAAAGGGAGGAGGGGGGGGGAAATTAAAAAAAAAAAAAAAAAAGAATGAGTTTGAAAATCAAAACATTTCCTTGACTGGACAATTCAACATCCTCCCTGAAACACAAGAGGATGAATTGAGACCTGGTACATTTTCTGGGTCTGTGTTCTCCTGTCCTGGGTGTACTTGTGCCATCAGGACATTGATGGCAGGGGGACAAAGCCCCCCTGGTTCTCTCAAGTTTGTCATGGAGCACATCAGCTCCAGTTAACAGACTAAAAAGGTGAGTCTTTTAAGTGGCTTGGGCAGATTCAGCACAAGCACGGATGGAAAAGATGTTACCCGTTGTCTGAGATTACTGGACAAGGTGTAAGAAAGAATGAGAGGGAGGACAGGGGCCACTTTTTTCACGTTCTGGAAGAAACAGAGCAACTCTGCCACAGCAAACTAATATTTTTCCTGATTTAAGTCAGCCTTTTTTTGTCAAGTAGATGCCTCAGGAATGGATAAAAGAGACAAATGAGTCTGCTCCTCTAGGTACCTTCAACATGAGTGTGTGTCCAGACCCTCTGGTTTGGCCCATATCAAGTGATTAGGTCCAGGGAATGGTCAGCCCCCAGAGGCATTTTACCCTCCTTATTTACTCTCTTTACCACAATATATTTTTTCCCTCACACAGAGCCTGTGTTTCAGATAATTGAAACCTCTTTGGAAATGCTGTTCCTACAGTACAGGCCCTCAGTAAACTAGTTTTTCATCCCTAGCTTTCATAAAGCTAGGCAAATATGGGAGGGGGAAACAGGGACACGGGATGAATTAAGGCATGGGGTGTTAGAACAATGTGATCTTTAAGATCCCTTCCAACCCAAACCATCCCAAGATTCTACTCTATGAAGGGAAAGAGCCCCTCAAGTAATCTTCCTTTCCCATTTTCTGCCAACGTACATGACCTGGCCTATTATAGAACAACATTAAATTTTGTTTTTTGGATAGCCTACCTGTACAAATAGAGTCTTTGTTACGGAAACTAGATGCTGCTAGAGAAAACTGTGATCTTGTTAGAGGCCGAGAAAGAGGGCTCCACCTCAGAAACAATGCCATTTATCCCTAAGATCACCAGTAGATACTTGCCAGGAAAACACTGCTTTGGAACAAGTAGTGAAGAGAGGTGAACCTGGAGATCCATGGACAAAGGGTCTAAAGGCCCTTCTCAGGCACTAAAAAACCTTTCCAGGATGCAGAAATTCATATTTAGTCACATAAGGCTTTAATTGCTTCACATCCCAAATAGTTTCTACACAAATTAGATTTTACTCTGTGAAGGCCAAAACCATTTTTAATTATTTTCTTACCTGTATGGTTGTGGAGCCATTCATAGAGTAATTGGAACATTTGACCCCAAAGAAGCCCACGTGCAGAAGGAATCTATCACTTGCATATCAGCCTGGGATGCCTTTTTCTGCCTTAATTCAAGTGCACTTTGCAAGGCTGCAGGGGTCACAAGCTGTGCTTCTTGCCTTTCCTGTGGGCACTCTCCAGCGAAAGAAACCAGCATAACTCACTGGATAGAAAGGAAAAAGCTGTCTAATTAAGAAGCAAGTGTACATCTGTCTCAGGCCACTTGCCAAGCATAATGTGGTGGGGAGGCAAATCGTTGTGCTGTTGGAAACTGCTCCCTTTGGACTGGCTGGCTCCAGAAGTGCAGGGGACAGACGCCTCTCAGTCAGGTTCAGGACTTTCTGTGCCCACCTAATGGCGAAGAAGTTGTGGGATTTGTCAAAACTTCACCTGACCACAAACATACCAGAGGTTCCTGAAGTTTAGACAGCTCTGAATGTGCCTCTGATTTACTTATTTAAAGCTACACCTTGCACTGCTGTGAAATCGGAGGTACACGTGCACAGTAGCAGATGTGTCTCACAATTATCTCCAGGAACCCGCGGCCAGGTTGTGACAAAACGAGCCCAGATGTGCCAGGTGTCACCAGGAGGTGGGAGGAAAAGGAGCATGGGAGGACATTGTCAAAGTGGATAGACAGTTTGGCAGGAAAAAGCTGGATCACTTGGGAAGTTTGGAACATGCCAGAGTTTCTGGTATCCTCCAAAGAGACTGCGCTTATGGAAAGAAGTCTCCTGAAAACCTTAGACTGGAGCTTGATGAAAAAGCTATTTCTGCTCTTGAAGCTCATGTTGTTACTATAGCCAGAATTCCATCTGTTCCTACGATGATTTTATTAATTTCACATGGTATCCTTCTGAAGTTAATAAGGGAAGAGATGAGAGAGAAAGGGAGGTAGCCAGACACCCTGTGAACAAGCAAGAGACCCCTCAGCGCCATCCTGCCACCGCACATGACACAGGTGAGATCGGTGTCCATGATTTGAATGAGGATAATGATTTTGGCAAGAGCATAATTTTTCAACCTTGGTCCATCTTCTAGAAAAAAAGCAGTTGCTGTGGCACTGATTTCCCTTACACAGTCATTGTTTAGCCAGTAAGGTCCTGAGGTGGCTTTCAGCATCCTTCTGGGTGAGGAGCACATAGTGAGGCTGATACAGAGCATAGATCAGATGTCAAAATCTGTTTTAATGCTTTTTCTCTCCTCTTCATCAACCAAACCTACAAATACTTCAAGTGTTGTCTCCTATTAGGATAGATATTGGGAAGAAAATCTTCCCTGTGAGGGTGGGGAGGCCCTGACCCAGAGAAACTGTGGCTGCCCCATCCCTGGAAGCGTCCAAAGCCAGGCTGGACAGGGCTTGGAGCAACCTGGGATAGTGGAAGATGTCCCTGCCCATGGAAACGGGGTGGAACAAGACAAGCTTTGAGGTTCCTTCCAGCCCAAAACCATTCTGTGATCCTATAATCCTATGAAATGCGTGTGAAAGAGATCCAAGCTCACACAGAAACATCTTTGCTTAACATCCACCCCGTTGATGACTGTAACTTAATTACCGTGCATACTGTACCGGTGACAGTAAATATTAGTGCTGTGTGCTACAGAACAAATATCCCGTGATGAAAAATTCAAACGGTATCGAGCTTTTCATTAGCGCAGTAATGGCTTTCTCACACATTTAGCTCATTTTTAACTCGACCTGCTAGGGGAAGGAAATGACATACTTTCTGTTGAATAAGACAGCGCCGAGATTATATGAAGGTGCGTTTTTATGGGTAAAGAAACGTATGCCACATTAATCTATTTTTATGCCTTGCAGTACGTGCTGATGAGTCATTTGAATGCCAAGTTTCATTAGTAAATTGGGGGTGATATAGGCAGCTCTGTGCTAAAATAAAAATGTATATTTCATTTAAGAAGGCAAAAATTTCAGTAGTGCTGCGGAATGTCTTAGAACACTAAGCAGGATCATAGGACGTAAGGATTAAATCTTAGAACCCTGTTTAGAAAGGCAATTTTGTGTCCATAAAATGCACATTAGTAATACAATCTGCCCAATATTGTATTGTTCTATCATTTCTCTACGGATCGTATTAGTCAGTGTCCTGTTAACATCCATTTTATCATACTGTCATAATATTATATTGAAATGAGATCTGGCACTTTTGGGGTCCTGTGCAAGATGAAAAAATGGGTCTCCAGCAGTCTTCCTCTTAGATATAATTGAAAAAGAGGCAGGCATGAGGGCATGCTGTGATTCACGCTGCCGGAGAGTGATCCGGAATCATTCAGATGATGAGTACATAGAGAATGCCGTGCACAGAAAGATGGCAATTTGCTGTACTAATGTTTTGAAAATGAAAATTTCTAGCTGTTTTGCAGAGAAGCTTAGTAGGAAAGGCAGAAGAAAAAAAAAATAATAAAATCTTTTATAGTTAAGTCAGATTATTTCTGTTGTTTTTGGAAAGGCTGCACAAAGAAATGTGTTTTCTGGAGAATGGTGTAAAGCATAAATGAACATTGCTTTATTGACCAAAATAAGAATAAAATACAGGAAATGGAAGGAAAACAGCAAATGAGAAAAATTCTCTCCCATTCCTTGAGGAGTAGTTTTACAGAGGGATCCAGGGGCACCTTTCAGGCTCCTTAAACTGAATCTTGGATCCCCACTGTCGCCACTTAACCATAGGGATGGACACCCACATACACCCAGTACTTCAAGCCCATAAGCCTATATTTCTGCCATCAAGCCCAATTTCCAACAGCCAAGCTGCCTGGCAAGCCCCAGCAGGAATGAAAACAATGCTTCTCCTTCTTTCCAAATAGATTGTAACTAATGATATCAATGTCCTATTCCTCTGGTGCTTCCACCGAGCTTTAATACTACCAAATAAATCAAACCAACACTTCCAACCTTTGTTTAGTATCTATGCTGTCACATATGACTGCACAGTCAGTATTAAAATGTTGTTTTATTTTTCTTCTTGTCCTTTGTTTTGACTAGCTTTGTTCTTGATATCATCATTTGGTATTAAATGAAGCAAATTTAGTACTAAATTATGCCCCTTTCTTCAGGATTTTGCTGTTAAAGACTGCCAAGCTCATGCAGTTGGCCTGTCCACAAGAGAACGACCCAGACGCCTGACCCGAGTCCTCTTCAAGGAATTGAACCAATCTCCTGTAAAAATCCAACTCTGTCTTCGGGACATCAGGGATGCACTCGGATACCTGCAGAGAAAGCAGGACCACAAGGCTTGGCTCAACCTTTCAACATCTAGGGGAACATTTCCTCATCAAATACATGAAAAATAATCCATTTTAGTGAATATTCTTTTCATAAATCATGCTGTACAGTAACAACTCCTCTATCTGCATGTTGGAGCAGATAGGATCAATTCCAGTGTTGTTCAGCAGGATTTAAAGGTCCCTTAAAATATGGTACAACCAATTTTTTTCCCTACATTTTACAGTTTAAGTTCCTCTTGCCACCCCTCACCATCCTATGCCTTTGTTGGTGAGATTTTAAAATCATCATTCCTTGTTCTCCTTAATGTATCTGGGTTTACCATTGCTATTTAAATTTTTTATAAGTCTCTGTACACTGAAACAGTCGAAGTGTGATCTTTCCAGCAGAAAGGAGGAGACTCCTTTGCTTAGGAGGAGCATATGTGCTTTGCAGGGCTCTGAGTGACCCAGAAATAGATGGTTCCTGGGAAAACATTGTTAAGCACCAAGATGGGCAATTTACTACACGTGCAAGTCCAGGTGAACAGGGAATCTTCAAGAAATTCCCATTGAGCTGAAATCAGGACCATTTTTATAGCTTTCAGTTTTGAGGTCACAGTCACCCGGACTGGAAACTCAAAAATGACTTCAAAAAGGCAAATGCTAACTAGATTTCACACTAGATTTCATTTTACTTGGCATTACAGAAAGAATGCAGGTATTAAATAGACTGTTTCCTGTATACAATAAGGTTAATTAGTAGCAAGGGATGGAAATCAGTGTAGACATAACTCTTTTAGACAGGTATCAAAAATAATCCCCTGATCCCCACAGACCCCAGCTGCACTGAAAGAAGAAC
>VZTE01005949.1:1707195-1742195 GCA_013397775.1 Eulacestoma nigropectus | reverse complement strand
ACTAACAATTTTTGACATAATTTTGATCCTCAGTAGGACTCACTGACCTTAAAGAAATTTCTGTTTCATGCTACTGAGGGTGGAGGATACACAGAGTATGACATGAAAACCGAAGCAGCAGGAGTCAAGGTAAGGTATTTTTGAGTATATAACCATTTTCACATCACTAATGCTGGCTCAGGGCAGGGTCCAGGGGACACATGTCCACAGCTGCTGGCTCAGTGGGCCTTTATGGTCCACAGCTGTGGGGTTGTTGCAGTTGCTCAGCAAAAACTTTCCTTTCTCATGAGCTGGACAGTGCATGGGGAGGCACATTACCATGCCAGCCCTTCCTTTCGAGTTAAAACTGGCACATTATTGTGGATAACTTTTGAGGAATTGCAATAAAAGAGTGTCTAGGCTCACACAAACTGTTGTCAGGCGGCCGAAGGCAATTTGCTCAAAATGTGACTTATTTAGTGGCCTCAGTGTTAATCAAACAATATGGAATGAGACAACAGATTTTCTATAAGGTGCCTCCCAGCTCTAACCATTCCATGATTAAAGTATATTCCTTTTCTTTGTTATTGGCCATATTTTGAAATGAGGAGAATCATGGGTTTATATACACCTTGCGACAAGCAACACAGGATGAAAAGTTTTCCCCTTAGCTCATCTTTGCAATGGGCACCTATGGCTAAAAAAGGAAGAGACCAAATACTGACTTCAGCTTTGCAAACACATTCTCATGGACAAAGTTCAGCACCTCCATCACATATTTATTCAAGCCAGTGAGAGCACAAACCAGAAATCCACCCATTCTGTGCCACTCTGGTTGTAATCTTCCACCCAAGCAGATGGGTGGGATGCAAACTGCTGGATTTCCAGTGGGAAAAGCAAAGGGATTCTGTTCACATGGCAGGTACAGGTACGTGGGCAGCGCACAGCAAGTGTTACAGGCTGTGAACTTCAGCATGGGAGTTTATTTCAGCACTCTGCACCTTCCAGGCAGACGTGAAGGCTCGTGACTTGGCTTGCAGGTTCCCATGGCAAGATGACAACTACAGAATAGGTTAACCTACTGCAGAGCCAGCTAGGATCTGTGACTCTCCATGGCATATAAAAGAAGTGAAAGTACAGCCAAAATAAATTCATTTAAAAATCCGAGCAAATAGACACATTTTTCTTGCAGTTTTTGACTGGCTCTAAAAATATCAACAGTCTCTCCAGCTCTGGTGCGCGCTCCCAATAAACAGCTTTGGAGACTGATTAAAACACCACAGCTCTGCTTCCATGGTTTATCAATCCCATTAGCCATTTGCTGAATTGAAGCTATGAATCGACAGTGAACTTGGGGGAGGGGGTTAAACAGCCACACAATGGGTCAACATTTGTCCAAGGGCTCATCTCTGCAGCCGTTTGGTTTCAAAATGAGAGAGTCTGTACAGCAGTTAATCAAAAGGACAATAGTTTTGTTTTCAATTCATACTGTACTTCAGGCCAAATAAAGTGGTCCCAATGTGTGCAGCAAAATCCCACTGGCTGCCTGAATATGTATTTATTTTTTTTCCAAAAAAGCTTTGTATTAGTTTGCAATTTTTCAGTTGCTGAATGTTGTTCCAGCCTTGGCCCATCCCAGTCTATGGCAGCACTGAAGTTAAAAGGAATTTGGAGCAGTTGCTTGCAAAATGAAACAAAAGGCATCTGAGAAAGGGTCAGATAACCCAAACCTGCAGCCTGAGCCTCCCCTTTTCAAACAGGGAACCATGCAGGCTGGAAAGTCCTCCCCAAAACTGCAAAACATGTTTGCCAGTACAGCATTACACACTGATTTTTGGGATCACGTTGTGCAGCAGATACCTTTCCATTATTCAGCTGTGTCCTGATCCAGGCAGGCCAAAACTGATGGAATTACGTTCTCATACACACACACTGCACCTCAATATGAAAACAAAATTGCTTACTGAGTGCAATCACAATATTAAATCAGTCCACTACCAAATGTCCGAGGAGAGGATAAGGAGATGCCCTTTATTATTTAAACTAAAAGCGACATGATTAATTTACCCTGATGGGATTCTGTGACAGGGATAAAACAGGGAGTGAAACACAGAGAAGGGGGCAAAAGGGAAAGAGAGGGAGAAAAGCAAGTTTAGCCTGTAAGGATTCCCTCGCAAATGTCCTTGTAGCCATAATAATGCTAATAATAATGCTAATAATATCCAAAAAGCTGTTTTTTCTAGCCTGTGAAGTGAGAGTTGAAGGTTACACAGTGTGCGTAACTCAGGTGTCAATGAGAGCTCTGAAGTACTAGGGGAATAATTTAGTTTTCTTATTGGGGTACGAGTCACCCAGAAAATTTCAGAACTCCTTATTGACAAAGCAAAGTGCTAAAAAAGGCTGAATTAAAGGTTACACACAACTTAACTGCAATATTTTGACAATTTGCCACCAGAAAAGACAACAAGTAGAATATAGAACTTGAATAAAAGAACAAGTTGTTCAGCCCACTGCTGGATTAGGAGTCACCATAAAGCCTATGGACATAACTAAGGTCATGGAAGAGGGAAAACTCAGAGTCCTTCCAGCAATCCAGGTAAGCTCCAGAAATCAAATCAATACATTGCAATAACAACAAGTGTGAATGTATTGTCAGTGCAAATAAAATTTACACATTCCTACTCTGACGTTAACAGCTAATGCAAATGTTCGACAAATCCTAAATAAATTATATTGACAATGTTAATGCAATCCACCACCAGTGCCAATACATTAAAAAATAGTAAAGGCATTGTAATTTGAGAGTCTCAAATCTCTGTTTCTGAATATTGGTGTTATCCAATAAAACACACCCACTGACCGTAATATCTATTTTAAAAATTACTTCCTGCTTTCCTAAGAAATTAAACCAAAAAGCAATAAACATGGTTTATCCAAGCCTTGGCAGTTCTCTCGTTCTGCTTGTTACACGTGAGGCAGCTACAGAAAGGACAAGGTAAAAAGGAAGGGGGAGAAAAAGGGAACTATTTGCCAGCATATTATTTTCAAAGCATTCACTTCAGAGAAGGGTAAGAGTAATACAAGTTATGTTATCCAAGCATCAGATATAAATGCATGGATTGTAAAATACCCACTTTCAGATCTGAAATCTAAGTAAAACAATTTATTCTCCTACAACCCTCTTATTACCCTTTAAATTTAGCCAAAGTATTCCCTGCCAAAGATAGATGGAAACATGATGAACAAATCAATCCTTCATGTACTCCAGCAAGACATTCAAGCCCTATCTTTCAGTCACTCATTTACATATAAAGAGATTTACTAAAAATTAATAGCATTTTCTATTTTTATCTATGTAAAAATTAAATAAATCAGCTGGAGTGGATCCGATTTAGCTCAGAAATGATGCAGAAGTGCACTCTGACATTGTCCTGTGTGCAGAGAGAATTTGGTACTTCTCCTTTCTGGACCCACTTGCTTCAGGAAAACCAAAGCAGCTGAGAAGGGTTTGGGCATTTGGAGTCTTCCAAAAAGGAATATCTTTGTAAAAGGTATTTTTCTTTTAATCTCTCCAAAGTGTTTTCCCAAGGACATTCACAGCAGAAAGCTGATTGTCTTTCCTAGAGTCCATCACAGGTATCCTGCACATTTCAAGCTAAAGACATGGACTAATATAATTTCATACTAAGATCTACGCAAGGAAAAATAATTGCAAAATGCATATTAATATTTTTGGTGCTTTCAAATCCCTAAATCCAAAGGAAAAGATAAGGACACAAACTACTTTTACACTGATGTGCCATAGATGAAGTGAGCAGAGGCTGGAATACTTGAATCAAGAAAGGTCTCTTAATCTGCAATGTATTGGTAGAACTGAACTAGTGACAGTTCATGAAAAATCCTGATCCCAGTTTTGAATCAGTTCAATTCCCAAACAAAAGTACCTGTAACATCTGGAGTGAAACTGGAACCACTTGGCATTTTCTCATGAAAATTTGCAGCAAAGAATTTACTGTAAGTTTTGACTTTAAATGGTTTCATTTACTCCCTGAAAATAATGCAGACTTGGAAAAAAACACCCTATATCTGATTTCATATGCTTTGGAGGTGGGACTGGCAATTTCACTGAAGCTGCAAACGAAGCTGAAATCTTGGAGTTATAAAGCTAAACAAAACAAAAAGAAAAATGTGTAAAATTCTGTGAAACAAATTATGTGAATTTTGCACAGCTGTACTCAGGGCATAACTGTAAATGAAAAGACCAAACTAATTAGATTATAAGCAGTTGATCTGCCTTATATTGTTTTATCATATGTAGTAGGTATAATATCTCCACATGAATGACTTGAAGCAAGTCATCAACATACTGTGTTCAAGAAAGCTGATCAGATTAGAAAGACCTTGTAAGTTATGCTCCAAGAAGATGAGATTGATGATAACTTCCTACTCACAGTTACACCAATGAAATTGCTTCATCTCTATTAAACTTCAGGTTTCTGAAGACACTGTGTCCTGATGAGACCGAATTAAATGCAAGAGTTCATTAGTGCAAAGCAGACACCAACGTGTCAAATGACTGAGTGTTATTTTGAACGGGTTTCCCAGTGTCTTTTTAGGAAATCCATTAAAAAAAAAAAAAGAAAAAAAAAGGAAGAATTTTTGTGGCTGGTTTCCAGCGATAGGATCAATGAGCAATATTCAGGATGCTGGCTGAAAGCCAGATGTAAGGCATCACTGTAGCCCTTAAGTATAGCAAGCTTAATTTTAAGCCTAGGAATAGTCCCACTGAATTTCCCAATCCTCACGTGCTTAAAGAGGAGTTTGTGCACATGCACTTCTGCGGAGCGAGGCCAAGGCAGATAAAGTTACTGGCATGTTTCTCACTCTCACTGCAGACCATTTACACCACATGGAAAGGCTGCAAAGCCGGAAAGCTAAAAACCCCTTGTCCCTAAGTGGGGGGTGCAGTCCATCAGCAAGGCTGCTTCCTGGAAATCCTCTAAGAAGGACCTCTTGAATATTCACTTAAAATATGTGACAAAGCAGAGGCAGTCCAGGGAACAAACATCTTCCATCCCAGTGCAAAGGGTAGCCAACATGGACGTTGCACAGGATTTGTGCAATTTGGGCAAGAGAAATTAGAATCCAACATTCAAGCAGAGAATTCCTCTCCTTCTACTTTTAGGTGGCATAGGAGGCCACTCTGTTTTTCATTTTTACCATAGGCAGATGAAAATGTCAGCGACCTGAGCATATCTTTATCAAATTAGCAAAACATGTAAGGTTTCATTGCACAGAAAAATAACATGAGATGCTCTGGGAACATGCAGCAACGTGGGTGGCCACGATGAAGAATAAGCTTTGGAGTATTTATACAGCAAATAAATATTCACAGACACTGCTATTCCCACTCACTGAAGTTTTGAAAGACATTATTCTCCTACAAGATAGATAAGAGAGAAGAGGTGGGGGGTGAAGGGAAACTATTATGGAATGAGGAATAAGGGCCAGAGCCACGAGGACAAGATTGATGTGAATACTACAGTAAGCAAAGACCAATTCACTGCTTAAGGGTGTCAAAATGCAGTCCTGGGAGAGAAGAGGAGGTTGAGAAATGAGAAAAGAAAAGGCAGGAGGAGGAATGTATAAAGAACAGCAAATATTAGGGAAATGAGGAAAAATAGAAGGAATCAAATGTCACTCGAAGGGGGTAGGAGTGCAATTGCTTCTCCTCCTCGGTTAATCCATGAATTAATGGAACCAGAGCAAGCATAAAAATAAACCATTATTCTACACGTTCAGAGGTGAATCTTATGGGTCTCCAGAATAAAGTCAGATAAGAGTGAGAGAAACAGCAGCACCAGAGCGTGCAGCACAAGGACATTACAGTAATTCTACTTTTTCATTCGCTGCTTTTAGTGGAAAATCTCACAGGATACAGGATTCAAGGCAAGGCGCTCATAAACTGCACTTTCACATTATTTCACTAAGGCAACACAGGTATGTAGAGCTTCTCAAGTGATGAAGAATCTGAATGGTTCTGCAAAAACCACTCAAATATTCATATATGTAAAATAAAAAAATAATTTATAAACTTTGACATTGAATATCAAATATTTAAATAAACTTTCTTGTCCTAATTTTTGTTCACTGACGTGGTATGCATATTTTATTGTTTATTTTTTCTAAACTCCTATAAAAAAAATCTGTTAAATTAAACTCTGTTAACTTTTATACTGTGACATCCCTGCATACTTTTAGAGCAACAGAACCTCATTAATATCAACAGAGTCCTATAGGTTTCATTCTGCTAAATTTGACAGGGCTTCTTCAGAGGCAACTTTCCCTTTATTGACTTAGAAACACAGTTGGGGAACCTTTTGTGAGGTTGTGAACCAGTATGAGACTTAGGGGTTTGGGTTTTTTTTCCTCCTCAAACTTGAGATGTTATGAGGTCATAAAGTATTTTATCATGGCTTGAGGGGACCGAGTTTCTCTTTATTATTTGCTTCCGATAAAAAAGAAAAGCTCGAGCTGGACAGTTCGTTCCAAGTTTGTGATTTAAAAGAGAGAAATGGGCAAATACTGAGCCTATCCCTAATTACCCTCCATATTTCTGAATAGGCAAATTTGAATGTACTTGGAATTTTCTCTAAGTGATTCGGCAAGTATAAATTACCCTTGCCCCTAAGACTCTCAGCTTCCACAGACAATGCATCAACAGTTGGTGTTAAAAGGCTGCAGCTTCGCTATTAACAATCAATACAAGTTTTCAACAGGAATACACTTAGCCAGCATTAATGCAATTACATTATGTTAAATAATATTAATACCAAAGGCATGTCCATTGCTGGCCCACACCAAAGTCATAACATTCCTCAACAACTGTCTCTACTGTTTAAACATTCACCTAGAACAAAAAATTCAAACACTTAAGTATTAAAAAAAAAAGAAAAAATTGTAATGTTAGACATTAGTCCTTAGATTAACTTTCTTGTCCCAATTTTTTTTTTATTCTGTGGAATTGCTGTTTCATCATTTTTGTAATTTTAAATCAGTTATGTATTTCATAGATTGTGTTCCAGAAAGACAAATCTGGTTTTTACATCTGCAGAGGTAAGAAAGGAGTTGCCCATGCTCCGCACAGAGAATCTCTGTGATGACACAGGGATAAAAACCTTTCACCTGTATCTGGATGTGGGAGATTCATCCATTTTTAAAGCCCATCTGCCAACCCAGGGATATTTTATCATAATTCATGCTGAGAATATCTTAGTGTTTGTTGTCCAGTGACCCTATTTCATGGCATGGGCTGGTGAATTTTGCCCCTTCCTAAGTCCAACCAGCCAGGTGCAAGGCAGAGTCAGAGGTATGTTTACACACACTCAAAGTTATCTCTCATAAAAGCGACTTGATGACAATTCCCAAATTAAATTTTAAGAAATTGGGGCCATGTTTTCCAGTGCAATTATGTGCCAGTATGGCACCAAAGGTGGTTTTCAAATCACTCACTGCCAGGAAGCAAATAATATAAATCCAAACAGGATGCTCTGGGGAGGGGCTAACAAGCTTTGCCTGGTGTTGTGAACAATCCAAAAACCCCATAAACTACATTAAAACACTCCTAAGGTGAGAATCACACCAGTACAGAATATCACACCAGTACAGAATATCACACATGCATTAATGCTTTTGAAAATCCCATCAATTGTCTATGTACAGTATTAAGTATTCTAAATACAGACTTTCATATTTGGCCCTTAATCCTTCCAGACCTTGAGGACATAAGCTGGTAGCCAAAAGGATGGAGTAAATGCAGAGCTGTACAGAAATACGGTCTTTAATTTCCAAATGCATTTTTAACTGCAATGAATTAATTCCTGGTGACATGAATAATGACATTTATCTTTTAAAAGAAAATTTCACTGATCACGAAGGCATGCAGAATGACAGCCCATGCTGAAAAAGCATCCCATTCCCACCAGTGTCTCCAGTTATATTTTGCAACTCCATGGTCCATAGTCTTTCTCTGTACTAGCGAAATGCTTTCCTGTTGAAGAGAAATAAAATGAACACCTCATAGAGGAGTTCCTAAAATTTGAACAGGCATTTGAATGTGCCAAGAGTAGCAGCTGTTTTTGCCAGAAAGCAGATCTGGCAGGCATTTAGTCACAAGGTCACTGCTTATGGGGCTTTCCCAAGAGATGTGATGGAAAGCAAGAAATTTTGGCATGGCACTAGGACAGGTTGTCCTTGATGAACTGGAAGGAGAAGGCTGTTTTGGCCACAGGCACTCAGCAGCAGTTTCACTTTAGGGAGGATTGCACAATTTCTTCATCTTTTTTGTTCACTTTCCCTGAGTTTCGGGTTTGAATAGGCCCAAAAATGTCATATTAACCCATGCAGGAAGAACTCATTTAACCAAAAATCAGACACAGAGGCATCATGAAATGTAACTGGATATGGTTCTTTGGCTATCCACACTCTGTGGAGATTTAAATGCTTCCTGAACTAAGTGACCTAAAACTGTGTGGGCCCCTGTGAATTCTGCAGTTCTGTAACCCTGGAATTTGCTGTGGAAGCTTGCAGAAGGATTATAAATTAGAAACTTCACTTCTCCTAAAAGCATTGAACTGCAGACCTTGCTAGTGGTCTAGATGGGAAAAAGGGCTGTCCTCATTGTCTTGCAAAAAAAGGGACAGCCTGGCAGATTTTAGAGTGAAATGGCACATTTATCTTTCCTGATACTAACTCGGAAACATAGAAACAATAAAGAAGATATCAACATTCCCAACTATTTGCTTCCTATTTGAAATACTTGGCTGAATGCTGACTTTTCCAACCACACATTGCTAAACCCTCAACCAAGGCAGTGATACATCCCAGTTCCATCTCCCAATCCCATTGGATTTAGGACTGAGCAGAGAGCCATCCTGCTGTTCCATCATGCTTGTGGAGCTGCTCCTGATTGTATCCCAGCTATCAGCTCTTGAGCTGTGACTTGACTGGTTCCCCACGAGCCATCTTGGCTCCACTTCTGGATACAGCAAAGCCACGCAAGACCCTGCACGTGACATTAGAGAAGGAGGTCCAAGGCAAGGTCAGACACACCTTCCATTCCTCAAAACACCTGACCATCAATGCCATCAGCTTCCCCCAGCCACAGCTGCGGTGCAGGAAATGCATTTCCAGCGCAAGAACACATGACAAACTGGAAACTGAAAATAAGAGGATATATATTATATCTAACTGCATTAGATATGAAAGTTAGCAAGCTGTGGGTAATGGTTGGATTACTCATTTCTGCAGCTGCATCAATTAAACAAAATCCCAGTTCTGAAATTACCTGAGTCACCTCTACTGCCCATTTTCCAGTTTCCAGGGTGACAAAGGAGCTTAGAAAGGTCTACTGATGAACTTAGCTATCACTTAGTGTTATTCACTGCTCTTCACTATCTGTGATGTCATTTGTTCTGACTGGTTTAAGGTGGACAAAGCATCTGAAGACAAGGGCAAAGGAATAAAGGAGATTTGTGAAAAGGAGTGATAGGAAGCTCAAAGCCCTTGGAAGTCAGTGGAGACTACTGTAGTATTCACCCACCTCTTATTTATTGTGAGATTAAAAGCAAAAAAGCATTATGTAACTGTGAAACATTACTGGTATTCTGATACTTGGACAAATGCAGACAATAAAACACTATTATATGAAGTAGCTATCATGGGAGGATTGCTTAATGATCTGGTTATAAAATGTTTCCAGAAGTAGGTGCTTCTTATCTGAAAACTTACCAAAAATAATTTAATCTTGTCCTCTTTGTCAAAATTCCTATCCCACCTTTTTCTCTTCTGCTTCTTGTTCTACTTAGTGAGCGATGTATTTCTTCCTCCCTATCTCTCCAAACGTATTGCATGTAAAGGTCAATTCTCTTAACACAGCTTCTGCCCACTCTTCAGCTAATGCATTATAGCACATTATCAAGTTTCCAAACAATTGTTCACTTTTCATTAGAATGTGCTAGGTTTCTCTCCTTCTGCAGTGTTAGTGAAAATGGTGTTGAGTTGTTGACTAGTAATAGGAACAAGCAACTTCTGCCCTTAGAAGTGGGATGGAATTGATTCATCTTATTAAAAACAGACCTTGTGGAAGCTGGAATTTGTGCTACAAAGGTTGATGTAATGAATGTGCAGATAGCTAGTTTTCCAGGATATCCTAACATTTCTATTTTCATGAGTCATTTTCAGCTTCTGATACATCATCTTAGGTCACATTACTTCATGTTGATGTGATAGAAACATAACATGCTAAGTCAGGAAAACTAACTCATACGCATAGAAGATCCATTTTTTCCCCCATCATCCTTCTGCTACTACCTGCATTTTCCCCATTTTTCTTTCTCCAAGAAAAAAAAAAATAATACTGAAAGTTTACTTCTGTTTCAGTACAATGAATGGAGGCCACAAATGTGAAAGAAAACAAAGCTTCAGGTTGGCAAAGAAAGCAATGATCAGGAACTGAGATAAAGAAAGCTCAAGAAAATGAACTCCAGACATAACAGTTGAAAAAACTTAGATATACTGATGACTACAAAACTAGTTTATGTAATATATATTTTATATCCAAACCAAACAGCTCTTTGAACATTATGGAGGCTGTTATTACTTTGAAATAAACATTAGAGAGCTTCAAAGCCAGAACTACATAATACCCAGTACACATTTACATTAGAATTAGGATGCAGGTTTTCACAAGCTAATCCACTCCATTGAACACGAGCACACAAAACACTGTACAATAGACACTGCATTTTTACATGGGTGAAAGTACCAGTGTCTTGTACAGTTGACAAAACAGAGATGGCAATAAAAACTCGGTCCAGAAGGGCTGGACCCTGCAGTGGTGAGAGAGCCCAAGGCAGGAGTGCTACTCTACTGTGGCTGATTCTGAATGAGGAACTATTGCTCAGTGGTGCTTTCTCTCTCCTGCTCACTTTTCTCCACATTCTCAAAGGCACACACACCCTTGAAACACTCCAAAACTGGACCTGCTGGTTTCCTGAACCCAACCTCCTGCCATCCGCAGCAACTCTCTAATCCAAATCAGAACTTTATCAAGCTTCACCTTGATAAACATCCTTTATTGCTCAAATTTGAATGAAATTTCTGCTTTATCTTGAGCACCTCCATCCTCTCTTTAATACCTAGGACAATCCTCCTGCAAGCAGCTGCAAAACCACTTCTCTGCTCAGCTCGGCTCCAAAACCTTCTCCTGAAAAGTACCTCGACAATGTCTTGGCTACTCATGTACTGAGACTGCTGTCTATCATGTTTATAAATATTGTCTCATCTCTTCTCATACCGTCTCGTCAGCCTGTGCCATCTGTTGCCTCCTGTGGCGTGCAGACTGAGCTCTTCACAGCAGCAACTGCCTTCTTCTGTGCTTGCACTCAGCACCACCAGTGCTCACCCACTGCACGGTCCCCCAAGGCCACAATGATGCAGAAAATTAACAGAGTTAATGAGGAAATCCCACCCTACCTTCTCCCCCTTCCTCTCCCTTTTGTAGGAGGAGCCCCTGGACAAACCACACGGTGATCCACACGGGGAGGAGCATGGCAAGAGGTGGAGGGGGGTTGTCCTCCCCTCTCTGCTCAGGATGGGGATGTGCCACACACATAGAGAAATAAGAGAAGGTCTAGAAGAGGTGACGAAGGCCATCAGATGGCTGGAGAACAGGATCAAAAAGGAGATCTTGGGGATGATGGGCCTGTTTCATATACGGAAGAGGACACTAGAGGAAAATCCAATCATAGCTCTCAAACTGCTGCTCCCGAATGATGGAGCAAACTCTTCTCTGTGGAGGCAGCAAACAGGATAAGGGGCACAGGCCACACAGTGCAGCTTGGGAGGTTCAGATCAGACATTAGGAAATTCTTGCTCATGAGGAGGGTGATGCAGTGCTGGAACAGCAGCCCAGAGAGGCTGTGAAGTCTCCTTCTCAGAGCATTTCCAAAGCTTTGCTAAATACTGCTAACCCTCATTTCCCTTTCTGCCACTTCCCAAGCAATAAAAATTAAATGCATATTTTATCCTGATAAAATATTAAATGCTTTAAATGCAACAAGGCTCTTCAAACACATGCAACTTTCCATAAGAAATGCCAGATATCCTTTACAATCTGGGAAATAAACTATTCTCCTAATTGCTCTCAGAATATATTTGCAACTTCTTTCCAAATTGTAGATATCTAGATATTTGCATTAAAATATAAAGGGTCATATGTATTTTCTTGAGGTGCTATTAGTATAAGTTTTGCAACAGCATATAGTAGATGGAAAAACTCTCCCTCCATCTGCACCACAGAAATTATTCACAAGACTTTTCCCTCTCTGAAGTTGTCCATATAGTTCTTATAAACACTTTATTATGTGGCTTATGCAAATAACAGCAACTTGGTGAAACCACTGTGCATGAGTACCTGCATGCAGATATACGGAACTAAGCAGAAAAAAGAAATCCTGGACATTCAAAAACAATACTCAGGCTGGAGAGACAAAAGAGGATTTTTACGCTCATTGCTGTAATGCATTTTATATGCTGCTGATAGGTATGACTTGGAAATGGCAGCAGGAAAAGGAGTATTACAGCTGTTCTCTCGTGGGGTGAAACTCTGGTCCCACTGAATCTCTGAAAGCCCCTTAAGGCCCATATTTTAGATGAGACTTTTAGAAGTAGATGACCTTGGGTGCTGAAGTTAATTCCTCCTCTAGTCCTTCACACTGTTTACATCCTGAACACATTTCAAGACTTTACCTGTTTCTCTCATTTTTTAAAGAGATCTGCCGTATTTATTGTTTGCTTGACAAGCTGCAGTTCCCTCAGTTTTACTCGATAAATAGTCAGACTGCAACTCATTATTGCTGGCGGGTTCGATTTCATTCAGCCTGAGCTTGTTGGGCAAGGACAGGAATGTACAGAAATAAACATACAGAACAAACACATTATTGGAATGAAAGGCAAATATTAGTTACATGAACACTACTGATGTGATTAAATGCACACAGTTCTCTAAGTCTCAAAAAGAGTGAGTTTTAACTCATAGTAGGTCAAGGATATCCATTAGCAGCATCTCCCCTCTGCCCCTGCATGGTGCAGAGGAGCAAAATCAGACCACCAAACTACACAAGGTCTTTTTCTCACACAGTTAAACAACTTCTGATGCTAAATGAAAACCAGGATGTCTTGAACACAGCTGTGTCACTCCAGACCTGGAGCAGAGCTTACTGGCATAGCAATCCCGAGTTATGTGGTAAAGTTCTGAAAATCCCTTTTTTTCTCTGTCTCTCTCTCTTTCTTTTTTTTTTTTTTTTGTATAATGAGTGTTTAAAAGCTTAGCAAATAGAGTCCTAAAAATGTAATTGTAGCTTGGTAGCACTATTAAATATGTATACTGTGGTCTTTTTGACAATTGGTTTAATCCCTTTATAAAGTCTTCAGAAGTTCCATCACAGAAGCATGGATGCTGTTTTGATCTATTTATTACTCTTAAGTGCTCAGAGAACTGTCCCTATTTTCTAATTAACACTTTTAAAGATAAAAAGCTATGTATTAAATCAATCTGAATGATGGTTGTTTGTGAATCCCACAAGATAAGGCAATTTGCATGTTCACTTTGTACTTACAAACTAAATCTGCACATCTCCAAAGCAGCTCCTTATAATGTAAACCTTTTGTGAGTATTTGTAACTTAAAAGAAAGTTTGGCCTAGTACAGAGGCAGTGCCAATTATCTAAAGGACTTCTTTACTGAACATGATTAAGATACAAAATTATTAGGTTGTTATTTTACATTGTTTGCAGAGAAATTTGAGGAAACTACTTTAGGAACGTTAAGTGTTCTCCTGTTTTGCTTTCTTTCCTTCTTTTTTTCTGTACATGTAATAACATGAGTGCATTCATGAACAAGCAACCAGTCTAAACAGCAGCCAGTTTCCACATCACACTCAGGTTCAGCTTCCTTCGACACGAATTAAATCACTGCTGAGTCCAACTGTTCACCATCCTGACTGAGCATTAAGCTGCAACTTCAACTCCAAGACTTTATAAACTGAATTTTAATGCAAATACTAAATTAGAATAGTGATTTGCTGCTGGAATCCAGTTCTGATTATTTAGCACGGTAAACATATTAACAGAAATAGATATTTCACAGCAATGAAATGGTCCTTGATCTCAAAAGCAACTCCACCCTTGCTAAGAAAGAAATCAACAAAGATGTACCTCCAAACCTCTCTTGTGAAGATGCATATTATTATTTCCAGATGGCAAGAACATAACAAGTATACCCATGAGACATTTTTTTTACTGTATTTGCTCTTGACCATCTCATAAGAAATTATTTCTTTCAGGTTTTGCAATCTGCCTTCCATCACTGCCTTGGCTTCTCTATAACCACAGGTCCAAGCACAGATAAGAAGCAGGACAAACAGCTGGTCATGGCTTTTAGCTCTAGCAGGTCTGATTATGGCTCAGGCACGGGATATCGCTTCATCCTCATTTTTGGACTTCCTCATCTTCTTCCACTAGCAATTTAGGAAGTGGAAAGTCATGCCACAAAATACTCTTTACACATTTCGTACCCCTCTTTCTTAACAGAGTTTCTGTTATCGTCTTGTACCATCATTGAAAGGTGGGGTTTTTACTAAAATAATATTTTTTTCCCCCACAAATCTTCCTGATCTTCAAATCAGGGAATTTACCCTGAATTCAGATTATTTTTCCTGACCCTGACCACAGTGTCTGTTCTTGTAGCACACAGTCTCCTTCCATTTACCTTGCAGATACATTCAACACCCTCCCTTTAACGTGCTCTATAAAAGCCTCCTATATTCAGTGGTAGACCACGGTGGGTATATTTTTGTTCTGGTCTCGCAACTACACAATCAAATTTTTGTGCTCCAGGGTTAATCTGGGTCAGAAGGCCCCAAGAATGCACATCTGACACTCCTAATCTAATTCTGGAAACATGAGATTTGCAGACAGAAAATCTCTTTCTGGGAGCAGAAAAGAATGTCAGACCCACTGGGACACTAAAATGACTTTCAACTATATTTCACTTATATGAATTTAATCCAAGGACCTCAAAGCACATTAATTTACAGACCCCTCTACACACCTGTGTCACAGCATATGCATTATTTTGCCTCACAGAGAAGGGAAAACAGGGGCACCTCCTTCTCTGAGTTCATTCAAGGACTGAACTACATATGGAGTATCCAGAAAGGATCCAGGAAAATAACTCAGGAGGCCACAGTCTTCTTGATGATAGAAACTTCATAAAAATGAAGATTATAGAAACTAAGATTAGGGTGGGAAAGGCAGAATTTGGCTTACTGGGAGTGTGTATTATGGGAACTTGTAAATGGAAGATGGGCTTCAATCTGAAAGAAACATCAATAAAAGTGGAGATACAGCACAAAGACTTGTAATAGTTCACAAAGAGAATGGAAATATAAATGTGACAACTATCAAGGGTTGGATTTTTTTACCCAGTATCACAGAATTTCAAGTGACCCATAAACTTATGATTTGTTTTCAAGAGTGACACATCACAGAAGACACAAACCCCCAATTCCCATTAAAAGCTGATGAGATTAATCTAGGTTATCTTTAAACTGAGTGGCTTGAGATCATGTCCAAGACTTCAGTCTCCCAGACACATCCCAGCTTCACTCTGGGACAACAGTAAATACGATTTTATCTTCTTCCTTCTCCAGAGAGTCTGTTTTCCACGGATGGGAAATCTGCCATCTTCAGTCAGCCTCTTGGTGTGGGAACTGAAGGACAAGGACTTGGATCACATTGCCCAGACGATTTAAAGATCAGTTAAATGGGATCACAAAGTCCATTTTTCTCCTAAACTCAAAGCAGGGAACAGAACTTTCTCACCTCCATCTCCCCAGTTAAAAATTTTAATGAATTGTAGCCAGCTTCTGTCCATCACAACAACAGTTTAAACCATTCAGCAGCATCTCTGCATCACCAAAACCACCTTCCTCCAGTGTCGGGTCATATCATGGTGGAAGCCTGCTTCCCAAGCCTCAGACTCCTTTTTGGGCCACAGCACCACACACAAAGCAAATTATTCTTTATAGAACAGGATAAAAGAGAAATCACAAAAACAGCTGGTGTTATTTTCAATAGAGTAAAACCTTTCACCAAAACTCCTGCTATTGATGCAGTCCTCAAGCATTGTTATTCCATGATGCTACTTGGTAGTTTGGATAAAACCATAGCTTTGTCTCACATTGCCATTTATTAATTTTTTCCATCAGTTGAGGAAACTTAGGTAGGCTGATAAAAATTAGCCAAGCCAAGCTAGGCAGACTGAGTGGGCACAAACCACACCAAGAACGGGCCAAGACCATCCCTTGGCACAAGGTTGGGGTGGCTCTGCAGGACAGTCTAGCAGAGCCACATGGAGTGTGTTGAAGGTGCCTGACACACGTGACAATGAATTTGACACACTTTCAAGAAAGCAATGAGTCATGAACACAAACTGGCAATGAAAGAAAGTCAAAAAACGGAAGTAAGTGAGTTTCCCAGACTAGGGTTTGCCAAACTTCAGTGAGGGCAGACTGAAGATCTTCCACAATAAAGACCTGTCACAGTGGGGAAAAGAGAGCACAGCCCACAACACAAGCATCAGCTAAATTTTCTATCAGTTTTTGGTTTGTTGGTTTTCTGGTTTTGGTTGGTTTTGGGTTTTTTTTAAGGAAGAACTAAAGCTGTCATTCCAATCCACACGCTGTAGGAGACAAAGCATATTGATGGTTTGGTTACTAAACACACTGTGAATTTTCACAGTGGATCAGCAGAAAGTTATGAAGCACAGGTGTTCCTGTAATTGTGATACATTGGGAAAATTCATACTGTTAAATGAGCCTCAGCTTCACACTTCCACCTGTGTGATGTGGAAATGTACTGTGGGTACACAGGGATATAATAGAGGATACGTAGGAATGATTACTGGCTGGTTCAAGACCTGCTAGGGTTTATTTCTCTTAATTTGTCTGAGTGTGTAATTTCTGCATTTGTATTTACTGCCATCGTAAAGTGGGAAATGTGTGCTACACATGCTGGCAAAAATAATGATAACATGCGAAAAAACAAAGTTAATACACTGAGTGGAAAAGAAATCCTGAAAGCACGCACGCCAAAGGAAATCTAGAGAGTCTTTAGGAAATGGAAAATATTTCAATAAGAGAATGAAAGCATGGGGGTTTTTTTCCATCACATTTCAGTTCTACCCAACAGTTTCTTGTTTCCATTTTTTATGGGGAAGGAGGGAGGAGATGATTCAAGAATGGGAAGTGTGGGAAATGTTAAAATGCAGAAAGATGAGGTCCTGAAGCAGGTGGAAGGAAATATCTACATGGATTACCTGAAACAGAGCATGAGAAACAAATGGAGAATGCTGGCATATAACTCGATTTATTTTCCTTTAACAGGTGTTTGTTGGGATGAGAATTGGAGATGCAGAATTTCTTAAATTTACTCCAAACTTGTCAGAGTTTCTCGAGTGTTTCAGGACTATAAAAGCAAAGAGAAAAAAAAAAAAAAAGAAACAAAGATCAAATGAAAAAAAGGAAGATGATTAAACATATCTTCCTGCATGCCTTGGAGGTGTCAGCTCTGGTGTTTGACAAGGAACACAATTCTGACTACCCATGAAAGAGCTTTTCAAACTGTCCTAGAGACAGCAGACTGCTCTCTGCTAAGGTTAGCTGACATGGCAGAATAACTCTAAAATAACTAGTTTTCAGAACTATTCCTCTTTTAAAAACCATAATCACCACCTTGAAGTGACACCTTTAAAAAAGTGATGACTTGAATGCAACATCTCAGAATTTGCCTACTCACACCACCTTGCTCTGGGCAACACCTTGATGCTCCATAGCTGGAATTTCAAAGTGGCCTTCAAAAGTAGACCCCGCTGATAAGAAGAACAGTCAAAGGGACAACTTATTCATCATGGGCATGGCAAAGTGTTTCGAGGACTATATGCAAGCCTCTTCTCTAATCACAGATAACAATATCTCTTTTCCAAGGAAACCTGTAGCACTGGTAAAAGGAAGGAGAAAAGGCTGGAATCAGTTTTGATGGGAAAGATTTTCTGAGCAGATATGACAAATGCAACAATGTATGTTCAATGTACGTTATGTGACAACCATTTAATAACTCATTTAACAGGGTTAAGTGAATCTCCTAATGAATTGAAGTGAATTTAATGAAGTGAATTTCCTAATGTTTTAGTCCAAGATTTTTTTCCAACATATTTTGCCATTTTCCTATAATTTTATCCACTGAACCTCCTATAACTACCTCTCTCTTGGATCTTCCCCTACCTCTAACACCCTTCTGAGACTCTCCTTTGGTCTCTCTCCTCTTCCCCCTCTCCATTTCCTCTCTTGGAAAGTGCTGTACTCCTGTAATACAGGAGTGACGTTGCTTGTTTGTGGCCTTGCTCACTCCTGCCCTCATCAAATACTGCATCAAGCTTTATTTTAATTCTGCATAATAATGAAGCAAGCAGACACTAACTTTATCTCTTTATTGACCTGCATATTATCCCCACAGGAAGTGGTCAGAGTGGCTGGAATCCATGTTATTTACCAGCTTAAACTCAAAAGCTCCTCAGACAGAGAAGTGCTCAGATTTTAAGATACTACCAGTTTTTGAAGTACCCATATTTATTGACCTATGCAATGTTTGAAACTATTTTACCCGTTAAACCTCTTTGCTCCTCTAGAAAATGAATTCATATATGACTTGAAAAAAAATCATTAGTTGCTAGCTTTAATAAATCCGATCCATGCCTCTTCATTTCCAGCCTAAAATTCATCCCTATTGGCTAGTATTGCAAGTCTCCATTTACTTCCTGCTGTCCCATGGGATCCTGTGAAATACCATTCCCACTGGCCTTCTGTTGCAGACCCAGTCTCAGACCCACAGCCACAGGCCCACCTTGTCACCAAAGTTTCCTATCATTCATGTTCAATTCCTGTCCTCCAACTCTTGTTCAGTGTATTGGAGCACCATTCCCTCTCCTGTTCCTCACAGTCCATAGTCCATTTGTCCACAGTTCCACCACATTTTTTATCTTCAGACTTCCTTGTCAAACTTGTTTTCCATCTTACATCTCGTATTTCTTCCCCTGAATTCTGACCTGTTCCTTAGCAATTGGAATAGCTTTCTTTCCTGAAAGTACTATCGCTTTCAGCACACGGCAATTAATGGAAAAAGGGCAGATGGAGGATGTCTCCACAAGGATCAGACTCATATTTCTGCATATAGGAGTGAAAGAAAAATTGTAGGTCTAAAAACTTCAGTCCTACTGAAAAAAACCCCAAATATTATAAGCACTGCAGATAAGTGTAAAATTGAAAAAAAAAATATATAGTATTGACCATGAGAAACTTTCAGTCACCAAATTAGGTGAACAGCATATTAAAACCATGAGAGTTGGCCAATTGTTCCCATTCTCAGGCATTCCAGGGAGATTACAGCCTTGGAACAGCTATACTTGCCTGGATTATATGGAGGCTATAATGGAACCCATTTTTGTTCTGAGCGGCAAACAGCGTAGAAGTGGAGAAGGTCTCCGCAATTCAAGAGCCCTTTTCGTGTCACTTGCACTTTTGCCACCTCCCCCTCGTGCTCCAGATACCATGGAGACACGCTGCTGCCATGATGAGGAGGGTGAGTGGTGTCCAGGAGCCACTGGGATAACGGCCTTTGACAACAGATGGTTATAATATTACATTACACCCTTGGCACCAGGGCTTAGTGACTAGACTGGTGTAATCTCACACAGCGTTTTGGAGCTTTCTTGGGTCCCCCATCCTCTGTTCATGGTCTGCAGAAGCAAAGTGCTGCTCTCATGGCTGTCAGGAAATGGTGATGGGTTTAGCAAAAACATGGTGCAGCTCTCCTCTCCCAATGCCAAGCTCGTTCGGGCTTATCCAGTGTAATAGTCATTGTATTTAGAATCATATTTGAAAAGGTATGGAAAATTAAAGGAAAGCTGCAATATAGTATTTTTGATCTCTCAACCCTTTTCCTTTTCTTTTATAAAACAGAAATTCCTGTACAAATACTGCAAGTCCAGAAAATCCTTTACATTAATAAGTTGTTATGACACCAGGTAAAAAAATTTATGGCAAATTACTCTCAAGGCTCTCAAGCTTTCCCAATATTATCCTGCTATTTCATAGACATATATATCTTCTGTACATTGTGCAGGCCTTCAGAATCTGACACTGTTCTCAGAAAAATAAATGGGAAATGAACATAAGCATTTTTACTGTAATATATACATTTGCCATTGCCTAACAATAAAGAAAAGTAGGTAAAAAACTGAAAGCAATAACAATGTCCAGAGACTCTAATGTAGAATATCATTGAAAGGAGCTAATTCCAGTGATAATGCTGGAGCCATTCTAAGAATCTACTGTAGGTTCAGAAAAAAAAAAAATGAACTTCATATATTTCTATATGGTGTTAGAGAATAACACAGCCACAGTTTTTTGCTTTCAGATGCTATTTGAGAATCTTAACACAGTCCTTAAATGTTGCGTTCAAGTGCCTTTGTTACTCCATTGTGTGCTAAATAATGTCATTACAATTGTTATGCTTACACACCAAGTTTTGCCAAAATCCCCCACTCACTGCTTCTTCATTAAATAACAACAAACCGTGAGGGTTAGTTCTGCATCAGCACTTCAATTTCCTCATGAAAAATTGGCCTTCTCTTTTCTTGGCTTGTGAGCACCCCAACCAATATCACTCATGCCTTGTTATACAACAAAAGGAAATAACGGCGCCGGCAACAGCAATCTGGCTGTGCCTGCCCGTGCTCGATGCCATTTTGACTTGAGCAGCCCAGGCAGTGTGTGTTGCTCCCCCATCCCCTCTGCAGAGACAGGTCTCAATCTCCCAAATCGACTGCAAAGGGGATGTTATCCAAACCCACTGGCTTGGTGGGTGCAGAGAAGTCTACGTGATACAAACAGGTGCGGAAACAATCATTGCATTGCTTTTGCACCCATTTTTCCTTATGAAGGAAGATGACAGACAGAAAGGGATAATTGGCAAGCACTGAATGTGCATTATATGCACCTTGCTGCTTCCCAAAGCAAGGTCTAATCGTGCAGTGAGGTGAGTGTGTTTGGGCCTGGCACCTGTCTGTCTTGGGAAAATCAGTAGGACCCAGTTTGTGCCTCCACATCTTGCTTAGCAGATCTGTTTGTATGCTAATAAGGAAACAGATAAGTCACTGAAATCAAGTCTACAAGAATTCAATGTGTTTGCAGTTCAACGACTAAAGACAAGCTTCATTTAAAGCATTTAGCCACTTGACTAGAGTGTCCATCCAAAAAGTCCTAACCTTACTTGAAATTTTCTAACTTTAGATAAGCAGTAATTGGTCAAAACAGCTCCACTGACTTCAGCAGCACTGTTCACACACCCACATAAGCACAGATACTTTACTAGCTCTGGACCAAACCCAAAGCCTGTATTGCAGCTTTACTGTGAGGCACCACCCGGGCTCTGAGAGGTGTTAATGCCATGTGTTCCTTTAAAGTTGGGACCCGTGAGACCAGAGTGATACCTGAGAAGTGCCAAAAGCCCTCAACTCCTCGCTGAGCAAATCACTCCACCAGACCACTCTCAGTCAACGTGGACCTGCACCAAGGATGTCAAAAGAACAAGATGTCACCAGCTTCAAAGGAGGCAGGATTGGGCCAAAAACCAATTATTTTTTTGTTTGGGCTGTTACCCAGCAAAAAGCAGAGGGAGATTTTCAGTTGAATTCCCTAAGTGGAGTTGGTGACAAACACCTTTCACACATTCCTTTTTTCTGGCAGGAGTGAGGGAAGGTGTCTCAGTGGCTCACATGCTAATCTTCTATTGCTGAAACTATAGATCAGATGGCGGTTTGGTAATTTTTAGCATAGCTCTTGTTTAGCTCAACACAGACACAGAAAATGAAGCACTCATTTGCTGACTAGAAAATCACAGTTGAGGTCGATTGATGAAGCAGTGCAAAGAAGCCTGTTCTGTCCCCAGCTTGTGGATAAACAATACCAACCACCACCCTTCACTAGTTATATATGCAACTCTTGAATATTTAAAAATCCAGCTAAGCTACTATATGGCTCACCAGTGCTTTTGTAGGGAAAGTGTCAGATTATTTTACATTTAGCTACACTCAGAGCAGCTGCCCTATGTTTCTAACACAGAAAAAACAAAAAATCATTACATGGGAAAAAAAAAGGGGAAAGAAAGAAATCCAAGCAATACCACGTTAAATGATGAACCACGGAAGTGGATTTTCCATTACTCCGTAAAACCTTAGGAGGCCATGAGTTAACTGAAGCAAGCAGAACAAAAAAAAACAACAAACCAACAACGAAGCAAGGAAGGTACCATAGCTACTTTCTTGAAAACAAAACCAATCTTTTCATTCCTGCCATTTGTTAGAATTCTTCCTCCAGGCAAGCTGGACAGCTGCACTAGTAGGTTTTTTAGTCATGGGTTGTAAGCCCCACCTGGCTAGATTTGTTTAGCAGACAGCTGGCAGAATGAAATAAAAAGAACAGGGACACACAAACTGCTTCCAAAACAAAAAGCCGAAAGAATACTTTTTGGATGCTTTCACTGAGTTTATTTGGTGTATGTTTGGGGGAGATCCTTCCCTTGGTTTTTACCGTCCCCCATCTCTCTGCACCCAAAAGTATTAAAAAAAGCCAAAGCAAGACTGCAGGCTGCATTAAATAGATCAAAAAGGAAGGGAAAAGCCCCATCTCAGCCTATTTATTTTGTAGATGTGCACACATATATGAATACACACACACTCTCTCTCTCTCAATTATGGTTTACAATTCCCCAAGACTGACATTGGTTTTAAATTAACTTCTCTTCTTATTCCTTTTTTTTCCCCCTTTTTTTTTTTTCTGTTGGCAACTTTCTTCCTCTATTTTCTAAAGCCAATAAGATACATTTTCTTCATCTGGAATGTTCTTTCTAGCTTAAAGATAAGAAGGAGTTTAAAATTGTGGGAATGGCATCCCTCCTGCATCTGTTTCTCTCACAAACCTATCAAATATCTAATTTTTGGCATTACTGCTGGCTCCAACAGGGGATGACATAAACCAGCTTTGTGGTTACATGTTTCACTTTTAATCTCATGAAAATGAAAATCAGTGCTGAAATGTCCCTTTACATGTGACAATGTGGGACTCTTTTCCAAAAACCAAAGGAAAGGGGCGTTACCCTGGTTAAGCTTAATATACAGCATATGTATAAATTTGCTTTTAGTTTGGATTTAGCTCAATGCTAGCAGAGGCATGTCGGGATTTTTAATTTTTTTTTTTTAATTATTATTATTTTGTTTCACTGCAGAGATTTTAAACACTTTTGAAAGTATCACTGCACAAAGGAAGACGCACAATAAACGTAAGATAGTAATCAGCAGATGAGCAGGCTGTTATGTGACAACAAATCTTCTGCAAGTAATATCATTTTCCACACAGCTCTATGGTCACATTCCCATAACATGTTTCTGTAGTTAGTGTGAAGGGAATCTGGTTTTCGCATGAGTTCTTTATTAAGAGCTAATGTAGTAATACTGGATGTACGACGACAAACCAAGATGGCTTGGATACTGTCTTGATTGGAGAAACTTTATGAAAACAAACTCCAAATGTTTAAAAATAAAAATCTGCCTTGACTCTGCTTGAAAGGGAACATGTGAGAAAAAGAACATTTAAGCTTACGGTATGACTGGTACCTATGAAACCCAGATGATCTGAGGTTAAAAGAAGCCTGAAACGCAAGCCTACTCCTATTTTCCGTGGAAAAGTAACAAATATTAGCTAAAGGAAGGCCCTGAAACCAATCTAAGCCATTCCATAGCACAGCACTCACCCTCCTGAGCAGCAGCCGTTCTTGGCTGCCCTCCATCTCTGCCTATACATCTCCATGGAGCGCAGACTCCACGGAGCCTGGTGGGATACGTGCCTTAGAGAGCCCTCGCCTCACCAGAAACATCGACATCGATATCGTATGCCTCAAACAGGAGGAAAAGACCTGTAGGGCTGAATCCTCCGGGCTCAGAGAAACCCAGCAGCTTCCCCAGGGGCAGAAGGTGGGGCCTCTCCACTCTTCTGTCATGCACAAAATCCATCTCTCAGCCAGCAGGCGAGCTGGGAAGTGGCATTTGGAGGGGGTAATATGGGTTATTCAATGTGTTCTTATGGCCCTCCTGATCAGCCAGGTCTTTGCAACAGCTCCCTGGTGCACTTAACGTGTATTTTGTTAAACAAGTACCCAGATAAGGCAAGGACAAGGAGTAATGGGTTCAAACTGAAAGAGGGGAGGTTTAGGTTTCATATACGGATTAAATTCTTCTCTGTTAGGGTGGCGAGACACTGGCAGAGGTTGCCCAGAGGAGCTGTGGCTGCCCTATCCCTGGAAGTGTCTAAGACCAGGTTGGATGGGGCTTGGAGAAACCTGGGATAGTGCAAGGTGTCCCTGCCCATGGCAATAGGGTTGGAATGAGGTGATATTTAAGGTCCCTTCCAACCCAAACCATTCTATGATTCTATGATCTATTGAAAACTCTTTGCTTAGAAAATACCCAAGCATGCATCTTTTGAGGTTCTTCTGTTGATTTGTTGAAGGCAAAGCTTATGAAATCCTCTGTGATTGTCCCACACAATCCTCCCAGGCTCCAGCTGAAAGAACTCACACTAATTTTTTGTATCTCTCATTTCTTAGGTTAGCTTTCTAAGAGTTCACCCTGCTCTAAATGAACTCGCAACTCAGCCAACTTCTCTAGTTAAGAAAATTGATTCCTGTTTACCCTTTTCAAAGAAGAGAATAATGATGATTTTTAAAAGGCTCACCCCCCACTGCTAGGAAATCTCTCTCTTTTGGCTGCATGAGCTTTGAGTTATATAAGATAGAAATGTCTGCATTTAAGGAAAAGTCAATGAAGAAGAAATGCTGCAAGTTTAAAGCTCATTCTTAATCCTTGGCCAAACATCCGTGTTTCTTTCTGCGTACCTCAGCTCAACAAACATTTTCTGTATTATGAGACTTGCCTGTAAACTGCCCTCTGCATTTTAGCTGGACAACTAATGACAGCAAAACAACTGAAAGTGTTTCACATTTATGTTGGAAGATTAACATAACTCATTTCAACTCTGTTGAATGGACACATTTTACCCATGAGAGAAATATTCAAAAAAAAAATCCCAACAAAACCCACAAATGCAGAGGGAAAAGGGACATCAACTCTTAAAAATATTTCCTGGTATTACCATTCATATGGCATAAACAAACAGGCAGAGTGCATACATATGGGCCCCAGTCCTGTAATTTGGATGACAAGGGAGATCCTTTTGCCTAGGCAGTGCAAAACTAATTTCACCACACTGGCACATAATGCAATGTGATTGCTCCCTCAGTTTTATATTACAAGGTCACTGGAGCAAAAATTCTTGTGGTTTGTACAGTACCAAGCACTCCAAGAAAACTTATTAAATAATGATGTTATATTTAGTATAAATAAACCCATACCTACTATATAACATGGAGGAAAAAATTTTGTCTGACGTAGAGAATCTGCAAAAACGTAAAGGACAGTCCACAGAAAAACAGCTTTTGATTGAGAAATTCTGCTCATTTCTTATAATCCCAATTTGACTTTTATTCCCTGAGAATTCACAAACATTTGGAAACTTTAAGCTGAAGTATTTCCATACATGGATTAGTTTTTTTGCCAGGCATCAAAGACCTGAGTCCAAATTCAGCCTTTAACAACTCTGACAAACAGAATGTTACAATCTGGCTAAACCATGCAATATTGCAACCTTATTAATGCTAAATCATTAATCACTTCAATAAGCAAGAGACCTTGTCTTTCCTTGGCTCTTCCAATGAACAGCATCATCCAGACCTCTGCTGAGATGCTTGGTTCAGTCTTTCCCAACACAGAACTGGTTTGAAATTAAAAAGAAATAAAATATATGACATATCGAAGTTCCTTCTACGTCAGTTCTGAACAGATCTACTCAACATCACACAAAATAAGCTCTTTTTATTAAAAATACTTTCAAAACAATTATAGAAATTCTGTCAACATGTTTATTTACCAAAGCACAAGCCTATAAAAATGATGGGTGTTCCCATAACCACCTCAATAATAAAAGCTCATGTTTTCCTTTTAAAAAGCTATGCAACAACAGCAAACACTGCTTTAAATCCTACTTTTTCCACTCCAAGCAGAGAATTTTATCCGGCAATAACAACTGGGCTCTCTTCCTCCAGCACCTGTATTTTCTGAGAAGCCAGTAAACCAAGGATTGGTTCAGCTTCATGTATGAGGTTTAAAGTAATCTCAGCCTCAATTGGTGTGCCTTTGGAACCAAAATATTTTCTTTTTAATTTTGTCTTATATGCTTAATACCAGCACAGTGGCATCCCCCAATGTTTCATTGGGCATATAGAGCACGAGGCAGCAAAAAGCACGACGCACTATGATCTAGACTTAAGGACTGTAGCTGAAATTGCTCATTCATAATTACGGAAGTACCTGGAAACTTCATCTGGTTTCTCTTTTTCAGATTCATTTTACCCTAAATAAACCCAGAAAAATTCATTTTGAAATACCTTTCTGTGTCACTGCGTAGACACTACATTTGTTCAGTAAAAGTAGTTTAAAATGGTGACAATATTCATAAAAAACTGATGAGAATTGAGATGTAAATGGTCAAAATGAATATTATCAAAAGATAACAAATTATGGAAATCTTGATTTGGAAAAGCAAAGGCTGCCCTGAAATCATTGCAACTAAACTGCTCAGGTTCTAAGTAGGCACGCAATTGTTGAACTGTGTCCTCCATCATCTCCATCCCACAATTTTACCTGAACCATGCTTCATGTGATGAAATCCTACTTCACAGCACAACCAGGAGACCCAGGTCAGGTGCTGGGATTTACTCTCCCAGCAAAGAGTATGCAAGGGGATGCTGAACTGGGTATTTACAGAATCTCCTCCCAGAGCAAAGCACAGAGCAGCTCTTTGCAGTAGACCCGTCCGCGAGCACGGCGCCAGTGTCCGTTTGAAGGCATCACCCATATCAATGGAGTAATGAGAGTCAAATCCCATGTAATTTACACATTAAAAGGAGAGAGCAATGCATGAAAAAATCAGTTTGGCTAATGAAAAAATCAGTTTGTCTAATGAAATTAAAGTCCCTAATCAAATATTGGCAGGAAAGATATTTAGAAACTCTCCTAATGTCATCCAGCTAATTCCCCCCTATTCTAACTAGAAGGGAAAGCAGTTGACTTTTATTCCCTGCTGAACCTCCCGCCCTCAAATCACCAGAAAGACCCTGTTCTGAAGAGTATAATTAAGGCAGATTAGGGCAGATTTAGTTGTCAGCTATACCAGCATAGCACAGGTAATTCCTTTTCCTTCAGAGGTTGCACGACAGCTCCAGGTAGGTAATGTATCTACCGGAGAGGATTTCCTTGCACACATTCTTCTTTGAGAAGTACTTTTTCCTGATCTGATGTGTCCACCCATAGCAAAACAGATATTGACAGACTGCCCAACTACAGAGGAAGTTGTGCTCCTGGGTTGCTACCTCTACTAGGTTAACTTGCACTTTTAGCTTCCGACTTTTTAAGTCCAGAAGATTTTTAAGGAACTATGCAATTAAAGTATGAATTCATAGGAAGGAAAAAAAAGTAAAAGAAAGAAAATAACCAAAAAACCCACCACCAACAAAAAAGTTCTGGAATTATTATGTCTTATAAAGCATTAATTTTCGCATCACTCACCAGCCTCTACTAGAGGGACCCTCTATTCCTTCTTTATGTCTTGTCCATCTGCCTCTCCTGGTTTTGTTCTTCTTCCCTTCCCACTTTCTCCCATTCTCCTTGATAATATCACCTTGGTGTCTCTTCATCCCCATCCCCATCCATTAGCCCCTCCTTTGTGCTGCCTTTTGACTGGAGTCACCATTGACCCACACAATACACCTCTCACACCATTGCCCCACACTTCAACGAGTTTTGTATGAATATTCCAACAATAGGAGAGAAAGAGTCCAAACAAAAGAATAAATAAAGAATTCCCATTGCCTGTCATAGCTGGCACCATCTTGCTGGGCTTTATTCAGGTTGCAGTTTTCATGATGGCCTTTTATTTGGTTTCTTTTGTGGTAACACTTTTTTTTAAGTATCTTATTATGAATTCATTTAGTATCGATTGCAGCAGCTCTGATCACAAAGAATTCATTCGGTGTGCCATGAATGTCATATGCAGTCATATTAAAAATTGTTTTAATTCAAGATTAATTAATATGAGAATTTTTTTTTTTTTTTTGCTTCTGTTATTTCACTATTTTAATAGGCCTCATAGGTTGGAAGCCCAGTCTCAGTACTTTTACCAGAGTTTCTCCATTTGTACATTTTTTTAAAGAAGAACTAGAAGCCTTTTTTTTTTAAGCTTTTGAGATTATGGTTTAAGAAGAATCTTCCCAGAGTGCCTAATGTTCCAAGACCTCATGCACTTATTGCACTAAGTAGACTAAGAAAGTTTTCATACCTATTTGATGATACTGCAACAAGCCAAGGGAATTTAAAGCTTGCACTTCTCCCTGGTCCAACAGAAAGACTTGTGCCTTGAGTGAGAGATGGCAAACACAGAAGGGGATTACCTGCGACTTCAAACCCTCTGTAGATATGTCAAAATACGCTCTGAGCAAATTGAGCCTTGACTAAAAGCAGGTATGTGCTTTGGATGCTATGTCTCATTGCATCTGTTACAGGCGACGTGTCAGCCACGTCTCCATCCGGCTGCTCCTGACTGTGATGCAACATGACACAGTTTGATAACAAAAGGATGTAATACACCATAATGACTCCAGGCAGGCAACTGTAATGTGATGGGATGTGCTGCCATGTAGTAGCAGGTGACATACCTCTTCAATCAGTCATGGACTAATCGGCAAAGCCTCCAGTTTAGGTTCATTTTGGAAAAAATCCTGAAGTCTTCATGATTATTTTCATCCGAACGTTTCAATATTGCTTCCTGCTGCACTCACCCTGGCTTCCCTTTGCTGTGGGTGATTTTCCAGGTAGCAGCTGAAGCTATACCAAAAAATAACCAACCCAAAACCCAATAAATGCCTGGTACCCAGGCTAGGCACAAGCAGATCCTCTTTGCTAGGGACTATGCATGCATTCACCCTTAAAAATTAACAAAGAGAATGCTGCGAAGGTAAGAGGCGATTCTTTTTTTGTGCTATGGAAAGCAATAATGGAGATTTACAGTTCTTCAATAGAGCAAAGGATTCCCCAGAATGCTGGCTAACTGAACCACTCTGCACTGTATTGATGTGCCAGCTCACTGAAAACACCAGTTTATTAGTGAACAGCTTGACTGAAGAGTCAGATGTAGAGGGAGTCTGCAGAAAGACACTGTCTCTACAAAAAACTGGGAAGTGCGGAGGGAAAAAAAAAAGAAAAAGCACACTTACTGTATGGGACTGAAGAAATATGATCACGAGATTAACTTTAGGAATGGGCAGAGAAACTGAAGTGCCTGGGGGAAACGCGGAAGAGCACAGGGAGATCTATGGGAGGTCTGTGCCTGTAAAACGTTCCCCCTCCTGTTTCTGATTTGCGTAGCTTGAACCATCCCACCATTTAATTAATTTCTTTTGTAAAGAATGTCACACATGTAGAAATCTACTCCTGAAAACCCCCAAAACATGTAAAATGCCAGATCCAGGTTGTGTTGCAAGCAGAAAGTGAGCTCAGGGCCACTGGTAGGGGTGAGCTTCACTTGTACTTCTGTGAGCTTTGCTGTTCCCACGTCCTCAAGGCATCCTCTGGGCATCACACCTCACACCCCCATACACACCGGAGAGGCTTCTCCTGTACAGAAACCAGCAGACTTGGGGGTAAAGCCACCCTCCCTTGCAGCCAGCTCCAATTTTGCCAATGGACTTTCATTTGCTTCTGTCTCAGCTGCTGGTACTTAGCTCCCATTGCTCAGTGGGACTCTGAGCTAAGTGAGAGGAATATCAGGGGAAAACATCCCTCGCATCTTCCCTTTCAACTTCAGGCAGTGTGGGGAGGGCTATCAATGTGTAGCAGATGTGCTGAGACCACAGTGATCTCTTCCTCATGATTACAGTTGGTTATACCTGGGGATGCGCAATTTAATTCAGGCACAAATGTGCAAAGGAGAGTGGTACTAAAGTAGAATAAGTGGTACTAAAGGCTTTGTTCTGTGCACAGTAATGCAGTGCTTTATTTCACTAGACCTGGCTCACACATAAAGAAAAGAGGCACAGTTTGATACATGCCTTCTCCGACGAGCGCTGCTAAGTAAGTGTGTTTGTTCTCAGTGTTGTTGTCATAAATATCATGAAATTTCTTATTTGAAGTTGGGAACTAATGATTCTTTCTCCTTAATGTGCCACAGTGACTCTGCACCCCATTGTTTTCCACCATTTGAGAATGCCCAAGGATGTCATTATAACTTCATGTATCAATATTAAACCTTCACAAACAGCCGACTAAATGAGCAGTTATCTTTGTTTCTGAAAATAGTGTACTTTTTTTTATTTTTTTTTTAACTTCATTTATCAGTAACTAGGTGTAGTCAATTGCTCTCCAGTATTGATCACAATATCTATAGCAGTCACAGAGTACCTTTGCTCAAGGTCACTGTAAGGTCGAGTTATGATCAATATGAATTGACTGTCTGCAAATAAATTTAAGTAGCTGACATAACTGAAAGGAGTAACTATTTAAAGTTAAGGTGGACCATGGGTCCCTGGTTTAGAAAGGCTCAGAGACCGTATGAACACGGCGATGGCACAAACCATCTGAACATGCACCACCAGTTCAACCGATTTTCCTGCAATTAGAGGCGCATGACTACGGATCTAATCCTGAATATGCTTATTCTGGGGAATAAAAGAGAAAAACCACAGTCTTCATTCTTAGTCTGCGATGAACTGACTCACTGGGGATCAGAATAACTGCCTTGAAAGTAAATAAGTTAATATTAAAACAATATATGCAGGGTCTCTATTGCTATGCTCCATTTCCCACAGGCTTTTTGTATTCTGTCCGTAGAGAATCCAAAGAAGGGCAAACTTTTCCAACATCAATATCTACACCTTGTCCTTCAATGCATATTTAGACATCCATGTCTGTGGACAACCATAGCAAAATACTTTACATTGAAACCAGCAATCTAAAACTTTGGGGTTTGGGTTTTTTTGGTTAATCAGTGGATTTCCATAGTTCCATCGTTGGTGTTTTGGAGAAGATCTACCTAAGGATTTTAGAACCTCTCGGCCAAAACTCCCAAATCAAACCAACAGAAAAAACACTAAGTAGAATGAGTGTATTAAACCTCAATGGGCTCACACAACATTATCCAAGGGAGAGATGTCCCAGGTGAGACAGGTTCTGGGAGAAGACCTGTGATCAGGTCGCCGGCCACTGGATGTCACTGCTGCCTACCCAAAGGTAGTCCACAAAACACTTGTGTGACTGCAAAAATTGTGGCTGTAGGAAGCAGTTTTGCTGGAACCATTCCACATAGTTAGGCAATTTCTAATTTCAGAAAAATAGGCTCATAAAGCTCAAGAAGGCAATACCCAACTTCAAGAGTAATTAGTTTCATTTGTTTGCTTCAGCTCGAGCTGAATGAGAAACACTAATAAAGAGTAAGTTTGGGGGTCACGAGGAGTTACAGAAAGTTGCAACCATTGTGTTTTTACAGAGGATATCTTCAACAGAGGTACTGCTTTCCAATCTCCTTCAAGAGAACAAAACCAAACATTCACCCTGGAAGATTTTCCTATTCCTATCAGCAGGAAGAGCATATTTGTTTAGTTTGCCTAACGGAGGTACCACCCCTGCTCCTGACCATTGCAACCAACTACTCACCGTGAGCCTCACTGAGTCAAAAATAATCTGCCCAACACCAAGGAAAGATCTGGCTCACATCTGAAAAAAAACGAACTGAAATTATTTTCTATATTTAGACTATAGAGTCTACATTATTATTGTTGTTATTAATTGAAGCCATTCATCTGGGTTCGTCACATTAGTGGAGCGGCTCTACGGGTGGGATTTACGTGACCAAATGCAGATGTCTATCTTGCAGACATCTGAGCTGGGCTCTTCTCACAGTCAGGCTAGAAAAGGAGATGCCATTAATGTGGGATTAACCTCATCCTAAACTAGATATAAAACTAGGCCAGATGAAATGTGTTTTGAAGGATCTATTTCTCCCTGTTGGTTTAAAGGAAGGCCCAATTAGCTCTGATGTAGACTTCTGAAGCCAAGTGAACTCATTCTCACTCTGTCTGACTGAGCTAAAAGAAAGCTGCTAAGGAAAAGAAAAATAGGATGTTCCAGGTGTTTGGAGAAGGGGAGTCAGAGCTCTGTGTTAATTCATGCCTCCAGAAGCATGCCTTGAGTCTTCCCATGCAATACTCTAGAAGAGGGAGCTCAGATCACAGGGATATCAATACTGTGAGGCTTCCCAAGAGAGCTGAGCCCTCATAGACTGCTCCTGCTAGGGGTCTAACTCAGCTCCTAGTCCCAGCTCTGTGTTTCCAACCCTCCTTGCTGGGTTGCTTTTCTCAGAGCTGTTCATGCTGAACCAGACCACCAAGGGGTTGGACACGAACCAGACCTCATGCAGGAGAGAGCATGGGAATGCACAGCCAAAGCAGGCAGGAGAGCAGGACCAACTTTCCTGGCAGTTGTGAGCCACCAGACCAGATCAGCCATCACACAAGACTTCAGGGATACAGAGCAGGCATCACGCTGAGGGGAGAGACCACCCAAGCTAAGCAGGATCTCTCTTAGGATTCCCAGTATGCCAATACTTCATCAAACCCCACTCCAAGACTTCAGATGTATCATAAATTTGAGTCCCAGCTGCACTTCAGGCTTCACTGACACCTCAAGCTGGATTTATTTTATGGTTGACGAAAGTGATGCTGTGCTAGAAGTCACACAAGATAACCTAAATCCTTCCCTATCCGTGCAAAAACTGTTTCCCTCAACAGAGGGCAATTCCGTGTGCACATCCCTATATAATTCCCATGCAGTCTCTCCTTCCTTTATCCACTTGCCCGTTTTGACCCCATATAAACAGGAGCTTTTCCAGCCTGTCTTGAGACACACATTAAATGATGCTCAGTGAGCACCCAGAAGCAATTTTCCTGTTTTGGGAACCACCCAGACATTATCAGCCAGTTTTTGAAGCATCAAAGCCACGTGCTCCAGCTCAGATGCCATAACCACGGGAATTACATGGACAACATCCATACCTTTGGCCTCACCTCTTTACAGTGAACAACAAAAGCATCTGAAATAAACTCCACAAAGGAACTAGAGGTGAAAGACCTCTGTCCAGTCACGTTGTAAAGCATTGCCAACCAGGCCTTCTGGGATAAGTCATCTTTAACTGAGATATTAGAGGGCTTTCCTAATAAAAAGATACATCACCCATTAGCTCATATATATAACCCGAATGACATCCTCACAAGTGCAGCAGTCTTGGGGCCCAAACCATTCAAGAAGCAATTACAAAATCAATAACACATGCTGCGGTGATTACATTTGATTAGAGACAGCGTGGAAAAAAATAAGAGCAATATTCGCCCACACCCCATCCTTAAACAATAATTCTTTATTGTGATGGTTCTGGTATATAAGAAAGTTTCCTCTTTATACAGAAGGAAATCACGCTGCTGTATTACTAGCAATGCACACAAATCAAGACTTTTGAGCACTAAATTTAGGGAAAGAGTGAAGCTGTAGCCGCATAAAATGAGGCCTTCTCCTTCGTTGCTGGGCCAAAAGCCCATATCCCTTGACATTTTGGATGCAGAACCACATGTTATGGTTTGGGCCCATCCCTCAACACCAACTTATCTGTTTATATTACATACACCCAACAAAATACACTAGATTTTAAATCATCTATTGATGATTGACTGCTTTTGCAAATATTCTTACTGCAAGTTGACAAACAGCTTAATATAATAAATGTAACTCTATGTAAGACTATGGCTTACACCAAGGGAAAATTATAATAAAGTTACCATTATGCTTGGGATTTGACAAGGCCTACACAGGCCAAGCTAGGAAGCCAATACAGTAAAGCAAGGAAATGGGAGACAGAGAAATGGAAGGGATCCGAGTGGAAATCTGTTGGTGAGGCGTCTCGTGCCAGAATCTGCTCCAAACCAGCACAGCCCCACGTGTGGTCCCCTCATCAGCACTCCTGATGCTTGCAGCACGAAGCACCCTTTCACTTGCTCTTTTGGGGGCCTACATGCTCATTTCCATGTACACCTGGGCTTTCTAGTCCTGAAGAGCAAGCCAAGTTCCCATCTCCTGCCATTTCTCATGGATGTGCAATACGTATACCTGACATCATGCTCAAAAACTCCATCTGACCGCAACATCGCGATGAGTTAGGGCTTTCTGAACTAGAAAAAAACAAATAAAACCCACTCAAAATGAACATATTACAGCTCAAGGTAACAGAGGCACCACGGGAGGCTGAGAAAGGAGCCAAGTGCTACGCTGCATGGAAAGGGCTGGTCGGCTCCAGAAGGTCTTGACCCCGAGTCTGAGCCAGGAGGCTCCTGGTATGACCCATAGGCTGTGCTGGGACAGTGTAGCCATGGCATGTGGGAGAGAAGCTGAATGCAAGGGTTTACTTTCCCAGTCTAAAGCCTTGGTAGGTAAACTGTGCTGCCTCTCTAAAATGTATCTTTTGAAGACAAAAATTAAGCAGCTTGTTATGCAGTCGCTATTCAAGCAAACCCCTCATGCTCAAATATTTAAAAGAGTCCTTTTGTTTATTTTTCCTCTCTCCAGTGGGCTGTTTG
>VZTE01005949.1:1702195-1704695 GCA_013397775.1 Eulacestoma nigropectus | reverse complement strand
CCCTAGTTGAGGGATAAGTAGTTACATCTAAATTGCCTAGAGCCCTTTCAAAACTGAGCCAGAGCGAAAAAAAAAATCAACAGGATTCATGCATTTTTCCAGGATAGACCCCTGAATGTTACAATACCCCTTATCTCTCCCGAATTATAGTCTGCTGGCTCTGCTCAGGATCAGCTGCATCTCGTCTCTAATCCAGCAGCGAGATGAGACCAAGAGGGGCAGGGGGGACCCGGCGGCTTCGGTGACAGTCAGGCTCTTACAACTCCCAGCTCCACTTGATGAGTTGCAGGTATTACTCAACTGATTAGTATCTAAGAGAAATAAATATCTAGGTGAAGAGCAGCTGGCCTTAGCTCACAGTTAGATAAGAAAGAAATGGCAAGAACGGGAAAACTGGCAGGAGCAATAATTTCATTTTTCTGAGTACAGCTCGTTTAAGGGTGCACAGGAAGGTACATGTTCTTGCATCCAAGCTGGTTTATGGACTAGAGCTGGCAAAATTAGCCAGATATAGTGCAGGTTTCAGTCCTAAGGGCAGATTGAAATTCTTATTCCTGCACTTGATGCATGTGTTAGAATTTCTCCTTTCTTCCATTGAAAGGCTACCATGAACAACAGTATCTTTGAGGGCTACTGGGAAGCTCCTGGCAGTCCTTCTCCACCACTAGGACATCACAAATACCTTACTGATAACCTGCCCTATAGTCTGAACACCCAGCCCAGCCCAGACCAGACCCTGCCCCACTGGCACCATCTGCTCTCCACAGCCCCTGGGAGCAGCTGCACCCAGGCAGGTCAGCTGCTCAGAGTCTGTTCCTGAGAGGTGAAGACACTTTGGTGGAAAACCTCCAGCTGTGGAGATCTGCCTCTGTAACAAGTTCTCCCGATTTTAAGGAAGATTTCCTTGTTCAGATTTATCTTCCCTGAAAACAGAAGAAAATGAAATTGCTTTTTCAAGCTGGAAGATCATACCTTAAAAAAAAAAATCCCTATCTGCACAACAAGATGCAGTGGAGGTTTAATCCCTTCTGTGGAGCTCTAACTTTTCCTACGGAATTACACAACCCTTCACACTACAGCAGTGAGCACAGCAGAAACAGAAGCCCTATACTACTGCTACCTTCCTTCCAAACTGTGACCTGCCAGTAATTTTCCTTCCCTAAAATTTCCCTCCTGTCATGACAGATAAAGTGGCAGGGTCTACCATCCCTAATCGCTGGCCCCAGCTCCTGCTGAATTCCAATACCATGCACAGTTTAGTTATGGACTTTAGGCTGCAATTCATAGCCAAACCATGGAGGAGATTTAATTCAATAGTGGCTGGGGTCACAGGAAGAGGGTGCCAAGAGTAGCAGACCCTGTAGTAAGATATCCTGAGAAAGACAGTCACTGGAGGCAGAGAATGTGCCGGATGGTTTTGTGGGAGCGTACAGGAACCGCGGGAGGACAATAATCAAAGCCCTCCAGGAAAGTTAATGCTTTAGAGAGGAAAACAGTGAAGGCTGGGGAGTGGGCTGGCAGCCTGGAGGGAGAAGTCTCTTGGTTTGAGATGGGTGTTCTTAAATTTCAACCTCTCCACCTGAAAACAGAAAAATGGATGGGACTGGCTCACGCTGGCAAAATGGGGGCAAACTGCATTGACTGACACTGAATCCCCTTGCCTCCAAATTTATTAGCGCTCACTAGAACTTGATAAAAAGAAGCAGCTTCATAAAAGGTTGCATGATATTTCTATGATATTTTCGTGCTGGGAGATGCTAAACAAACCAAGTCCAATTGAAACAGGTGACTCTTTAGAAGACGAGAAAACTGTGTTTGTGGAAAATCCAGGATGAAAACATAATCCAGTGAAGTGCCCTTCAATACCTTTTTCACAGTGATTTGCCTGACTTTACAAGGATAGCAAGGAAGGCTGGGAGGGACTGGCTTCTGGGCTGAAGAGCATTTCTGCACAAAAGCAGATCATTGAGGATGGTTCAGGAATGAAACTCCCATCGCTTGCAGGTACTTGCACTATGTGCTCGTTGCTTTGCACAGAAAGGTTTTCAATGGAGCTTTTTAAGTGCTTACTGTAATGTCGGAAGTCGTTCATTTTATACCATGACACAGACCCTGCATTAAAACTATCACTGCCAGGAGTCCCTGTGAATGTAACTATTTTTATGGACCAAATGTTGTGGGTCAATGTTTTAACGCAGGCTTGTTGTACAGTATATTGCTCAGTAAAGTGTCCCTCCACTGCAGGCGTTTAATAGTCTGTCTGTTGCGGAGCCCATTACCACAATTCTGAGCTCTTTCTCGGGTTTATTAAAGCCCAGAGAGTCGGAGATGCCCGTGGGTGGCACAGGGCTCAGAGACTTTTCTAAAGTGACCTGCAAATCCTCCAGGTTTAAGGTAAAGAGTCCCAGCCCACGACCTTCACCACACCGAGTGGCTGCAATGGCACAGGACCCCCCTCTCAGGGCAGAACAGCAAAAACTTCCACGATTGACTTTTTTTT
>VZTE01005949.1:1687191-1702159 GCA_013397775.1 Eulacestoma nigropectus | reverse complement strand
TTTTTTAACATAACGCTGGGGCCACTGTCCTAGATTTCCCTGGCAAGCAGTCAAAAAAGGGCTCTCCCTCCGTGCCGGGTAGAGCCTCCCACCCCAGTGCTGGGATGCTGCTACACGAGGGGTCCTGTCCCCATCCCGACGCTTCCAGCCAGGCGTTCATTTTTGGCGAGCTGCCAGAGGAGGGTGCTCTGTTGTTAGATGAAGACCCTCCAAACTGGAGAGGCAGACAGAGAACAGAGGAGCAGGAATCCTCTCTGTACCTTACATCTCCCTTCAGGAAAGAGACACTCTGATGCCTGCTTTTATTTCTTTCCTCCCCCTCCTTTTTTTGTCTCATTCTGTCACTCTCTGGTTCTTTTACAATAGCAACAACAATGATCTTGTCTAAATGATTTCACAGGCTATTATTCAGGCACTCAACTTTTAACATTTCAATTTTGTCATTTTGTTGCTACACAAAAGGTGCACTTCTCCAGTATAATGTTCTGAGAATTATGTCAATGAGCAGTAATGGCTTTTAACATTAACTTGATCATTAACAACTACATTATCTGTGGCATAATCAGCACCTCAGTCTATTGTGTCATATTACTGTACAGATTTTGGAAATGAAGGCCCAGTCTAAGCAAAAGTTTCCTACATTACATTGTGATTTTTCTTTTAACTGAAATGCTTTTAAAACACTTAATAATTTTTTTTGTGAATACTTTAAAATTGGGTTTATGTCAGTTTGTTTTACCTCTGGCAAATGGGGGATAAATTTTTTTAAATTGTTTTAAGAGCATCCAGGTTGGGATTTGAACTAGGTCAACTAGACAAGTTTATCTAAACCAGCACAAGCTGCAGACCAAATCCAGAAAGAACAGCTACTTTGAAAGTTGCCCATATCCAAAGCCTGCTCCATTTTTACATCAGTTTTACTCAATCTGTTCCATAAATTTACCAACAGAAGCTCTACAGATGTTACTGCTTTTATATTGCTAGACAGAGGGTTGCCAATTTTAATTTGCCCTTGCCAAGGAGTCAAAGGTAACTCGAGAGTTTCTAGCTCATTTTCCATGTTTCCTAAATAAAACTGCCCTACGATTCACCTCCACACATCCTTCTTGTTTGTAACAAATCCCACAGCCCACGGTCTTTTATTCATAAATTCATGTTCTTGGGAGAGAAGGATCAGCATCCCTAGCTCTTCTTAAGTACTAAGGACCAGTGGTTTAACTGATGGGAAAGCCTTCATCACTCCACACGGAATAAATCTATTGATTTTAATTGAGCTGTGCTGATTTACTCCACTCAAGCACCTGCCCGACTCCCTGCACTTCTCCAGAGTCTCCCATTAGGATCTCGGACACGAGTGTTGTGACCTCTCATAAATCAGGACGTGGCGTGGCAACCTCCCCACACCCGACACTTATATTCCCCCTTTCTTCCCAGACAGGAAAATAGCAAAGCCATGGGTAGGGAAGCAACCATCAAAAGGTCACAGGCACGGCAGGGGCCAAGCCAGAATCCAAAGTTAGCTCTCCTGGCTCTCACACGAGCACTTTATCCACCGGACCGTGTCTGTCCATGTGTTAAAGATGAAGTGCCACGGACTTGCTGGTCATTATATGCTCTGCTGCTTACACACCTCATCAGCTTTTATGGCCCTGCTGGTCAGTGCTCCACCACCCAGTGGTTACACCACAGCTCCGGTGTCCGGGGGTAGTTTCCAGGCTATCTGGGTTTAGCAAAGGCAAATAAAAGGGAAGACAAATAGGAAAAAGATCCTAAGACTTGATGGAAGCTTCTAAAGCACCAATAGCCATGGAGCCCGTATGGAGTCACACACTAAGGGATACTTTTTTAGGACGAGCATGCGTTCCCACAGGGAAAAGGGCCTCCTGAAGTGAGAACAATCATTCAGAAGGCACCCAGAGTGGGCAGACAGCAGCTGAGTGCCCACTATGCAGTAAAAAAGCCCAAAAGCAGCTCCACTCTGCTGTGATGGCAGAGGACCCTTTATCTGCCGTTTTCCATTTGACATGTCCTGATACATCCTGACTGCCCAATGGGAACACCAGGTCACAGCCACTCCCAAAGATGGGGAAACCCGCAGCTTTGAAGAGGATGGGCGTTTTGTGGCTGCAGTGTACCAGTCTAATGCAGCCAGGAGCTGAATAGCAATGAAAATAATCATTTAGCTCTATGTGTAAATAATTTCATTCTAGGAACAGTTACAATCGTAACAATAATGAAAACAATCACAGAGACTCAGAGAAGCATTAGAAAGATGCCACATTTAATTTACAGAGTTAGTTAAGCTAAGTCTTACATGAAAGAAATATTTTTAATATAGTAATTAGATATTTGCTAGAAAATTCTTGCCTTATTCTTCAATCAGCTTTGCACTGTGGTTATTTTTAGATGTTACTGTGGTTTCTAGTGTTCATAACACCTCTGGCTATGGGCTCAGAGATGTGCTTGGGCTGCTTCAGTGCTACAGAACCAACAGCAATGCTACCGCTCACCAGTGGGAGAGAGAGATATGGACACACTGCTGTATCCCCAGGGAGCAACAAGGAATTCAGGTCTTGGGCTGAAAAAATCTTCTTTAGAAATTGAAACCTCTGGGCATCTACTGAGTGTGATCCAAGCAGAGGTCCTTGTGTTTTAGGACAATTTAAATGAAAGACTGAAACAAGATAAAATATTTTTTGGAACTTTATGAACAAGCATGAGTAGGCATGAAGTCAGCTTTAAAGCAGATGGAGGCACATGGGTGCCTGGGCAGCTTGGAATGTCACAGTTGTGCCGCTGGGATGTGGTTGTATATCTCCACGCAGGAGAAGGCTCAGGTATAGTATTAAGGCCACGCTTGAGGACAAGTGCCTGAGGTATTTCACCCTCAAAAGTGCATTTACTCCAGAAATGAAAGCTTTGTTTTGCACACTCACAATGTCATGTCTTTGTTGTTAATTTTTTTTCAGTAATTCCATTAGCACAAATCACAGGACTGTCAAATACGCCAGGACTAGGAGATCACAGCCCGACAAGCAGCAGATGCCCTTTTGGAGGTTTTAAATAACATTTATTCATTTTTCAAATCCCACAACACCAACTACCTGCAAGTTATCCACAGCAAACCCCAACATAAAGCCTGTAAAATCCACCACCCTACCTGATTCACTACTGCAACTAATATTAGTCCAGGGACTACCTCAAGAAATGAGAAGGAAAACCTAAGAGGTTTCACACAAGCTGTTTGTGTTTAAGGACAGAAGTTTAATCTCGAATACAACATAATTATGATGTCACTGAACACAGCAAAAGCTGCAGGCACACACCGTGTTTTCATCACAGCACTACTACTGCAGGCACACTTGAAACACTACAGCATCTTCAGACTCTAATTATAGCTGTTGTTGTTTCTGTGGTTTCAAAGGTAATAGAACTTGTTCATAACATTTACATGACGCCAATGTGCTGCACGCAAAATACAGACTCAGTGTCACAGGCAAAATATTCCCACCAAGATACCTGCAGACCAGCAGGTTATGATTTAAGCAGGAAATAAAAATGCAGCACTAGAGATACAACCCCCAAATCCTTCCACCTAATCAGATAAACCAAGATAGACTTGCCTGGTTAACTGAGGGACAGATTCTTGAGAAACAGTTGAAAGGCCGTCTTGGCTTGCATGGTCTCATCAGCATTCCCCAGCAGAGAGCCAGCACGAAAGAAGAAAAAAACTCCAATAGCAAAGACAACAACAATGTGGGGGGGGGAATAAAACCATTTCCCAGTGCCCACGCTCCCCACCCTCCTCCCAGCCCATCTGAGGTGTTAGTGGTGTGGTGCTTCCTCACCCCACCACAGGGAGCTCACAGCTGTGCCTCCCCCCAGGTGTTGCAGATGGGGTTTCCAGGAGGTCCTTCCAGTCAGGAATCACCTACAGCTGTTGTACAGAAAAGGAGAGAGTGGATCTCACACAGTTAATGGATAAGTTCGCTCATCTTCACCACCTTGCTGTTCAGCTTCACCCACAGAGGTGCAAAGAGAGGCAGATGTGGCATTTGGCAAGCTGTCAAGACACATCTTTCTTTTTAAAAGTAAGGTGCACTTCCCTGGCTGCTCTCAGCCCAGTCCTTCTGTCTGTAACAGCTCTGCTGTCAGCACTGAGGATGCCCTTTTCAAACATGGGCAAGGAGGAATTAGGTGATACAGGGGCAAAGCAGCCATTTTCTCCAAGAGCAAGCCAAAATGGAGGCCTGTACTTTCCACCTCACTCTAATGTTGAGAGCTGCCCTCAATCCTTGCAGACAGTTCCTCATGGAGGTGTTCTTTCACCGGACACCAGACAGACCAAATTCACCTCCTTGGACTTACCAGCCACGGGTGCAGCCATCCTGCCACACAGAGGGTCTCATGCTGCACCCGTAATATGACACAGGGTCCAGATGCCACCACCCTGACATCAATCATAGGCACAACACATAAACTTTCAGTTTTACCAGCGGTGTCATTTTTATTGTTTCATCCATCACACTGCACTCCTCACTCCGCAGGCAGTCTCTCCCTCTAAGTATTTCTTGGAGTTGTGGAGCCCGAGGACAGAATTGAAGCTTTGGAAGTATCATAAAGGTTATTCCCATTGACACTCACCACAATCTTATTGTCTCTCTAGCTAAATAGTAAGGGTCACTTGAAAAGTTAATGGTGATGCTGCTACCAAGAGTCTTGCGACGCCTGCACTTCCTGTCAGAAAAGCACTCAAAGTGAATCTGAAATCAAAGTAGACAAAGATAAAGTTCTGCTTATGAATGTCCCACCCAGTCACAGCAGTGTTGTCTCCTTTGATTTCAAATTCACTTTGAAACTCTCCAAACAGGAGGCGCAGCTCAACCTTGGAAGCAGAAGATGCAAAGTGGGAACACCACCCGTTTACTTCTCACGTGGCTGGTGCTAACAGGTGGAGGATGCTTAACAAAAACCGTAATAAGCCCCCAGTGCCAATTCCAAAAGGGAATTATCTACCCACATTACCCTTTGGTGCTTGTGCTTCCTGGCATGGGTGTAGAGGGCTTTTTATTATTCCAGAAACCACCAAGCACAAACGGAGCAGCTCGTTCCAGCTGAACTGGGACTTTCTGCATGAGCTGACATTTTGGAAAGTACTTTCTTTCTTGGAGCTGAGATGGGATTTTTCTGGCTTAAGCAAAGTGGGAAATTGTCTACAGTCCTTAACTTCCACTCCTAGCATATTTTCACTAAGTAATTTGCAAGCAAAACAGTCCAGAAAATGCTGGGTCAGAGCAACAAGTTTTTATAGCCACTTTATTTGAAAGAGCAGAATATTTTTGGTAATGTAGTTGGAATGACAGCTCCCTAATTTTTCAATACACCATTTGCTGCTTTTGCACACGTTTATACCTTTGGATCTAGAGATGAAATTGAGTAGCAACTGCGCCATGAGTGGTTTGAATCCACAGTCAGGAGGCACGAACAACCTTCCTCTCTCCAGAGAATGGGGGACCCAATAGACCCACTGGAATGATAAGACAGGACATTTTTCATGGAGAGTGAAGCTTCCAGAGCAAGCCAATTCCTGCCTTCACAGTGCTACTTCTTTTCCTGATGACACTTAGCTGGGAGCTGGGAAGGGCAAAGCTGGCAGACTGGAAGATTGCCTAATGTGCTGTGACTGACATGTAATCGAATATTCAACCACTGGTCCTCATGTCGGTGGTAAAGTGAATATGACACCCTTCAGCTTAGTTGTGATCACGCCTCGGTCTTCTGCAAACAGTTTCACAAAGGTGCAGCCTGGCTCCTTGATGAGGCGGATGTGTGAGATGGGAGAGCAGTCACGGAGGTCACCTGCTGCTGGGAACGCGCCGAGGACCCGTGAGGGACTGACCTTTAAATGCCAACCGCATCCCCGCCGCGCCCCCGCGCCTCGCGCCGAGGTGGGACCGCCACACGCTTTGCTTTCACAGCCACCATCACGCTCAATGACCTGGACGAGCCACCTGTTCCACATCAGAGGGGTCTTTATCTCTCCGAGCCTTTTTGGATCTGTGAGTGCCGAGGAAAAAAAGAAAAGACACACACACACACACATTAAAAAAAAAAAAAAGAAGAACATTTGGGGGTGAGAAACCCCAAGGGAAGGAACTCAGATGTTCGGGTCAGGCCTTAGAAAAGGTATCAATTCTTCTTTCCACTTAGCACAGCCTGCTGCCTGCCCAGGCTCTTTGTCTCTGCCCTCTTCCCAGTACAGAAAGCATTTCCCTTTTAAATGACATCTGAGCGCTGACATGCTGGAGGCACCCATCCTGCATCATCTCTGGCAGATGGTGCAGCTGGCCACGATTTTCGGGATTGCTTAAATAAAACCACAGTGCCATATCAAGAAATGTAGAGAAAACGCTCAACAGTGCTTAAGATGTTTAAACATCACAAACTGTCTAAGACTTCAGCTCGCTGTACTGCGCATTTTTGGTGATGTAACTGTTCTTATTGACGGTAACAGTGAAATCTCCATCATGACTCACTTCATTTTCTTTCTGGGAGGCAGCAGCAAATCCTATGATATTTCTGCTCTGAGATTCTTTCACCTTGCTATGTTAGGAAGAAGTTTGGACAGCTGTAACAACACAAGTCAAACTCTTCAGGTTTTTGGAGAAGGGAGCTCCACTGCTGCCGGCATCAGATCTGGGATGCCCTGATGCCATCAGACAAGAAGCTGACCCACTCCCACAGTCCACAAAGCCAGAAGCACCTCTGCATGGCTTTCACAGACATCCAAGCAGTTTTAGTGCAAGCAGCGATGCTGAAGCCAACATAAATGCTGTTTTTCCTTCTCCCCTATGGTTTCACTTGCTTTGAGCTAATTAGCCTGACGGCCATTTCCCTGCCCCCTGGAGATACCATGTTTAGTGGTATATGTATCTTGGGAAAAAAAACCTTCTAAGTGAAAATTGTCATTGTTGTATCCAGCAGACATGTAGCTCTTTCTAGCTCTACCATAAGTCTTCAGCTTTTCTGCTACTGATTAAAATTAGGTGGGATACTGGAAAATTGCAACTTTAGGAAATTTTTAGTCATAACTAAACGAAATCTGGGGTTGTGAAAGTGAAAAAAGGGATTTCATTCCAACTTAGCGGGGCTCCTTGAAAGTTTAAGCCCTGGTAGATCCCAAAATACCTGAGATAATCTTGCAGCACTTGTGAAGTTACCACAAGAGAGCCATTACCTGTAGGGGTCAAAGGAGACGCCTCACATCTGCACTGCAGAAAGCTACTGAATCCAGTGATATCTGGGAATCTGCCTAAAATTTACTGCCTTCCTCAGCAAGACAGGCACTTGGGATGACACTAACATTCCTGAAACAAATGAAGGGGCCTAGGCTTCGTTCTCCAAACTCTCCTCAGCGTTATCTTGCCTCAGGAAAGAGTGCCTGTCACGGCAAAGTGGAGCAGCTTGCAAAGATATTCAGAAGGCTCGACATGAAGCCAATCCCTGAGAAGCTGAGATGAATTCCTGTGAAGTTGCAGGCAGGTATTTCTTTACTGCGCATACTGACTGGCAAACCTCGAGACATTTCAGAGCACCATCACCCGGGGGCATCACCCCAGCATCCTCCTCACATTGTCTTTCCTCAAAGTCCCCAAACTAGTTGGGAAAGCAGCAGGGAAAGGGCAGGGAGCGCACTCCAGAGCTCCTCACACATCTCTCCACGAGGGCAGAGCTGTGAGCACGGGCAGCTGGCCGCCCTCCACGGGGACCAGCACACGGCTCCACCGTGCGCAGGCACCTCCGGCCGCAGATGTCGGCTTTTATTGCTCAGGTCTCCTGTATCACTGGGCCACCTGTACAACATATTTAACATACAGCAGTTATTCTGTTGCCGTTTGTGCTGAAACAATCTTGGCAAGAAACGGCAGTTAAACCCGGGCATAATTTTTTACACCGTGTGCAATGCAAAAATCACCTCTTTGGGTAAGTAATATACTCTCGTTGCCTTCTTGGTGGAATATAATATTTCTCGTCCCAACAGAAATTGGCCAGAATTGGTATTTAATATCTGAGTGTCTCCATTCCAGGCCCAGATTGCAATTCCCGAAAAAAAGAAGGGAACTTTTACAAACTCTGGATTTTAGATGTGGGATACTGTTGGCCCCTTCTCAAATGCCAAGATGGTGAAAGGCAGCCCCATCATAGAGTTAGGTTTAAATGGAGGCCTCATATTCAAACACAGATCCAGCATTTGGATGTGGCTTTTGGATTAAATCCCATTCCCAGCCTTATCCATTTCATGTAGCACAACAGGCTATCACACTGGTTGAAAAAGCACTTGGAGCATCTATTGCCTTTTTTTTCAAGTGAATTTCAAATTTTCTTTGCCCAAACTTAGAGAGAGGTGACATGACTGAATATTACAAGAACATCATTTTCTGCTGCTGCTGCTGTTGAAGACATACAGTAGGTTTTTTCCCTCTGTTTGCTTTAAAAATTAGGTTGCTAATGATAATGTTCCTCTCATAGATGATCTTGTACTTTTTAATGATACCCATAGTTTTCCTCCACATAAATGACTAAATCCTCACAGAAATCTCTGTCTTGATTAGCACTCCTGCTAGTAAAATTTCACATACTAAATCAGTACCAGCTGTAGCAAGAAAGAATGAAAAAGGCAAGTGTAAATGTTCCATATGCCCTACCAAATTGGCATCTGTGTCAGTAACCCTGTGTTTTTTTAAACAATTGTATACATACATTCTCAGAAGTGTTTTGCTCACAGGATTCTGCAAGCAAAATTTCCTCTGTTGGTACATCACTGAAATGTCACATCTAAAAAAACCCCAGCAAGGAGTTTTGCTGCTTCTCCTCCCTACGCCCAACCCCGGCGCGCAATTCAATGAGTTACCTCGAGTTTGCCGCACCTTTGTTTTGACGCCTGCTCCCCATAACCTGACTCTGGGACGCTCCTGCAGAGCTGCTCCACATTTAGCACTCAGTTATTAGCAGCACCACCAAAAGCCAAAGCTACTACGGCGCTGTAATTATTTCCAAGCTGAATTCTGAAATAAGGACTCGAGTTCCAGCTCGGCTGCTGGGGAATGCTGCTCGGATGAGCCAACATCTCGTCTTTCGCGTGACTCATGAGTGATGATGATGCAGGAGAGACCTCGTCCCGGGGACAGCCCAGAGCTCTGACCCAGAATGGGCACTGACTCAGCTCCATCCTGCAAAATCACAGTTTGGGTGCAGGGTAGGTGATAGTTGCAGCCTTTTGGACCAGCCTAACAGTTGTAAACCAGCTGAGCACCACCTGCTCCATCACTCTGCTGTGCAACAGGAGAAAGCCTGGAATACAATGCAGTAAATATAAGCACAATACAACTTAAAAGTAACCAACTATGTCCTCAGCAAAAACACTTTCAAGTCAACTTATGCCTATCCTGCCACTGGAATTCAATCAGTATGGCAGAACGGACTTCCAAAGTTAAACAAACACTAACTAGAGCTCCAAATGCGTAGCAAATGCCGCAGCCTCCCGCGGAAAGGTGATATGGAGCCAGACTGTCCGCTGGTGTAAGTCAACCTCACTTCACTGGACTTGGGTGGAGCTGTGCTGATCAACACCAGCTGACTCTGATCCACTGCAAACCCCAAAGCCAACCATCATCTTTCCCTGACATGGGATGATACAAAGTAAACAGGAAAAATTAAGAAGTACTTAAAGGCATTAATAGGATGTCTCTGGTAATAGTAAAATATTTCTCGCATTTCCAAAAGTCAGTAAGACCCTCTTTCCTCACACTCTTGGCCATGACAAAGTGGTGACACTTGTTCTGATTTTTTTCCAGTGCGATGTGGAGTGTATATTTGCACATCATGTCATGCCTGTCCATGGTAATCAGAAGCCATTATTTCCAAAAGCTCAAAATTCCCTCCTGGACTCTGGTATGCCAAGTTTTACTTCACAGTGATTTCTTTTCTTTTCTTTTCTTTTCTTTTTTTTTTTTCATGGTTGATTTATAATTGCTGCAAACAGAAGTTTATAATGGAAATGCTGACAAAACCATAACTACAGTGTCACGTTAACGCTACCATTGCTGCCTCTTTGTCAGACTTTTCTTTAACCCTATGAGCCAAGACTTGGATCAAGTAACAAAAGCCCAGAATACACAGGGCATAGGAGACAGAGTGGAGAAGTGGAGACAAAACTCCTGGAATAAAATCCTTGCCTCAGTGAAATCAAAGGGATTTTATCCCTGGTGCCTAGTCTCACTTCTGCCAGACACTTGCTGTGCAATTTGGACAAATTTATCCTCTGCAAAACGGACAAGAAAATATGTTCTGCACTTACCTTACAAGTGTTGTAGCATGATTAGTAAATCATGCAATTAAAGGAAGCAGGAGAAGGCTGAGGATAAATATAAACACTACCTACATATTTACAAAAAAAAAAATAGGCAAATATTATTCTAGGAATCCTCTATGCATGGAAGGTGGTATGATCTTTACTGCTCTGCCTGCATGTATTTACACAGTGACATCAATATAACATTTCCCTGCAACACCCTCATTATTTGGGTCTTCTCTCATGTTTGTGATTTTCAATTTTATTCCTGGCTTAGGTCTCATTCCTGACATTTTTATGTAGGTTTTGTATGCAATAATATACATACATTAGATGGTGTTGAAACCATCAACCCAAATTACTATTTTTAGCACAGTGCAGAGGATGGGACAGAGACATAAGTGACAATTAAAGAGAATATATTCAGAGCTGTCATCAGCAAATATTTTTTTCTCTCGCCAGGAATCCTGAGTGCGTAGAAGGGCCTCCTAGGCAAAGTTTTTAAGGCAAAACAGTCGGGTCATTCAAAAAAAACCCAAACAAACCCACAAGTAAGTGACATCACCAGGAGGCTGGGCTGCTCTAAGGTTCCCAATCGCCGACTTTGCGAGAAAATTCTTATTTGCTCCCTCAAATTGCTGATCTGCCTCTTTGCTTCTGTACTACCCATGCACAGTGCCTGCAGATGTATATAATTTACAGAGCTTTCCTCATCAAGAGGATTAGGCAGCCCTCTTTCAATATGTATAAGAAGTACAAACACACACTTACCCACTATGTTTTACGCCTGCCTGCAACAAACAGCTGAACAGATTGTGATGAAATTCAGACATTGACAATCTGACAAAAAACTTCTTTTTTCCCTTAAAATCTGGCTTCCAGAAGTTTTGCAAATCTAAATATTTTATTTGAATACTGCGAGGGCCCCAATCTTATGGAAAGCCTACGAAGCAAACATGGAGATACGTGTAGTTAAGGAGGGGGGAAAAAAATAGCACAGAGACATACACAAAACACATCTATTTGGTGCAACTTGCCAATTTTCACAATGACTCGGGTGCGTTTTTTCTGCCTGGCTCCTGAGACTGTAACTAGACTCCTCTAATAAGCACTTTTTGCCCACCAGTGTGTCAACGGTGCTTTAACAGTAGTTTCAGTGTCAAATTGCCCTTTCCTCAGCAGGGATTGTTAAGCCTTTCTGTATTATACTTCCAAGACTCTCACGAGCTGGAGTTGGGAGATATAATATTTTCTTTGAAGTTTGCATTTCACAACACACTGGGATGCAAACAAGCTCCAGTTTCTCAGTAGTCAAACAATTCTGGCACACAGGGACTAGGACTAAATATTGTACCGAATTTTCTAATTACGTCTTTGTGATACTTACTACATGATGTTAGGTGAAAGCAGATCCTAATCAATATAAACCCCCTTGTCTAAACAGGACATCTGGGCTTTGAAATATTCTGTTTGTTGTCTTGAAATTACCCTGTAGCAAGCCACTGTAACAATATAATATCTTAGTCATGGAAAACTTTGGAGTATTTCTGATAAACTTATCATAAACAGATGAGTGCTTTCTCTCTTTCAGTATTAAGGTGATGTAAAAAGTGAAGATAAAAGTCAGCTGTATGCATAAAATCATAGAGACTTTTGCCAACAAAATGCTGTGTTTACAAGTTTAAAAGATCCAAAGTCTGAAAAGGCAAAAAATTAGGATTCTTAAAGTAACACTAACTCAGCCACATGGCACATCCTGGCAAGCACATTTAGCAAAATAAACATTAGCATATTCATATACACATTTCTAGAGCAACGTATTTTTAATGTGGCCAAACTAATTCAACAATGGGAATCTCAACTTTTCTCATTTTAAGGCCAGATTCTCAGCTGGCAGAGACATATTATTCCAACAAACCGACATCACCGACAGCAGCGAAGCAGCAGAGCCGCCTCCTTCTGAGCAGGCAAGTGCCAGAGTCTGCTGCATTTACGATGACAAGTCTCTCTTTCTGACTTCATTATCAATATTCATACAACAAGACAGACAGATGTGACTAAGAATCAGCTCCTCAGATAGAACCCTGAGCCTTCCACTACAAAAGCATTCATGAGAGTCACTTTTCTGGCTGTATTTTGTCACGTAAGAGAACCAGGAGGAATCCAGCCCCCCCTGGCAGAAGGATTTCACAGCACAAGACATGGGCAGTTGTAATTCTTTGGCCCTGAATTTTGGATGATGCTGATTTTTACTGATTCTCTCGGCTTTATCTGACAATTCCTTGATTTGTTCTTCCGACAGCAACAAACTGCACCAGAGGGGAACATCTCCCAGCTCATCACAGACATGTCAGAGCAGGATCCATCCCCACATCCAAGCCTTCCCACAGAGAAAGTTGTCTGTGCCGAGGACATTCTCTCTGGATAACAAGGCAGATCCGGGCTCCCAGAGCAGCTGCCTTTGCAAAGCTGGCTTATCCCGTCACCCCCGAATCGCCCTTGGTGGAGAGGATCTCCGGATGGCGCAGGGCCAACCGCACCAGCCCTTCTGCCATCCCAACCTCCCAGCACGGGTGCCCTCCCATCACACCAGGGCTCCACAGCCTGGGATAAGGGGATCTAAAAATGACACAAAGCCCCCTTTGCCCCACCTTAATATGACCTATGCTAAATCCAGCTTGGCTGGGGCTGAGGATCAAGGCCCTTAGACACTCTTAACTTAATGCTCCAGGTAGGACTATAACTCCCCCCCATCACCCCCTGTTTATTTTTACTTTTTGAGTACTCAAGGTCCTGGTCAGGACTACAGCCTTGCTGAGTGACACACTATAAATATGGAAAAACCTCAAAAATTCTCAGTTTAAAGAAAGGTTACATGAAGGGAAGGCAGCAAGAGGCAGTTGCATGCAAGTTGTTTGTATATATTATGTGCACATAGTTTGTTGTTTGATTTTTTTTTTTTTTTTTTGCCAAGGATCTTGAACCTCACCCAGCTGGACTTGGAGGTATCCGGAACGAGTTGGTTAATTGCTAACAGCCTTCATAGAGACACACAGGGAATTAATCCTCAGATCACCTCTTTTCCCCTTTGCAAGTCACCAAAAAAAACCCCAAAAAACAGAGAAAAGCTTAGCTGTCTGTACTATTTCCAACAGTAAATGTTGTGATTTCAGAGTTAGATATGGAAGGAAAAAAAAACTGGAAAGCACTTCGCACCTTTGAGCTCTGTAGCCTGTTAACAAACTGGAGAGATATTGGCAAAGAGGTTCAAAAGTTAGTGGGGTGACAGACAGAAGAACAGACAGTGCAATTGCTTCATTTCCATAAGCGCTCATGCCAAAAAAATCTGATCTGATTAATAATTAAAAAACAAACAAACAAAAAAACCCATTATTTTGAGAATCAAGAATAAGTCTGACTGGAAAGTTCAAAAAAGGCCCGGACATAGAAAAACAAAAGGTTATCGTGCAAATCCCAACTTTGAGGTGTTTTTACAGCCCTTCAACAGGAGTTGGAGGTCTCCCATCCCACAGGGACACCCACCCTGCCCTGGGACCCTCAGCCAGGAGCACCCAGGCCACAGGGTGGGAATGGCCACCCAAGGGCCCCAGGCCAATTTCCCAGAGACACCCCCAAGCTCTGAAGATCTAAAGATCCCCTGAATAATCCTATTCAGGGAGAAGAATTATAACCATGAAGGGCAAAAACAGGGGGAAATGAGATCCTTCCTCAGGCCCCTGGCAGACACGGAGAGGACAATGGGGAAATAAGAGCTAGCACAAAAGTTTCCTCGAGTACATCCTCAGCCACTGTGGTTTCAGATGAGAATTTCCAGAGGCAGGAACTAAAAGAATATTATGATTTTCTTTGGGGGATTAATTACTTTGCTGCTTGTTACCTTTTGTTAGAGGCATGACACCCCATAACCTTGTTGCACAAGGCACCAGATGTCCATTTAAATGTCAGTTTTGAATGAAGAATGTTTTTTTTCCCATCTGAGTCCAAAGGTTATTTTTTTCTGCTAAAACCCCCATGTATTTTAAGGTGAGCAGACATGAAAACGGGCTACAAATGATACAAATGGGTGCTGAGTTCTCTGGGTGAAAATAAATAAATAAAGGCAGTCCTTCCTCCTGCTTGCATTTGCTGGGGACGCATATCCCCTTACAAATAAAAAAAGTATTAAGAACATGTTATGAAAAATAACAAAGAATAGCAGAGAAATCAAAAAGTGAGTGGCACTTCAGACGGAGTTTAGCAAATTAAGTCATTGACCTGAAGAGGAGATTAATACCAAACAAGGTGCCCCTTCTTCTGAAGTAATGAATATTCTTCAAACAGCAAGGGAGCACTGACTGCTGTTTGATGCTGATGACATTGAAAATTTAGGAGAACAGAAATTCCATCATTTTTCATTTGTATGCAAATGTGCCTGTTCCAGAAATTAACCCCTGAACCCCATGTCAGTTTTCATCTGGAGGAATTCTCTTCGCTCGCATCACACAGCGCAGCCTTGCTGCTATCCTGGGGTCACTGGGGCTTCCCCGCACACAACAACACAAAACCCTAAAACAAAACAACCAAAAAAAAAAAAAAAAAGGCCCCAAAAAAAAAAAA
>VZTE01005949.1:1668067-1682017 GCA_013397775.1 Eulacestoma nigropectus | reverse complement strand
AAAAAAAAAAAAAAAGAAGACCTTGACTAGATTTCAACTGTGCTGATTTATGTTTTCAAGTGGAAGGCGGTTTTAGCTGAAGTAAACGACACAGTTTTTAGATCATTCAAAATTCATGGCAGTTTGATCCCACAGGACTTCAAACAAACACAAATGATTTGCCAGGAATCCCTACAAACTGAAATAACCAAACCACACACGGTTCCAGCAACAGTCTTGAACCAGTTCTGAGGCAGGAAAAAGTAAGGATTAAAACAGAGAATTTTTTTTTTATTCATCTACAGAAAAACATCTCCAAGGCAGTGCACATCCAGATCAAATGCACACAAAGAAGGAGCACAAATATATAATGTCTTGAAACTCAAAACTCCTCCAACCCACAAACCAATAGGAAATAGACAAATGAAAATAAAAGTCATGAAAACAGAAGGTGCATTTAGATTCTTCTGCACTCTCTGGAGTGGTTTTATTTTAACATAGGGCTGAAATAGAAAAGGAATTAATCTGAGAAAGCTAACACAAAATGCAGGTAACAGACATATCATGTGTGGTACAGTCATGAGAAAGAAAACAGACAACCAAAACTGTGACAAGAATGTGCTTAGTTATTATATTCTTCCAAGCTTGGTCTGCCAGCATTTTTTCCTTTTTTTTTGTCTTTTTTTTTCCTATGTACTGGTCATCAGTGTCTGCCAAAAGCCTTTTCATGGATTTCTGCAATTCCATTTCCCCCCAAACAGAGGAAATGATGTTTCTCCACAACCACAAGACCCAGCTGTAGGTTTTACACCACGATTTGTAGCTGTAAACTAACACAGTGACACGCCACCCCTCTGCCTAAATAACCAAGACCAAGCCAGTAGCGAAATTTCCGTGTGGGTTATGCAAAATGAAAGGATTAAAAAATGAAAAGAGCATTCACTTCATGTTGCTCCTTTAAAACATTATCACATAGCTCTTTTTTTTTTTTCCTAACCTGACCTTTTTTTTCCCAAAGGTTTATCTATAACTTAATATAACTAATTCTTTTGAAATAATGTTCACAGTTAGCATAATTGGTGTTATATAGTTCTAATGTACATTACAGAATATTCTGTCACTAGACACTAAATTGAAATTTTAAAGAAAATGATAGAAATAGCTGTAAGGGAAAAAGTACCCTTTTAAATCTAATTTGCTATGCACCGCAGTAGGGTAATGGATGCAATGAAAGTTCCTTTATTGAGTTCCCATGTCCAAAAGGTATTTAGGTAGCAAAGGATGTTAAGCAGACCCCCTGTGCTCCTCCTTTAAGTAAAGATAGCAGGAAATAAGGTATATAGGTTTGTGTCCTCCTGATTTTTATTTCCTCAGGAGTACAACTTATGCAAAGGGCACCTTAGGCTACTTGGAGGATCACAAAGGGTGCCCTCGACCCCCTCGCTGTCTGCATGAATAGAAGCATCTAAAGGATGGCTGAAGCCATACAGCGAGTTAAATCCTTCAGGTGGGTCTTTTCAAATTCCAATAGTGAGGAGTTACTGGAGAATTGGTAAGGATTTCACTAGGCCCCAGCAGGTTTGAGATCAAAAGCCCTGGTTAAATAAAAGCCTGTTGGGAAATCTTAAAACCTCTTTGTAATGTAACTTAAAAAAGTTAATACAAAGAGCCCTTAGACTGAAGCCTGTAACAGCATGAACAAAGAGTATATCAAAACTGATTCCATTAAGGGAAGGCAGACAAATAAATTCATTTAATTTAAAGAGAAATCAGATATATTACTCTGCTAAAAAGTAAAAAGCATATCAGGAAAAAAAAAGCCAAACAGATTTTACAATACACATGCACATAGAGCTGTGAATAATAGAGATATATATAAAATCTATTTATAAATCTCTCTCAGAACAGAGAACAGAACATTATATACACACATATATGTTTAAGTATCAATTTATCCAATACGTGCATGTGTGTGTGTGTGTATAATTCTAATATATACATATTTTTATCATTTATGAGGCCTCACGCTGGGCTCTCAAATCTGCAGTTAGACATATCTATATAAGTATCCAGAAAAACGCAGCTGAAAGAGCCCCTACACTCAAACTGACACAAGACATTTTTCAACCCAATTAATTAAAAAAGATGGGTGCTCATCAGTCAGCTGGCACGGGATTTTTCTCCATCATCTTGCCAAAGTGTCACAGTGTTAGTTGCGCAGCATGTTGGAAACAGAAAATCTGGGACTAGGATTTCGATATCATTTATTAGCTGACCTCTTTCCGAGCAGCTCTTACACTTTTAACTCGTTGGGGGTCCTGCACCGGAGGCGGGAGGGTAGGAAAGGGAAGATGGAGAATCACATGGAAGCATTTATGTTGGGAAAGTCCTGTCAGATCATCCTCTCGGCGAGGTGCTTGGAGATCTCGTGTTGGACACCCACACTGAGGATCGGGCAGCATTTGCTCAAAGCAAGCTGTCCTGAGCACCCTACGAGCAGGGGAAGGCTGTGTCCCTAGGGGACCACGGATGGGGGTCCCTCACTTTGCACAGGGTGGGGTCATTTGGGTGCTGGATGCTCTGGACCCCGTGGGAGGAAGGGTCCTCTTCTCCCACAGCTCACTGTCCCCGCAACAAACAGTCACTAAGAATTTTGCTCCCTCCACCCTCCAAGAAAGGAAAGGAGGGGCTGAATTTTGCTGGTTTGTGAAGCTTTTCATTATTATTGTCATGGGGGAGATGTGGACATCTTAGCTAGGAAGCATATTTCACTGTTTGAGAAATAATATTTCTCCACAGGCTGTGCACTGGTGGAGGGAGATGTATGTGTGGTACAACTGAGGGTGAATGCCTGGAAAAATTAATATTCTATGGGATTTTTAAAAAAAAAACTTTTCTCCTTATAACTAAATTCTGATATTTTAGTTCAGCAGTGCTCATTTAGGTTGCATATACTGAGGGAAAGGGACTAACCCTCATTCTCTAAACCCATGAAATGCCGACCCTACAGCAGAAACAAATCATTCTGTCCCTCTACTCCTTAATAACATTTCTTCTGGAGATAAGAAATCAGCAACGTGTTTCACATATGGTGCCTTTCATCCCAGTGAGCAGCAATGGTTTCACAACCTACTCTAGTGGCAATTATTTTATTTTATTTTAGTGTAGTTTAGTTTAGTTTAGTTTATTTTGCTAAGACCCTTAAAATGCACATCAAACCAAATCCTCTTAACTATAGGTATGGCTATCATTTTACCAATGGCATTCCTGGTGATTTTGGGTGGATTTCACCAAATGAGTGCAGGGACCACTATTTCTCAATAGGCCATTGCTCTGTGCACCAAATCACTGCGGTGGCTGTCAAAGAACTGCCCCTTGCAATAGGAACCACAGAAGAATGGCAAAATGAAGGATTCCAGATTGAGGTAAGACGGCAAGGAAAACCCAGGTGAAAGGTATTGGTATTTGGGAACCTCGGTCTCCGTGCTGTGACTCACATTCTTGCCCCAGCACCAAGGATCTAATAACCAAAGGAGATAAATGCCGCTTTTGACCCCTTGTTTGAGAGAAAATCCCTCCGAAAACACCGTATCTAATAATATCAAAGGTTGTGGTGGCTTCTGCATGGCTGGCAATTTTTAGACCGGTAGAGGATGAGGTTTTCTGGTTCAAACAGGAATTAATTGAGGGAAGTCATATGGCTTGTGTTATACACGTGACACCAGATGATCCAAATAGTCCTTTCTTGGCCTTATAATCTACGAATAACCTTGTGGAGGTACTGCTCTCCTGTGGATTAGTGGCAAACCAATGCTTCTCTTGCTTGGATGAGTTTTCTGATCTAAATACCACCCAGACCTGCGTGGCCTACAGGATTTGACTGGATCACGGTCTCAGACGGAGCCATTGCCAATTAATGCCAGACATGAGATAAACCAGGGTAGGACACGCTCCGTTTCAGGTGCTGTGTGATCCTGGAGTGTCATTAGTACTCACATAACAAGCCAGGTCTGAAGTAAAACAATTTTTCCATAAAGACACTTATAAATATTATTTTACCCTCGCCATCTTTGCATTACCTTGCACCATAAGACCCAGACTGTCAGACACCATGGAGGTCTTTGGCTCTGAATTAATCAGCTTCAACTGCAAGAGCAGGGTATAATTGTGGCTTGCTTGTAATCCATAAAAATAATAAGATCCTGGAATGATTTGTGTAACAGGACAACCCATTCCTATATTAGAAAACAGAGCATATGGGGTCTTGTCTATCTTGCTTGGATTACGAGGCAGAGGAAATACCTGGCTGAGCAGTGCTCAGGAATTATCAGGTGGATGATATTACAGGAGCAAGCCGGGTCTTCATTTATTTTCTTTATATGGATGCCTCCGAGTTCAGGTTGTTGGAGTTACGTAATGCTAAGCTTCCTCCTGACCACTCCATGGCCCTGACTGCTCCCAGCCCTTTGCTGTGATCCATCAGTGCAGTTTTGCTGGGAAATCTGTGCCAGGGAAAGCCAGGCTGCACCCCGCAAACCCAAGGTGAGCTCAGACTCAGTCACCACCCCAAAGTCAATTAGAAATATCTCTTAAATGCAGCTATCCTTATTCCTGTCCCTGTCTCTCACCAGGCCTTGTTTTACCCCCGAGGATAATTTTTGATGTAGAAGGAAATGTGCCATTTATTAAGTCAAAACCCGCTTCCTTTAGCATCTACAAAAATTTCTTCTGAGGTTTCCCTTTCAAGCACCAATCTTATTTAGATCTGCAGGCTGAGACAATAGCAAAAGGTGGGAAAACTTACAGTCATTACGTTGATTAATCAGCTGCTGAAATTTGGCTTTCCAGCGTGACACCTCCATTCTCTGAATGTGTGGCCCTACTGCAATGCAATCAATTTGTCTGTGCAGGCTCCAAAACCCCAGAGCCACACGATGCAAAAAGGCAATCTTCTGCCCTCTTTGACCACAATAAGCAACATTACTGAAATCACCACTCCTGTACAAGTGTAGCATGACCCCATATTTGTAGGCAGCAGAGTATGACTTCATTAAAAACCATCCTCTGTGTTAGGGAGTGGGAGCAAGGCAAGCCAGCAGCAGAGCAGCATATGTCTGAAACTGATAGTAAAATGGGTGATGCCTTAAACCCCACCTCTATACCGTTATTTACATACATATCTTTCATCTGACACAGGCTTCCCCTCCAGCACCTTGAATATATCAGTCCTAAGGAAGAGACTTTAAGTTCAAAGAGTGCCATCCCCAAACCAAAGTAGGGGGTTATCAAGTGAGGTGCGCCAAGCAGTAAGACAAAACATATGCATTTTTAATAGATAGCCTCTCCTCCCCCTGAGGAAGCCAAGAAAAGAGACTCTGTGAAGCTTCAGCTGAAAACAAGTTCAGTGGATTTATACTCAGGCTGCTGTTCACAGAAAAACAAAATTCACAACTCTCATATATGTATTTTTTTGCTAGATGTTTTCCAAGCATTCTTCAAAGCACACTGGCCCCACCCTGGGTGGTCCTGTTGACCAGGTGAATTCACCTCCACGCAGCATTCAAAAAGAGGAGAGTGACAAAAGATCATGAAAATGCAATAAAAAATAAAGAGGCCATGAAAGAGAAACAAAAATCTCAACAGGTCTGCATGGAATTTCAGCAGCACTTTATTTATTAATGCATATGAAGCTACCACTGTATTCCAGCTCCCAAAGACAGATCTGTAAGGAATAGGCCACATGCTGATTGACAGCAGCCATAATTCCATACAATGAGACTGTATTAAACTGTTTGATGTGATATGATACTCATCACTTGTAACTGATCAAACACACTGCTGCATCAAACAGTATTACAATACAATCAGGCTGGATATGGTTCCTGCCAAGGCTGTTCATCACATTGCACACTTCTGCATTAAACATATCTATTAATAGCATTGACAAACTACTCCTATCCAAGTTTTTTTCCCCAAGAATTGCAGGACGCGCAGTGTGCAAAGAAATCCACAGATAATGCTTTGCAGTTTGAGGCAGCACTTCCGTCGGCTGAAGCCTCCAACACGAAAGGCTTTCCCGATCTGGGAATTTTATAAGGTAATGACAAAAGTTGCAAACCTGTGCCCCAAAACAAAGACCTGACATTCCTGCTTCCCTCTTCCTTCCTTTTGTGGTTTTTTTTTTTTTGTCTGATTTTTTCTTTCTCGCCTACATGCAAACAAATTGAAATATCGACCAGCTTTTGACCAAGATTTTACTTTTGCTGTGCCTCTCCCCAGGAGAGCTGCTATCTTGCAGGAGGGAGCTGTGTTTGCTAACACTGACCCTTCTAGAGGGGGGAGACATAGATAAAAGCAGCAAATTCCTTGTCACCACTGCTCCTGCTGCAGACAGCGAGGGTGACACTCTGCAGCCCATGGGGGACAGCACTGGCTGTGACACGACAACTGTAGGGGCTCTCTCAGATGCAGATTCTTAAATGAGCCTGGGTCTCTAGAGGGCAGAGGTCAGCTGTCCTCAAATCTGTGCGAATGCTAGATTAAGTTTATTAATCTCCTTGCTTTCACTTAAAAACCAAATTATAGGATGGTTAAATGTTAATGCCCGGGAGCTTGTGAGACAATCAATGCCCTCAGTTACCTCTGCTAAGGGGGAGCACAAGGTGTTCAGACCCCAGAAGGGTGTGAGAAGTTAGTGTTATGGCCACGGAACACATTCTCCTTGGGAATTACCATGTGCTTCGTGTCTGGTGCGTGTTTTGTTTGCAGTCCTGACAGCACAGGCGCCCTCACACACGGCAGGCAGACCCAGGGACCGATGCCTTCCCGCCTGGATGTTCCAGATATCCAACCTCAACCACAGCTCTTTATAAAGGATTTACACCTGTGCTGGGGGGTGATTCCAAATGCCCTTCTCCCTGCACCGACCCCAAGTGCCCAAGAACAGCACAAAACCAAGCATGCAGTGAACATGGTATTTAGCAACCCTCAGAACCGCCTCGATCCCTGTATCTCATAAAACTACTTCAGTGTGTAAAAACAAAGTGATAAACGAGCATGAGGGGTCCACAGAATTCCTCGTGGACAGGTATGCACATCATAATTGGACAATGTTCCCCCTTGGTTGCTATCTCAGCTCGGGAGACCCAGGATCACACAGCCATGGAAAATAGGAAGTAATACGCAGGAATGCGTGCCTGGCTGTGTGGAGCTGGCACCAGGTTTTTTACTCAAGCTGGGATTGTATACATTTTACATTTATGAATATTTTTGCAAACTGCAGTGACAGAAGGTGCCTTTTGTCCTGTTTCTCACTCCTGTAATGTCAGTGTGAGCAGATTAAGCTCATGGCACGGTAGCAAATTATCCCTGTTGATGGAACCAGCTCCAAAAAGATTACTTAAGAGAGGTGTGTAAGGCATTTCCTTTTCCTAATTAAAAATATTAAAGTCTTTCAAGATAATAAACTGTTTCAGAAGGTTATGTTAAAGGCTGGGAAATAGACAGGAAAGGGCTGGAAAGGGCTTTCCCACTCTGAGTTTTCAGCACTAAGAGCCCAGTGCAGCGTGTAGAGCTAAAGAAACGGTAACTTTCTATCTGGGTGTAGCTAAGTAATTCAAGATGCTGCAAGTTAAGTGTAACAGTAGAAAGGAAGAAGTTCAAAAACAAGGTCCCAGGCATTTCAGTGCAGTGTATAGTATGCTAAATTGTGGTATTACAGAAATTGCTGAGAGTTTGGCCACAAAACGTTTCATACTGCACCAGCGTTCTGCCAGGGCTGTCTTCCAGCAAGCCCAGACATTTTGCCTTTCACCTGCGCTTTTTTTTTCCCCCCTCCTGTTTGTTAATACAAATCAAACACTGTACCAGAGAATTACAGCCCTTGTCCTGAATGTACCTCTCCCTTTATTAAATCAGCACGACTGAAAAGTCACCACGCACCAGGCAGAGACAACTGCAAATCTGTGCTTACCCTCCCTGTACCACCTGAGTGCCACTATTATTCCTCATCCTTGGGGAAAGGACCCCATATGTGAGTTTCAGAAACCACCTCAGTAACTCCAAGCATCATTATCAATAGTAGGATGAACTGCAGCTGGGATGCACTGAGAAGGCACGGTAATACTCGCCCTAATCTCTGCATTCATCTCACTGGCCCTCGCTAGGAAGTTTAAGTACATTTACTGGGGATTCTTCAGCCCTTGAAAGGTAGGAAGACATCTATGAGGCTTGACGTACCAGCTAATTAACTCGGGTTTGGGAAAAAAAAAAAATCTTCTTATCTACTTAACTTGGAGACACTCTCTTTGTTTTTAAGCCTGCAGACTACCTTCTCTTTAAAATGCACGTTACGTACCACTCCGTAGTATGGAATGTATTATTTTTAACGAGGACCTATTTTAACTTGGACCTAAAACGACTAACATTTGACAGAGGGTTTTTTTTTTTTTTTAAAGCTATTTGCAGAATCAGCTGAATGATATTCTATAGCCTGTGTTCTGCAAGACACGCCACAAAATCCCCATGCTTTCCTTCTGTCCTTAAAAACACGGGCACACGAATGTATGAGAAGCCCCAGATGCACCCACACCTCCCCTCTTCCCCTCCCCACCCCTCCCCCAAACCTATAAAGGAGTTTAAATAAATCTCTCAGGTTTTACTTCTCGGTCTCTGGAAGTAGGGAATATTGAGGCTGGGAGAAAGTGATTGAATTCGTGCCTGCAGTGGTTGGGGCACGTGAGTGTTTCCTGCAGCTCTTCTGACAGGAACACAGACGTGAGCAACTCCTGTAACATCCCTGCTCGGAATTAAACCACGCTAAAATTTCCTGCGGATGGCACAGAGAGATTTTAAATCCTCACCATATTCCTAACAGATAGAACAGTGGCATGATTGACCAAGCTTTTTTTTTTCTCTTCTTCTTTTTAAAGTACACATATGATGATGCATCATAGTTATAAACAGATGGTATTTGGCCTCCTTCCTATTCTCAACATTTGGAATTCCTAAACTATGTGAATTAAACAATAATATTTTATAAACATACAAGGGATTTTGCTCACTGCTTTGTTAACATAGAAATTATACAATGCTGACATTTATTTAAATTTTAAAAAGTAAACAAGAGTGTGTATTGAATTAAAGCAAACTAAAATCAACAAGAGAGAAATATGTTCTGTGCGCGCATTACCTACAACGGCACGGGCCTTTTTCGGGGAGACATAATGGGATGAAGCACAAATTGTAGCTTAGACAGTCTGATCCTTTGTGCTCGAAAGGCTCATTTAACACCTCGCTCCAAACAACGGATATTTATACCATAATTGGCCAGTTGACCATCAGTTGTTCATTTACTCTGTAACCTGCTATTATGGAGTTAAAAGAAGTTCCTTTCTGTTGGCTTTTCTAGGAGTGAAAGTGTGTTTGCAATTTTAGTACCAACTGGATTCAGTCTAACACTTGTACTTAGTATGAGAAACATTTTCATAATACCAAAATTTGGGGGAATAAGAGTATTCCTGCCAGGAAGGGAAGAAGAAAGTACTGGTTCTTAAAAGAAGAATTCTGTTTGCTTGGTTTCCTCTTTCCTTTCGATTTTAACCCCTTTATAGGCTCCTCTAGAGCTGTGCAAAATTGAGAAGCACTTAGGTTTTAATCACTATTCCCAGGTCTGCAAAGAGGTTCTGTGATGAATAAATAATGAATCCGAGATTTTAATCAGTGTTATGATTTTTGAAAAGGCTAATTATCATTGTTTACAGACATGCCTTTCCAACGTATTTCCTTGTTTTGCCTTCAAAGCTCCAAGGGTTAAGCCCCTCGCACGTATCCCTCCCATCCCTCCCCAGCGCCGCGCTCCTTGCCCGGGATTTCTTTCGGGAGCTTGGGGGTATTTTTTGTTCGTTTGGTGTTTTCTGGGGTTGTGTTTTCACTGGAGGGACCGTAGGAGAAACGGGGCAGGGCTGGGGGAAGGCTGCGCACCGGGCGGCCGCTCCGCACCCGCGGAAAAGCCACGGCGCGGGGGGAGCCTCTCTCTTTGCTGTCCGTGTGTAGCAACGCTACGGAAGAATCCGATTTGCAAGAGAGTATTTTTATTATCGATTATATCGATGATAAAAAGTGGCGGGCGGCGTGTCCGTCCCCCGCTTCCCGGGGAAGCTCCGCTCCGCTCCGCTCCGGCCGCAGCGCCGCGCCGGGATGTGCCGGGATGCGCCGGGATGTGCCGGGATGCGCCGGGATGCGCGGAGCGCACCGCGGGGCTGCCCCGACAGCGGTCGCCCGCGGCCCAAGCCCTTCGCGTTATTATTATCGTCATTATTTTTATTATTTACGATTTTTACTAATCCAGCTGCCGCTGGCCTCGTTTAACCTGGGCTGCCCACACCTCCATCCCCTCCGCCATTCACCGGGACGGGAAAACCCTTTCCGCGGGTGGGATATTCGATGCCAAGGTCCCGATTTCCCCCCCGTCCCTCCCCTCTCTCCCCGCAGCCGCCGCCGCTGCCCGGGTCCCGCAGCCTCCTCCCGCTCCGCGCTCGCTGCCGCCGCTGCTGCTTCCGCGGGGTGGGGGGAACAACTTCCAAGCCCTACAGCCCCTGATTATCAGTTTTCAGCAACAGCTGCGAATCTTCACTCAGAATCTAAAGAAATATCAGAAGATTAGGCAGAGATGCTATTTATTGCCCTGTAATTAAAGTTCTATCAGTGCTTCTATTATAAAACCTTATTTGCAAGGGTTGGCAGCTCAGAGGCAAAAATTTCCTGCAAGATGAACCCTCGCTAAGAAGTATTTCGGTTAAATAAGGTTAGCCTGTTAGAAGGTAAAATCCTCAAGGACTTTAAGGTACTCATTTATATCTTCAAATACATTGCCAAGTTCCCCAAATCAAGGATATATGAGCGGATTTTTGTTGGTTTTTTTTTTTTTTTCTTTTTTTTCTTTCAAAAATCAAGGATTCGTGGAAAGGTTTTAATATAATTCTCTGGGAAATTATTCCCATGAAAACAATTTGTTTGAAAGAAAATGCCCTCTGGTCTTTTCCACACAAACTAGTCTTGGGCTAGTACATGAGAACCCAACTTAAAAGTGCCTATGAGCAGAAAGGAGGTTGGTTAATTATTTTCAACTGTCCTTTCTGGAATAAAAAACAGAGTAAACAGCTTGAACAGGGAAAGGTGAATTTAATTTTCAAGGCCCTTTAACTTTTAATAATCTGAGGAACAAGATGGGAGGTACATTCTACCCTCCCAGTTATCCTGATATAAATTCATTCAAGATTTATATTGGTGTAATAGAGAAGCAGAATTTGCCCCGTGATTTCTAATGAACTGCTGGCTCGGTCTTTAAAAATGCAATTAGAAAAATCTAACCGCCTAATTCAGAACAGCTTTGAGCTGAGGCAGAGGTCTCAGTGCTGCACACAGGGATGGAAGCTGGTCGGTGCCACGGCTCCTTGCCGTGCCTGCAGCACCAGAGTGGGGCTAGGAATGCTGGAAACGGTTTGCTGCAGAATTCCCTGGTTGTTTTAGGATTTTCCTTTCTATTATACGGGAAAAGACAATTCTCATGTGGAATAAACCTGTGTTTCCTGTGATCTCAAATGCTAAGACAAAAGGATTGTAGGATTAGGTGCCTGGCCTGTTACTGATGCAGGAGGAGCTGTCTGGTCAGGGCGCTGCCTGGTGAGGCTGGCACAGAGCCGGGAAAACCCGGCCCTGACTCTGCACTGAAACTTGTATCAAAGCCTTGGCGCTGCTGTATCAATGCAGGTGAAACATCAATAAATACGAAAGTAAGTCAAAGTTCAATTCTCTCGCTCTACTCACAAGATTAGGTGTCTGCATTCACCGCTTACTCATGTGTGTAGGAACAACGGGACCAAGGTCCCAATTTGTCCCTCTGACCTTTTGAAGTGAGGGGTTGAAATGAAGCAGCTTGGGGCGACAGTCTCATTTCCTCTGCTGAAACTGAGAGGCAAAACTCTGCAGGTTGTTTCACTCTGCAGGGCTGAAGGGGACACTCTCTGGGGGAAACATCACTCCTGGCTACCTGGCAGTCCTACCTCACCCTCGACCGAGAACCTCAAACAGGCCAGGGTGGCCCCTGACACGAGGCCAACCTGCAGGTCCATGATGTGGTAAGGACGTGGAATCAGAATGGTTTGGGTTGGATGGGACCTTAAGCCTCATCCAGTTCTAATCCTCTGCCAAGGGAATGGACACCTTCCACCGGACTAGGATGCTCCAAGCCCTGCCCAACCCAGCTTTGAACACTTCCAGGGATCCTTGCTCCAGAGCAGCTGTGCATCTTTGCTAAGAATGTAAAGAAACATCAGGAGATAACACAGCATTGCTATTTATTACCCTGCAATTAAACTCCTCACAGTTTCTATTATAAAACGTTATTTGCAAGGGTTCAGAAGAAGGGAAAAATTTTCCACCAAGATGAAGCCTTGCTCATCAGACAGAGCTGGGCATGGCTGAAGCATCAGTGTCAGTAAGTTCAGCAGGGCAGAGCTCCACCTCACCAAGGAGCTGGGCGAGACCTCCTCTGGCCGTGGGGCTGATGAGGGTGTGCCCTGAGGACGGCAGGAGCCTTTCAGTGCAAACCACACAGCTTTGATGTTTTGAGTCTGCTCACCACAAGCCCTAGTGCAGTGTTACAGCATCTCCTCTCTCCCTTCTACTGGTTTGGAGAGTGACTCACTGCGATACTTGAAGCAATTTGCTGTAACTGCACCATGCCTCAGTTTCCCCAGCAGTAAAGCCAAAGAATGTTCCAATTTGCTGGAGCAAGGCGTGATGACATTGGTGAACATCTGTGATACACTCTGGTAGGAGTGCAAGGCAGTCCTGTTCCTTGGCTCTTCCAAGGATGACCACCAGACCTACGCTCTTGGGAAGACCACGTCCACCCAACCACACACAGTGCCTAGAGCCAAGCTGGGCTTTGGCTGAGCAGAAAGGAGGAGGAACCCGCACACAGAGAGATGATAACTGCAAAATTGTAACTGCAGTCCTAGGAGAATACCCAAACACTTTCCATTGGGTCTCCCTGGGTTGTTTTCGATTGCTTCATGGGGTAATTTTAACAAGAAGTAACACATGCTCTCTCTCACGCTGAAAAATGGCATTTCAGCTTCTTGATGGTGTCAGAAGTGACAAAGGCATGTGTGGGGAAGGGGACCAGCCTGTGCCTTTCACCCTTTTCAGGGAGAGGAGCTGCCCTGCCTGATCCAAGGGAAGCTGAGACCACACCTGTCTGCAAAGACAAGTCTTACCAGGCTTCACATCGTAACACCTTACGCAGAGTCCTCTTCCTGCTTCTTCCCAGAGCAGAGTTGAAAATCTTGGAATTGCCATAAGGTTTTATTATCGCTGGCAAACCAGATTCCACTTCATCAGATAAAGACACAATTGCATTCATTGACTCTGACACAAGGATATGCATGGTGATAAACATACAGATAGATGTACACACTTATACATGAATGAGATATGCTAATTAAAAATTGCAGTGGGCACTTTATTAAAAATTTATTGTACAATCTACATCTTCAAAACATTTTACATCAACAAATATTGCGGCTTGACTGCTGGAATCATAAGTGATTTATCTTTAAAAGACTGTATTTGCAACTGGATGCAAAGATTCTTGATGAACTGCCATTACATTTAAACTACTGGTTTTTATTGGAAGTATTTTGATTGTTATCTGTTTGTTCTCCATCCTTGAGAGAAATAAAACAAGTGTCTCGGCTTTCATTTTATCGGATAGATGGCACCATGTAGCATATTTCCCATGCTAGTTTGAATTACAGCTGTTTATCTTTCAGCTTTCTTTAAGATTAATTAAATGCAAATGTAAGTCCACGAATCATGGGATTACCTGCCAGACCCCTTATTAATACCTTCACTTAAAAACCCCTGTGCCAGAGAGTCATTAATTTGCAATAAAAAAAAAAAAAAAAA
>VZTE01005949.1:1656083-1668031 GCA_013397775.1 Eulacestoma nigropectus | reverse complement strand
AGAGAGAGAGAGAAAGAGAAGTGCTCAAGCAGCCCTTTGCCTCCCAACAACCCGGAGATGGCAGCCCAATTAGTCCGGCAGCATTCGGATCCTCCTTTCAGGCCCTGTGGCCCTTTGAGGACACAATAAGGCTCCAATGATAACCTGGCAACCTAGGTAGAAACTCAGCCAAGTGTGAGCGTTTGAAGCTGCAGCTTGGCTGCCATCGTGTCGGCGAAAAGAAAGAATTCAGGCACCATGTCATCCAGTACAAAGGATAAAAACAGATTCAACCGGAAATTCAATGTGGCACCACATATGGGATACATGAGTGCGGTTACACAACAGGCCACATATTTTTTTTGAACAGTCTCCTGCATGTGATGCCGAGGACATGTGTAACCATCATAACGTCTCTAAGAATCTGTATTTAATTTGAGCTGGGGTGGTGGCAGGGATTGGAGATCTGAAGCCGCCACAGGTTTGTGGCAGATGGCTCTGTGTCAGCTATGACAAGCAGCCAGGCTCGGCTTCCTCTGCAGATTTTCTTTTCTCTCTGATCAGGTAAATATGGGCACACTCTGGAAACTTCCACAATTCTGCCTGAGGCTGCAAGTTTGTGACTTAGCCCCATCTGTCACAAATCTTCCCTCGGTTCTGCTGCGAGCAGAGACCTGAATTTACTGCCGAGCGCTGCCCAAGAAAACCCGGCCGTCTCGCCCTGCGAGGAAGCACAAGAGAGAAGCACACAGAACCGCGTTAGGGGCTGGGACACAAAACACGGGAAGCATTTCAGGAGGGGTGGAAGCCAGTTGGTCAAAGAACACTTATGTGGTGTTATTTAAAGATGGGGTGAATTCAGTGGGGTTTTTTTTTAAGACAGGTACGCTGGTCATCAGGCCCAGGTTATTGGCTCCCTCTGCTTTACTGGTGGTCTCAGGGGACACGCCAAGGACTGAACATCCACGGGGACCAAGGTGCCCCTCTCACCCTCAGGCTTGGCAGAACCACAACGAGCCAGCAGGAGCAGGGCCTAGTTCTGCTTGACCATCACCAGCCTGGGCTTTACTTGAGAGCAATCTCCTTTTTTTTGAGGAGTGATAACTCTGCAAAGGTCTGGACATCCATTTTTTCAAGGAATAAAATTCCATCACTATCATTCCATCAACAGCCCCTAAATATGTGGAGATCAAAAGAAGCAAAGTTTTCACATAAAGCAGCATCTTCCTATAAAGAACAAACAGCATAATGTCAGTAGCAGCACAGTACCTTTCATGAAATAATCAACTTGTTTCTAGTGTCCTAAGATCAGAACTGAAGCACTTAATATCTACTCTCCCATCATTAGACTTCAGAGTTAACCTTTAGAATTTAATAAGGAGTGTTCATCCATTCAGACTGGCTGTTTCAGGACAGTTGGAGTTCAAGCACACAGTATTGATTTAGTGTAGGTTTTATACACTTTTTAAAAAACTGCCTTAACAAAATTAAGATTTAGAGACCAATTTTCCACACAAAACCTGAGATTTGGCAGGCAAGACTAGAATGGTTTACAGAGCCAATTTGTATTGGGTCAGATCTACTCTGTGATCCAGCTCCTTCCCTCTGCAAGTGAGTAAGGGGGAAGAACCAAGGTGGAAAACAGTTTGTAGCAATTATTTTTGGAGTTCAATTATCAAACTCCAAGCACCTTCGGAAACCACCATCAAAACCCACTGTTGCTTTACATGAATTGGGTGCACCGTGAGGCCCAAGGCAGAGCTATTTAATACCCCTCAGCAGAGTAACAGTATTTCCCTGACCAAACTGGTCTGTTCTGCAGTTTCTTATACCGGACTTTTAAAACTCATCTCATTTTTACTGTCTTTAAACAAAAACCATCAGATGCAAATCCATGCAGTACTTTGCATAGGATAGTTCAGAACACACTGACTGACTGTAACAGTGGGAAAACAGTTTCATGGGTTTTTTCTCAAGGTAATTTGAATAAACTGTACTGAAAAAAAAAAGTTTTCATTCTTTTTGCAACTTTTCTTCCTATTTCCTTTGACCCATTTCTCCATCTACTGTTTTGAAGTGGCTGTGGCTCATCTGCCAGTTTTCATTTGCTTTCTAAAACTCCCCTGGAAGCTATCTAATACTGTCAGAATGAAAAGTTCCAAGTCCTGGTGTTTATGCAGAAAGTTGCCCCCATAATTGCTTTAGTCCTACTCTGCAAGTGCAGCCAACTGCTGTGAGCTACAGGCCAACATTTGGGGACATGGTGATCATGGAAATGTTGGATTAATGTTTGGACTCAGTGATCTTAAGGGTCTTTCCCAACCTAAATATTTCTATGATTCTGTGATTTTCAGACAGCTGGAGTCTCCTGGATATTTACCTCAGAGAGCCAAGAGCAAGGTGGGCCTGGGGAGAAGTTCAGGTGCAGGCCACCTACACACACAGAAATCTACACATATATCCATTTATCTGTGGCTGGATCCCAACATTAGGCAACTCCAACAGCCTTCCTGCCAGCCCATTTCCTCCACAGCGAGGATCCATGTTAGCCAGGCAGACCTACCTCTACCACAGTTGCTGGAAGCCATTTTGGGTTGACCCAAAATGCTTAAATTGTGTCCCATAACCCAGCACACCTTCCCACCTGTGCAAACTCCTAAGCTAGAGAGGGATTTCACCTACATCAGCCATACACAGGGAATGGAAAGTGTCAGGACTTGAGTCTAACCTGGATGTGATCCTGAGCAACCTAATCCAAGTTTGAAGCCAGATCCTACTTCGAAGCTGGCCCTGCTTTGAGCAGAGGCTGGGCTGGTGACCTCCAGGGGCACCTTCCTTAACTAGTCTGTGATTTTGTGTTCCAAGTAAGTAATGGAAATTTTCTTTCACATGAAAATCCTTACATTCTACATATTTTACTTAGGATCACGTGCCTAAGCACTGGAACAGAGATGGGAGAGCATGGACACAGCACGCTGCACTCCAGAGCTCCCAGGCTCCTATAACCTTCCCACACAGACTCTGAGAAGCAGATCGAGACCACAGGCCCTGAGAAGCAGATCTAAACCACCTCTGAAACAATTTTAAATCACGTTCACTGGAAACTGAGCAGCTCAAGAGGCAAATACAAGTCTCTCACTTGTGTTTCTAACCTCCTTCTGACCTGCACCTAATGCTAGCCAGGTAAAAGCAGAAATTCAATACAATTCCTTCTTTTTTAGCTCTGCAAACACGCTCTGCTAATGAACAGAAAGCCAGCAGGATGGATGGAAATACTTGCACTATTTGCATACCCTATAAAGCTCTGAATTAACTTTATCAGCCCGGGACAGAAGATCTGGAGAACACTGTAAGCAAACATCTGCTCAATATACATTCACCATTAAAAAGTAAACAGTGGGATTGGCTCCATAAGGAACAGGTTGGAAATTATCAGAGTACTACACATCACATAAACTGATGGCACGGCCTAGAATTCTCTAAAGCAACGATCACACCAGCACAAAAACAGCTCTTAAGCATCAGAACGGCTTGAATGATGAGAGATTAGAACATAAACATGGAATAACATTCACAAGGAGAGACTGAAAAGACTGGGATTCTGTAAATGTTTGACAAATGTTTATAAAATAACGGATGGTACAGTAAAGATGGATGGGGAGCTCCTGCTTCCAGGCGACCAACTCCAGGACAAGAAGACACTCAACACAACTGAAGGTGGGGAAAACCTGAGCTAATTAAGGAAATTAATTAAACACCATCATAAACACATCGTACAATCATGGAATAGTGTGGGTTGGAAGGGACCTTAAAGACCACCTCGTTCCAAGCCCCTGCCATGGGCAGGGACACCTTCCACTAGACCAGGATGCTTATGGAAAAATGAATTTCCCATGGAGTTTTGCTGGGGATTGGGTAAGGATACAGGCAGAGGCACCATCCCTGGCTCTCACATGGCCTGTACAGGAACTGTGAACACCAGGGCTGAGTGGCTGATGGGACATCTGGCACCAGGCTCCCCTGCATCCTCACGTGCCCAGTGCCCTGTATCCTTACACTGAGAATGCCTCCTGCTGCTTCCCTAGCTTTGCTAGACCAGGAGCTGTTTTCCCTTCTACACGTTTCCCTGAAATACCCAATATACTGCTTTATCTCAAATCAGAGAAAAAAGAAAAGGAAAGAAAAAGAAAAAAAAAAGAAAGTTTTGTTAGAACTGCCCTATACGGCCAAATCCTGGGACTGGAAACAATTCAGATGTCTACGGTCTAACTGGGAACTTAATTTGATTTTACAGCAGTTTAATCCCTTTGAATTCAGCAGACTTTCCTCTACAGTGGTGTAAGAAAGAAAAAAATCACACCATGCGTTTTTTCATAGGCAGGTGAGCTTCTGTAGTGTGATGGAAATGAGAAGATGAATGTCAGAAAGTGGGCCAAATTCTTTTCTCCGTTAAACAAGCATGAGTGAGAGTAGGATTTTTCTGTAGGAACTGAAGCTGACAGCATGTCAACCAGCACTCATTCAGCTGGGAGGGCTGGGAGAGATTATTTAAAGTTGTCAGCTCCTTCCATGCCTGGCTTTTGGCAACTCTTCTTGTCCCTTTCCACTGTATACTCTTTATACATGCTGTTTTAAATTAAGAAACTCAAGTGAGGAAACTGTAAGGTGAACTTTAAGAAAATAATGCAGAAACAAATGCTTTGCCCTATTTTATGTTATTTTATGTTATGTTATTTTATTTTATCTTACCTTATTTTAACTTTAAATCTACTAGATAGGGCACTGATAGGTCCATGGTGTGCCCTGACCAATGCCCTGTTGTTGTTACTTGCTTCATTCCGGTGCTTACTTTGGCAACCAAAAACCACCCAGAACCAGAGTTTGATTCCATAAAACTGGAACAGAACAAATAATTGATAACAAATGAGATTTGCTTCCCCTCTCATCTCAGTCTTCTGCTAATAACTGTCAGAAGGCAAGGCTGAAATGCAAACGAGCCAGCCCTGAGTGCTGTGTGAATACTCAGGGTGAGCAATACATCATTTGGAAAGGTTTTCATAGGTGCTTACATTATGGACCTTTTTAAAAGTCTGCCAGCATGAATCTGCTCTGTGGAGTTAAGCTACTACAGTTTAATGCCTTGGTCTGTGCATTTTCACAGGGATGTTCCCTCTGTCCAGTCCCTAAGCCCACTGCCCCGCTGCCATTTATCTACTTTCTGCCCCTAATTTAATCAGCACAAGCACTGAGGACATCTGAAGGAATAAACTGCCTGTTTAATTAGCCACTGTCTGATTATTATAGATATCCTGAGTAATAAAATCCCAACAATATGTAAAAGGATAAGCCAAGGTGATTACTTCCCAACTTGTGGAGCAGAATCCCCAACCAGCAGAGAAAAGCCCTATTTGCTTTTAAAACACTTTTACTTTCAAAATTTCACAGATGCTTGATAAACTCCATGCGGAGTATGGCAGGACGGTTTCTGAAACACAAGGAGCTGGTTAGGATTGACTCTTGTGCTGGGGTCCCTTTTCCAGTCCACCAAAGCAGAGATAATATTACAGTGATCTGAAAAAAAAGTGAAAATACGGTGCAAGTGCTGCGCAGCCTTCAGGATTTCACTCTTTTCAGCTTCCTTACAAAGCAGCACCACTCCAGCTATAATGACCTTAACAGCACAGCCCTAAGCTAGTATTTTCCAGGAGGTTTTGTGCATGGTCCATTGTGAAGGAAGACCAGGTGTACGTGGGTGTAGGCACAAAAGGACAACTCTAACAGTATTCTCTGAGCTGATCCAAAGCCTATTAAAGACAACAGGGATCTTTCCTCTGCTGCTCACAGGTGCTGGATTAGGCTCTGCTTTCCTCATTTTAAAACAATCCTCCACTCAGTTCCATTGCTACCTGTTGCAGAGGTTCAGCTCTGACACTCGGAAGATCTGAATGGGGCTGCAAACCCCATGCATGAGGGGCAGGATAAACACCTTCAGCTTCTGCCTACAAATCATCCCCATGAATTCTTTAAAAAAGAGAAAAAATCCTTCAAGCAAATCAGCATTTTGCCTACGGGGTTTGTGTACACATTTTCTACCTCTACTATTTTATATCAGTATCTTTTGCATGCCTTGGCTCTGTGTCCAGGAGCTGGGGATCCACGCATGGGGAGAAGATCCATGTGAATGCAATCATTAGGCTGAGCTTGAAGCACTGGGAAATGCCAAGGTAAATGTTTAAGGACTGTTTTCCCTTTGAAGCCCCCATGCCTAACTCTACGATACTATTGACTCAAGAAGTAATGCTGAACACTGGAAGTGTTCAGTCAGCATTTTAAACTATTATGAGCTACCTTCTGAACCATTGCCAAGTTAATAGACAATGAAAGATAATGAGCTTGAAATTGGGTGTTAAATTGCATTTTTGGTTCTCTCCTTTTTTTTTTTTTTTTCCTTGAGGTTTAACTGTTTCCTGCAGAAACAACATCATCTTTGATGTATCATTATGTAAATTGTCTATTTTTAGGTCACAAAAAAAGTCAAGGCGTGGGCTGAGCTCTCCCTGCTCTTGCTACGTGTGTGCGCGAAGGGGGGAGAGGCAGACAAGACACAGCAAGACCCAACACTTTCTGGTCCTCAGAGGGAGGGAGGGAGGTGGAAGCATGAGGCTGGGTCTGTTGGCAGCATGAGACTCCAAATTAAGGAGCAGATACTCGATTTGCTCATTAAAAGTGTGGCTGGACGGCGACAGCCAGGGAACACTCCAAGAACCGCATTTGTGTCGCACGGGTTAACACGAGGAGTATTTCCATGCACTCCCAAGCCTTTAAGGACTTTCAGCTGAATTCAGGGGTTTTCATGAGCCAAAACACCTCTGTCGTGCAGGGGTGATGTGTATCCAACCTGCCCACGGCAGAGCCAGGACAGTAAAAGTCAAAAACCGCTGTAAATGTCCAAATCAGCATGCAGAAAACAGCAGTTACTCTTCTGAAAGCAGCATCGTGTAGTAACGGCTCTTCACTGGAATAATGTAAAATTTAGTGCTTCATCTATATTCAAATTAAAAAAAAAAAAAAAAATTGCGACTCCCATCAATGTAAATACACCACTTAAAACCGTGAAAGTTGGTCTGGCATTGAACACTTGAGCAAAACCTGAATGGAGAGTTTGCCACTGAACCTGGACTTTCTCTACAGAAATAACTGCAAAGAAAGGGACATGATAAATACCAGTAAATTATGCTCTCAATAAACTTTGATACTCAACACACCTTATAAAGCAAAGAATTAAAATAATTGCAATTATGAAAACCACTCAAATCATTCCAGAAGCCAAAGAAATCTTACCTGATACCTGTTACCTGCATTTTTTGAAGATTAAATTAGGAAGGTAGGCTTATCCTCATTAGTATAATTGTAGGATCTTTCTTTTATTTTCCTTTTAAACTAATGAGTTGCATTAATCCAGGTTCATTTTTATAAGCCTCTTGGGTCCAAATGTAAAGGAAAGTCATTTTAGAAAACAATAAATTAAAAAAAAGCATGTAGCATGCATTAAGTGCACGTATTTCATAAGACCTAGGTTAATACAACTGGCATCTAGTTTAATTAATCCTTGTTAGTGTAACGACTAATATCCCTCCCTAGCATGTTTCCTTTAAACATTAGTATGTTAATTAAATGTTGTTTTTTAAGGGTTTTTTTTTTCCCCTTTGTACTTCAATATGGCATTATATCATCTAAAACTATTCCAAACAACTACCTTATAGAGATGTTTCCTTACAATATCTGGTCTCTTGCAGAAATTCTGAAGCCTTTTAAAAAGCTGTTCAGGTGTAGAATACAGATATTCAGCTGCAGGAAAAACAGATACATTTTTAATGAAACAAAAACCTCAAAGCACACACTCGATATTAGTCACTTTACTAATTAAAAATGCATATTGCTCTGTGCCGCCTCGTGTTTTACATTATTTAAGCATGATTTTATAAGGTTACCTCAGCTCACAAGGATGTTTAATGCTAAATAAGACTGTGTAGTTGTGCTGTTTAGACATCTCCTTTGGGTGATTAAAATACATTATTCTAATGTAACACAATGCATATGTGATACATTTAGTGATGAGATTTTTCAAAGAACTGGTACTACATTAATGTGTATCCTGTACTGCAGTTGCATACTATTAAGCATTAAATTGTTTAAATAATTTGGTGTGATTTTCAGGCCTGGCTTTTTTTTTTTTTTTTTTCCCCCCTCTTCTGCGTATCAAAAAAAAAATCTGCAAACCATTGCAGCATCACTGACCTTTTAACAAAAATCTATCATTACGGGATGTGTATGCTAACAATGAAGAATGCTATTTCAAAACTTGCTTTTGTGTTATCTTAAAAGAACAGATGGCAAATATAAACTTCGTCTAATGTATTAAAACACATAAAATTTGCCTTAACACTAACATGCTGGCTTGCCAAATAAACAATTGCTTTCACTCAAGTTTATTCCCAAACTTCGGATTTTAGCAGGAATCACGTGGTTACGTTTCAGCAGAAGGAATAGGCAACAAAGCAGCTACCTGGGAATATCTCTGGGTACACCAAGGCTTTGGGACACAGCGGGTAACAGCCACAATGCACAGCCTCGATCCTGAGGATTAGAAATCACAAATACACAAAAATAGACGTTAGTCAGCCAAAAAACTTATTTCCGTGCAAGAGCCTTGAGGTTGCCTACATGCAGCAAGAGGGAAACATTTTTTTTTTTTCCCTTCAGCAGCATAATCCTTTCTAAATGCCAAAGTTGCTCTTTTTAAAGAAAATTTTATTGATCATATGAATTACATAGAACAGAACAGCGAGCATATGTTTTGTTCGCTGAATAAATCAAAGCGCAGCTCTGCATTTTTTTGTTTTTTAAATACTGTTTAACACATTTTATAATCAGCAGACAGACACATGTAACAACATGGTGAAGTATGGACGGCTTTGCTTAATAATGCTGCTGGAAAACAAGGGGCGCGTTGGCTACACCAGCGCGTGCTCGCAGACATAGGCACCACCCTCACCTGGCACAGCAGATATTCCCCTCAGACTTCCAGACTCCAAAGGTTACAGCTAAATATAGCCCAGGAACGACTTGCAGCATGCTCCAGGCTGGGATATTTCAGTTTATTCGCATGCTTTGGATAATTTCTTTTATTTTTCGGGACATAAACTGTTGTATTTTTTAATAACCGCTGACGAAATTCCTTTGCCAAAGCGCGCGAAGCTTTGCGCTTGTGTTTTTTTTCCAAGGAACATTTTACATATCTCCCGTAACATCAAACCCAAATATTTTAGAATTGCACCGCCGTGGCGCAAAGTTTTCCAGTAGCAGAGCTGTCCTCCTTGGAGTTCACATTTTAACAGCTGAACGGGTTAAAGGCATCCAGGTTTCAGCTTATTTTTTTCGCATAATGACCATTGATCTGACACAACGTCCCTCCAAAGATACAACTGTAATTTCTGTTGGCCAGAAATTACACAGTGAAATTCAAAACACTTCTTAAAATACGTTTATTTTATGAGAGGCTTTGAATTTCCTCCAACATGTTGACCATACGAGGATTTTATTTTTAACTTCAGTTTCCCTCATTCTCCAGAATAAAAAGAAAATCTGAAATCTTGTCAACGTTCACCTTTTCTATTTTCAGTGACAACCCAAAGGCTTTTGCTACTTTCATGTGAATGTCAGGTTTGGTACTTTATTACAGGTACCCTGAAAGGACTCTGTTTCCTTTAGATCTACTCAATTTTAAACAGGAAAAAAAAAAAGAAAATAAAGAATAACATATTCAGCTTTCATGCTAGAAAACTATGCATATCCACAAACCCCAAAGACACATTTCTCTGCAAATGCTTTTGCTAAGAAATGACTGCTGGTTTTTTTCATAAACTTTTAAAATTTGTAATTTATGTTTTTTTTTTTTTTTAAATAACATATGCACTTCAGATTGCATTTTAAACATTAACAACAATTTCAAAGTGTACATCGTCTAGCACTATATTTTTTACCAAAGGGAAATGTTTCTGATGTGTGATTTAATTGATGATTTCAGTTCTTAAATATTGTGTCATATGTCAAAGCAAATAGATTTTTAAAGTTTTCTTTAATCTAGGAGAAAAAAAAAAAGAGTGAAACTGTGGACATTTCAGTAATAGCTCAGATCACTAAGTTATGTTAAAATATTTGCTTTTTAATCATATCGTCTGCATGGAAAAAAAAAAAAAAAAAAAAAGAACAGCTCCCTAAAACAAAACTGCAGGCCAAGATGGGATCTGAGTCATCGTTTGAGTATGAAATTTCCCCTTATGAAAAACCTCTACCAGGATCATGAATTAGTAAAATCAGAATTTAATGCCTCCGTGGTTTGCTGGATAAAAGTTAAAAATTTGGAATTCTTTCATTTGCAAATGATCTTATTTGCATACTCCTTTGCTACCTTTCTGCACGGAAGTTTAGGTGCATTTTCTGACCGGTCCCTACTATGAGTAGTAAGTTTCACTACAAACCTTACACCTTCCAGCTGTCAAGAGCTAAAGATCAAACCAAACTGGGCAGAGCTCACTCACACTGACACAGACTTTGGTGTGAGGCTGCACAGGGAATCCTTTAATTTCCATGCATTTCTGTCCTTTCCCAGAAAAGTATCATATCACAACAATAATACAATTACTCTTCATTTCAATCCTTAAGCACTACTAGTTAAATAATAAATAAGAGTTCCGATTGATCTTTTGTTAAAATGGCTAGTAAATGGTCTTTTTATTCCAATTAACAAATCATCTGCTAAATCTATGAATCTTAATATTCAGGTCTATTCACTTCAATTCATACAATTTATCTGCAAATAGTTGTTGGGCTTTTGATTCTAAATATAATTAGCTGATAATTTTGCTTGGCTGAATTACTTTTCTGGAGGGCCTGCTAAGGCTCTCAGTCGCATTATCTAGCAATAATGAATCTGATAGGTGAAATTTTTTACTGTAATGAGGATGAGACACAGTTGTGACACCTGAGTCTAGTAATAACAGAAGACTGCTAATTATCGACAGCACTTTTTTGTATGATGCACAGAGAAAAAAAAATCCCTCATTATTAAAAAATAAAAAGTTACAATTATAAGTGACACTGGAGGAGAGTAAATAAAATGGAGTGATTAAAACATTGCTGCTTTAAGGGTGTTTTTAATTAAGTGGAAATGCTAATGTTGTCATACTTAGCAGATGGGATTAAAATTAGTTATTGTAAGTAACTCATATTTTATGTTATGGTTTCCACAGCATGTCTACAAGATCTAAGAAAGTGATACATTCCATAAGACATTTAAAAAATGAAATTCTCATAGTCTTTACAGCTCATAATAATGAACATCATGAATAAACTATTGAAAAAAAAAAAAAATCCTGCCAAGGCTTTTACCATCGTGACTTAACTCGCATGGAATGCAACCATAATGTACTGGGCTGCTGGAATCACACTGCTGGTCTGCCTTTGTCTTTTGCTGATTGCTGCATTTCTGATTTCCTTCGTACTCAACAAAAACAGAAGTTTGGTGCTTGGGCAGGAATCCAACATCAAGTGTGGTGTCAAGAAGGTACAGCTTTGGTGCAAGGGAAGATGATGACCACCCACCAAGGTGATGTTCTAAACGAAAGCACAGGATGCATCATGTAACTGCAGATAAAAACCTAATTGCACACTTTCTCCTACTTTATTTGTGTAAAATTTTCCATCTGCTACATCTAAAGATGTCTAAACTGTTAGTATCAAACCTGCATTCAGCTGCCAGCTGTGCACATTAAGGATTGCAAAACACTAAGTAAATGAGGCAGCATAAAACCGAGTAGTACTGGTCCATCTGCCCAGTACTACTAGGGACCCTCATACCTGGTCCTTTTAAAGCCCCACACTGCTGCTCAAATTGATAAGGAAAATAC
>VZTE01005949.1:1638583-1651083 GCA_013397775.1 Eulacestoma nigropectus | reverse complement strand
CAGTCTGGATTTCAGATGAGTGACCTTGACCTGAAAGATTTCGTTTCCTATCTGAACCATCCAATCACTCACACCTATCTATTTAAATAAACACAGAAGTGTTACTGAACCACAAGTCATAAATAAGGTCTTGCTCTGCCAAGCAAAATAAAAAACGCTTACTGTCTTAACTTTAATTTTACAATGTATCAATATTATTCAGTTTCACAACTAGGAAGATTTTAAGCCCATTCTTTAAGATTAAAAAATACATAAATGAAAACTACTTCTGGAAGTATTGACTTTATGGTAACTTTATAGTAAAGAAAAAAGGAAAGGTACCTGGAATTTCACTGAAAGTCTCTCCGAGGACAGACACATGGAAAGGCAGATCTTGCTCTTTCAGCTTCATCAGGACTTTAAAAAAAGTTTCAGGATCTTTGTCATGTTCCCTTAAAACAAAGAGAACTTATCTCAGCATTGCTTACATTTACTTGTGAAATTATGGGGTTTTTTTAATTTATCAGAACACTTCCTCTAAAATTGTACTTTTGGGGACTAAATATATTCAAATAATTTCCCTCTTTGCTTGTCCCTCATGGCTGAACATTTTCCTCAACACAGCACTTGGGATCAAAACTCAGTTTCATCAGATTCTTCTCTCGCTTCCCTGTCTTCAAACAACGCATTTCCTCTTCAAATTATCAACTCTGAAAGTGAGAAGGACTGAGCACCTACCTGAAGGCAAAATCAGGTTAAAAAATGGGTCCGAAAAAGAGGTTTTGGGGTTGTTTTTTTCCCTGTCCAAAAAAATATGTATATGACTTGCATTACAGTTCACCTTTTCTTTTTTCAGGAGAAATAGGTTAATAAAAAACTTCTCCTAAACCCACAGGATTTCTAAAACTGGAATTTTAGGAATCCATGCTATACTAATGAAAAGCTTCCAATCCATTCAGTGCTTCAGGTAAAGAAAGGAATAAACTACCACAAGGCATTTTCTACTTTTAGATTTTTAAGTAGTTAACTGAAAATTAAAACAGAATACAAGAAACTTGTACTTATTTATAATTTCAGATGAAGATAATATTAAACGTTGTATGGGCATGACACTCACTGACATGAAATGCAAGTTAGGTTATCTAAAAATTAAACTCCCAATTTTCTAATCTATCTTATTTACTAGCACAAAATGAAAGGTTCAAAAGGTATCACAAATGATTTAAAATTTCCAAATTCCTTACATTATATTAAAAATGGAATGAGATAATTCCCCCACTCTAAGGTGAATATTGTATCTTGCATTTAATTATTCTGCTTTAAATTATTGTATATCAACAGATGTGCACCATATGCCTTTAAAATATTTTGGTTTTATTTATTATTTAGAAAATTCCACCGTTTTCCTTCCTGTATTAAGGGAAAAATCTATATCTCAGCTGTCCTGGTGTCTTTCTTCACAGACTAATTTTGTAGAATGAAATCTGTAGGTCTCTCACACTACTATATGAAAGATTAATAATTATATCATTCAGGAAATCTGAAGCCAAATGACATCTGCAGCTCTACACATGTTAATTTCTCATTCAGTCAATATTTTTGGTTTAGGGAATTAAAATAAATTAATCTTATAATTAATGTGACTTCCCTAGGCTAAGAAACCTCCAGGAATTGTGGTGTTTTCAGAATTAGCCTCATTTTCTTAAAATAAAGCCAGACAATAATCACTTTAAGAAGTCCTCCATCCCCCTGATTTGTTTTGTTCCCAATAATAAGGAGGAATGCAACTGCATAAGCCTCGTAATTTGTTTCACATCTGTGAACCAGGAGTTTCCACGGCGATTCCAGTAACCGAAGTGGATGCGAGCACTGGTTTGGAGAGCGGATTTCTCCCAGTTGCAAAGATCCCAGATCTTTGCCTATTAGTTTGCTGCATCCTCACGCTTAAAAGAGCCACCTGTTTCTGGTAGGTAACTTCTGTGCAGAAACTTTCGCCAGTATTTAGTTCCCTCCAAATGCCCAGCTCAAAGAGCCAACATGGGATCGCATGGATTCGGATTTGGCTGGAAGAGAACATCCCCATTATGAATGCTTGCAAGGAAAACTGCTACAATGCTGGGAGTTGGTGTAATTCATGACAGAATTTCCCCTGAGCCTCAGTTTCCCCTGGACAGGCTTTTGTGGGTGCTTTGTAAGTGATGGCACGAGCCCACCCTGGCTCAGCTCATCCCGACGGACCGGCGCGTCCCCGCGCGCGGAGCCGGCAGACTCGACAGCCACGACGCTGACAGGGATCTTTCCAAGCTCTTCACAGCCCCGCTATCAGCTTCGCAGTCACAAAAAGTCCTTCCAGCAAAGGATATGCTTTCCCTCTCGCTTTCCAGAAGAGACCAGGGGTCCCAGAGGCAGCCAAAAGTGGAGGATGCTGTTGGAGCCACATTGTCAAGGAGCTGGCAGGAGAACACGGAGCCTTACAGCTCGGCGAAGCCACATAAGCTGCACATATTTAGGAAAACTGATAGGAATTGGAAGTTGCAGCTTTGTTTAATAGGTGGGGAAGAACAGAAGGAAAATTTGGCACCCAGAAGGAATGCTGAAAGGGGAAACGTTTCCTCTGCACTGGAGCCTCTCTTGCGGGTTTTCTGTTGTAGGTGAAGCTCCTTCCATCCCCCCATATAAAATGTTTCCCTTTTAGGTGATACTCTCAGATTTTAATGACACATTTTGTGAATCTTGTAGCTTTTCAATTTGGGAGCTCATCTTAATTGATTTTAGCAGTTCCTGTGACTTCTCCACACCACAACCATTTTAGTTTCAGATAAGACCTCCAGAAACCTTCTGGCCCATGCACTTACAGACTGCAGTGTATTATTATTCTTACAGGATACTAAAGGTATTATCTGCTCCTGGTAGAAACAAATAAATAGTACAAGACCACCTTTTTGCTGCATCAAAAAGGAGAGAGCTCTGTTTCTTGGCTGACATGGAGAAAATCATATACAACCCAGTCTGCCTTACTCAGCAACAACTGCTAAACACACCAGATTGCCATAGCAGTGATCATGGAAAAAGATGAACACAATATGGAATGTCTGTTCTGTAAAGATCTGCTCAAAATGATGTGCACTTTTGGCTGCATCTGTTGCATTTTTGAGCTTTATTAAACAGTATTAATTATATATACTCCATTTCCTGGAGAAGAACTGCAAAACAGTATAAAAGCCTGATATTAAAATGCAAACTTTTCTTTTAAGATATTATGTTTGGGGAAAAAGCAAGCTAATGTGACTCCAGGGTCTGGCTTTGTTGTTTAGTTGAGATATTTGAAATGCTTTTGTATTTTCACTTGATTTGATATGCATCTGGTAAAGGAAAAATAAGAATTGGGCATGGTATAAAAGATGCTCTAAATTTCATCCTAAGAGCATGAAAACATCAGAATGACCAAACTCCAGCTGTAAATGCCACAAAAGAGGCACAGACACCACACCTACGCTCAGATTTGAGAGCCCTGCCTTGGAGACATTCAATCTCCATATTCAAATACTACACAGCTCTGATTTTTATCCAGGATTTTTTATTATTGACTCTAACCCACATTTTAAGAGAGACATCTGAAGTCTCTGAGAAACTGTCTGAGGTTTAGTAACCTGGGTAGGGGGATGTGGCCCAGGATTCATCCTGATTTAGTGACTTCCCTCTGTAATTTCATATAAAATTTTGAGGAGTGTCCTTGAATGGGGAATGGGAGCATGGTGGGAGCAGCAGCACCACTCCTGAGCTTCCATTATTATCTCTGCCTTGGATTTCCTGCTCATGAAATGGGTGTGACAATATTATTTTTTCACCACAGAAGGATGCTGTCAGGATTAATTGATGACTTGACATCCCACTTTTCAGCCTAAAATGATTTTAAAAAGCAACTTTCAAAAGCACTAGGATGGTGCTCCTCCACACAAACAATGGCAACATTCTCCAAAATACCCTTCTGCTCTTCAGGGATTTTGGGAATTCAGCCTGAGCCCTTGAGCCTTACTCATTGCTGGGACTGGAGGCAGAGTACATGGAGACCACCTAAACTGGAGTTATTCTCACCCACATCCCTGACTCATGATGGGAAACACATTATTAAGAGAAAAAACCAAAAAACCCCAGAATTTGGCCCTTTACATTATTCAATGAATATTCATCTCTTGAATTTGGGTGAAATTCAGTAAGAGACCCATATGGTCTTCTCTGACTTTAGTTTAATTTTTTAATTATATGTAAACTTCTCCTACATGGTGATAATCACAGTTATTTAGGATTTGGAGGAAGGCACATCTAGCAATGCAATTAGAAAGTGGAAGAGTTGTGGAAAAGCAGCAGGACTTGCTCAAGGGGGGAAAAAATGCAGTCTATTAAAAAATCTATTAAAACCTGGGGTTAATGCATTTGTCAGTCACAAAAAAGTGCAAAAGCAGGGGAGAAAGCCTTAATATTTGAGAAAATACTACATAAAGGCCATGCAATGCTTGTGAAAGCCACAGCCCTGTGGTGACATCTCTGTGAGTGACAGAATCATTTGGGCTGGAAAGGACTTCCGAGTCCCACCATTAAGGTGCTGCACATTCTGAAAGGGTTACAAATAAGCCCAGCTAAAAGCAATATTAAAAGGGTTGATCTTAATCTTCTTAGGACACTTAGCATGGGAGATTTTCAGCAGGAGAGAATCCCAAATTGTGAGAGCATGTAGTAATATTTCACTTTGTACAGAGCCTTAAATCCAAGGAAGAAATCTCCTTCTGCCTCCCCATTCCACAAAATCACCTGCGTGTCAGATGGGCGAAGGTGGGAAATGGCACGAAATCTTCAGAAGCTGAAGCAGCACTTTAATTTCTTATTTTTAAAAATTCGTTAGGACATATAACAAGAGGTGAAAGATGGATTTCTGTCTGCCTACAATGACTGCTAGAAAATAGCTGCTAAAATGGGCCACTGAAGAATCACTCATTATTGATGAAGCTGGGCAGCAATCGGGGAGATCAAGGACTGGAGAGCCAAGAGACATCCTGAGAGAAAGAAGGAGACAGGGGACATCAGCCAGGAGAAGGCACGGCTGGAGCAGAGCACGGGGAACGTGCGAGGGGCTGGGCAAGTCCACGAGCACACAATCAAGAATTAAAAATAAAGGACATGATGTTTCCAAGACACAGACCTTGATGTGGATGACACTGATCCTTTAGTTTTGGCGAAGTGAAATAATGAGGAGTGAGTTTGGCAGCAAACAGGGCAGAGGTGATGGGCAAAGCAATTCAAAGGGGAGGAGAACCACAGGAAGAGAAAAAAAAATATTAAAAAAAATATAAATATTCCTGGTAAAAACTAAAAAAGTATGGCATGTCCAAACCCAGGGAGGAAAAGGATAAATACAGGGTAAATAGAAGACCTACACACACCCTACAGAATTAAAACCAAGGCTCCACTTCATCCAAACTTAATCTAAAGAACAATATCAGGGATTTTTGTCACTCCATTATACTATGCACTGTATTACACTTTGGTATTTCACACTAAATTCTGAGCTCAGAAAAATTTGAATACAGGTTTATTATAATCAAATAACGTTAGAAAGTAGAAGTGTAGCCACAAAAGATAAACCTGGACTTCAAAACGGAGAATTGCAGAATTCTGGTCTTTTCCTGACACTGATTTCCCACAAGACAGCTCTGCCCAGGTTTCCCCATCTGCAAGATATGGTCTTAGAGGAGCTTTCATTTACAGAAATACAGTTAGAATCACAGTCAGTAAATATTTGAGGAGAGTAATATTCTTCTTAAAGTAAGAGGACTCATGTTACAAGCCTATTCAATATATCAAATGAAATACATTCCAGTAATTATTTCCACAGAGGAAAGAAGACTTTCCTAAATCAAACAACTTTAATACACATTTTCTATGTTCAGATTAGGAGGGGAAAAAAAAAGGGGACAAAAAAAAAATTAAAATTCTAATACCAAATTCTGGTAACAATGTTCATGATAACTGCAAAAGAGGAAATATTACTGCCAGGAAAGTGCAATTAGAAAAGAAACAGGGGAAAAAAGACATAACTACGAAAATGCAAACATGAAGGAAAAGTTAATTGCTTTCCATTTATTCAATTTATCACAGTATTTTTCCATCTTTTTGTATTTCCAGGATGAGGCTGAGGTAGAGTGTAAATATTTAGTTAAGTCCAGTGACTTTTCTTTTTCAGCTGATCTGCTCTACAAAATGTCTTTGCTGTAATTGTGCCTCTAAACATTGTCTGGCATCATCAGCATCAAAAGTTACCACAACATCTAATACCCCCTCAGTTCACAGAAAATGGAGTCAAGTAGAAGAAAATGTTTCTGAGTGAAAAAGGACCCTACAGAATAAATTTTAGCTGGCAATTTGTAGGTCCTACAAGCAAAAAAGGGTCCTGATCCTTGCCCGTGCTTTCAGAACACCTCTGCAAGCCAAGGAATTAAAAAATGGCACTGGAGAGGCAAAAAGCAGCCAAACAGTACTGGCAAATACAGTGTTTTATTTTCTATTAGAGCTCATGACGTATTTACAGTGAGCAGTGTGTATTTTACCCTCTGATTTGTTCAAATTGCTGGCCTGAGAAAAATGGGTGGCATTTTGCTTTACGCTGGGAAAGCATTTTCTCCTATCTCCTGTTATCTACAAGAGATTCATAAAAAAAGAAACAAGAAAGAACCTTGGGAGTTTATTGTTTAGATTCTTCTTCTCCCCTCACAACTCATGAAGAAAAAACTCAAAATAAAATATTGCACATCCCCTAACCAAAGAAACCTCAGGATCAGCATCAGTCATGGAGCCTCCTGCTTATTTCCTAAAGGGAGATTAAGCTCTGAAGACAAAGACCAGCATTTGGTCTCAGTTACCTTGGTGTAAAAATCAATGCACTTTCATTCCAGTGTCTTTCATTTCTTTTACTCCAGCTTGGCCAGTCTGGCTGTTCCCAAGTAGAGGATTCAGAAAAATAAAAAACCAACAACAACAGAAAAAAAAACCCAAAACCATTTTATTTCAATTTGCAACAAAACCTTGTAACTGCAATGGACTACCTTAAAAAGTTCATTTAAAAAAAAAAAAAAATTAACTTTCTTTAGTGTTCCAAAGGTAACATAAGAAAAGGTTTTCCTGTTGCTGGGATGACATAAAATATCTGAGTGACCCTGACAGCCCTGATAACCATACACAACATACCCTACTGCAATTCAACTATAAAAAACTGCAAAAAAGTCACGTCATGGCAATCATAAGATGATTATGAATATGGTAATAAGTGGATAACAGTCTACTCAAGTGGTTCCTTGGAAGAACAGAAAATGTATATAAATATAAATTTATATATAAATTACTACATAAAAACTACATTACTACAGATTTGCCTGGGAATGGTGATCCCTATAAAAGACCCTGTGGCCCCTCTCTGATTTCCATGATGGATTCACATGACTAAGCTACAACTGCTTAAAACTCCACCAGATGCCCTGCCTGGGTCAAAAAGTACATCCAGGTCTTTACTGAGTAATACCCCAAGAGGAATTAGCTCAGGTACCCGAGATAACTCATCCTTTTGGGATCTCCAAGGAAGGAGCTTCCAACCAGGAACTTTCTTGGCACCAAGGCTTGAAACTCATTATTCAACAAGATTAAAGTAACTCCAAATCTCACTGCTTTCAGAATGGGGAATCAACTCATTGCATTGAGTCAGGTTTGCACAAACACAGCTGAGAAGAAGCAGCGATTAGAGGACACTGGGAGGGGGGAAAAAAGCATGAAAATATGAAAAAAAAGGAGAGCAGGGAGGAGAACGAGAAAGAGAACAGAGTTGAACAGTTGCAGTGTGGTAAGAAGAGGAAACTAATTAAAAAGAGCTTTGAAGGAAGAAACATAACCCTTCTATTACTGGTGAAAATAAGGAGGAATATTAGATCACTTGCTTATGAAATACTTGAGTTTTGTCTCTTGAAGGTTATTCCCATATTTTGGTCCAGGGTGCTGTGACTTACAAAGGGGGCTGGTGGCACCATCTGCTAAGTTTGCCTGGGACTTCGCATTTCAAAACCTCTTCTGTCCTTGCCTATGATGTTTCCCGAAACTGAGGCTTATCTTGGACTGTAATCTTTTGGAAAAATCCTGTCCAAGGTTTTCCAGAACACATGAAGAACGAGATGAAAAAAAAGCACCAACACAACACTACCTAGTAAAACTGCAAACTGAATCTCAGATATGTTGCAGAAGGTTCCTTGCAGAGACAGGGAGTGAAGTGATGGAGACAGAGGAAGGCTGAGGAACTACAGAAGGGTGAGATGGAAATTTGCTGCACAAGATTATGTATGAGGGAACTGAGCCTGGCTAAGACAGAAGGACGAGGTTTGAAAGGCCAAAATCAGATTAGGTGAATGGAGTAGAAGAGGATTGCTTTGAGACCCATAGGTGGAAAAGCCTTGAGAGGATTCCTCAATCCCATTGTTCACATGTGCTTCTGCTCAAAGACTTGGGTTTCACAGCTATGCAGGAGAAAAAAAAAAAATCCACCATAAAACGAATTTCCTTCATGGGAAAAGGGAGAACCAAGCTTACTGGAGCTGTTAGGGCAAACTGGGATGCATCTGTTCCAAACTTTAATATTCTTCAGCTGTCCAGGTGATGCAGTTGTAGCCTTACATTAACTCAAAATCAGTTTTTCAACCATGGCTAAAGCACTTATTGTAACAGGCTCTGGAGGCTGGCACTAAAGTGGCTGCTTTGTGAGCATCTGGATAGCACAGAGGGAGTCACAGCATCACAGAATCTGGGAATGGTTTGGGTGGGAAGGAACTTTAGAATTAATCTCATCCCAACACCCCTGCCCTGTCCCTGGGCAGGGACATCTTCCACAGGACCATGTTGCTTCAAGCCCTGTCCAAGCGGGCCTTGAAGGAAAGTTTCTGTGTGTGATATTTCAGGCAGAATCTTGGTATTATTCAACATTTTTATTATGTTTAAGAAAATAGGTGCATCAGAGTGTAAAACCATCCCATGTAGCCCAAAAACACTCAAGGGGCTTTTGTCTTGCTTTTATTACAAGGAACAATGCTCTTCCCACCTGATACAACGGTTCACTATGTGCAGCCCAGGTAAGCTGCTGCTTCAACCTTGACTTCACAGGAATGGAAAAAGGTTTTACACCAAACTGGTCTAAATACAGTAAGAAGCAGAATTGGGCCACAGAGCTTAAATACAGAAAAGAAAGTAGAGGGCTTAGTAGAAGTGAAAGAACCAAGTGTATTTGGGGAAGCAGTGAGTAAAAAAATAAGTTTCATTTATATATGATTCTTTTTCAGCCTATTAAGTTCTCCACTATCAGAATGAAGCCTGCTAAAAGTTAGTAAATAAAGGCTTTCAGGAGAGCTTTATTAAATCACTTATGACTTACCAAGTTAAAACTCCCACTCAGATATCTTAATAAAACTTTCAGAGAATATATTTAATTTTCCTGGAAATCAGAAGCCAATTACTAACTACAGGAGTTACTGTTGGCTACACCACTGATCAGCTTCCTGTAAATAGAGTATTTGCCAACAACTTGAATTAGTTCTCTAAAGTTTCAGTGTCTGAAGGTCAAATAACTATGTAACTGCTTAATAAAGAAGCAAAGAAGTACCTCTAAATATCTCCAAGCTCTGATGGGCTTATATTCTGCTCCTTAGGTGAGGTATTAGCAAAGCTTATTTATTTTCATTTCCAAGGCTTTTATTTGCTCATTCCCTTGTGGTAAAGCTGATTTCCATGATGATTCCCTTCTTAATTTTAATACCCTTTTTACTCATCATATAGACATAAGAATTTTCCATAAAATAATGAAACCCTTCCAAAGGAAATGAAGACAACTAGGAGAGGAAAGTAAACTACAGCTTACTTCTTTTTTTCTTTTCCTTTCCCAATTAATTGATCCACTGTCATATGCATATATGAAAGATTTTTTTTTAATGAAAGGAAAATAAGGTTAATTAACATAAAACCCCTCACTCCTTGAGATGTTGAATTTTGTATTTTATCCATGCTGCCTTAAGTGCCTTGATTTCCCAGTAATGACCTAGTTCTCCTAATGAGTAACATTAACCCCTGGCTGTAGCTGTCCAGGACTTAATTGTCAACTGGAGCTGAAATAGGAGAGTTTGCCGATCAGCAGGTATGTGGTATATTAACTCATGTCATTTCAGACCCTAATAAATAAATCTGTTGCTAAGGCAACAGGAACATCAGCTGTATCACTTTTTTCTTCCCCCCTCCCTTTTTAAAGGAAACTGCCTTTCATACTGAGCTTTTAAAAAAAGGAAATTAACTACATGTAACCGTAATTAGAAGAAACATCGTTTCTCGTCTCAGAAACATATCTACATTAATGAAAAAAGGCATTCAAAAAGAGGGCTGCTTTCTGCTGTGACCAGGGTAACTGAAATTATTTCCCTCGACTGAGGGAACGCGATTTGAAGGATACATTTGAGTGGGAAGAGATCACAAAATATCTCAGCTCTTTGTATTTCTGAGATAGCTCCCCTCTCCTTCCGCACACTGCTGATGCCAATGGAGCGAACGTTGCTTCGACGATTAATCAGGAGCCCAGGCAACTGAAACCAGGGGAGAAAAAATACCACTCAAACCCAAACACCTTCACTGCCCTCTGTGGATCTTTCTGTAAGATCGGCAAACATGCGATTTTTTGGAAACCTAAAGGAACAGAGAATCACAGAATCCTTTAGGTCAGAAAACCCCTCAAAAGTCCTTGAGTCCAACCGTGCCCCCAGCACTGTCAAAGCCACCACTAACCCATGTCCCCACACCCACACGGCTTTTAAATCCCTCCAGGGATGGGGACTCCACCACTGCCCTGGGCAGCTGTGCCAGAGCTTGACAGCCCTTCGGGTGAAGATTCTTTTCCTAATATCCAACCTAAACCTCCCTGGCACAACTTGAGGCCATTTCCTCTTGTGGTGTCTCAGTGCCTCACCGGTCATTGTTACAGTCCTCACTTAATTCCCGCCATTCTATCACAGCATGAAGTGTATGTCTTAAAATTTTCAAAACTATATTTTATTTTGTTTAGTCTGTGAGTAGGAAATGGTATTTCTGAGTCTCTAGTTACCCACATCTCAGTTAGGGAGCAGGTAGGAAGGAAACTAAGAGATGCTCACAAGCCCAGTTATGGCTCTTGGAATACTTCCTTGAGGCTCTGTCTATACTGTAAACACAACAAACCACTCAAAATTCTATCTGACTTCTCAGCTGAAGAATGCAAAGGTAACACAAAGCATCTTTTTTTGCCATTATCAAAATCAGAGATGTTTTCCCCTCTGGACTATAAGCTGCCTATAGCCCTTTGAGAAAATATGCTGTAACAAAGAGGGAGAAATTGATGCTGAGATGTCCGCTATAGCAGAACTTTCACACCTTCAGCACATGCTGGACTTTTCTACAAGCTCTTAAAAACAGTGATCAAGGAATAGCACATCTTCCACTGGAAGGGCTCAGTGCCCCAGATTCCCTTGCTGCAGGAAGACATTTCAAGATTAGACATCACTGAATGAGCAGCCAAAGAATGGGCACTTCCAAACTGCTTTTCCATTTAAGGCTGAACTTCTGAGATTATTCATCAACTTTTTTATTTATTTGAGTCCCCATCCCTGGAGGGATTTAAAAGCCATGTGGATCTGGCACTTGGGGGACATGGCTTAGTGGTGGGCTTGGCAGTGCTGGGAGAACGGCTGGACTTGATGATCCTCAAGAGGTCTTTTCCAACCTAAATCTCTCTGTGACTCCAAAAAAGTAGTACCTGCTCCCAAACTTAACTCCAGCTTGCATGAATGTGAAGTTAGATTATTTTCAAAAGTGCAAAAAGGAAGGGTGCCAGGTTCTACATGAATCTCTCCACATGTTCATGGCAGAGGTTCATCCACCACATGCCATCAGCATCACTGCTCCGGTGAGCGCTGTTTTCTTGAACACTACTCAAAAGTTCCCATTTTGAACTTGTCATTTTACATTCTATGGGGTTTTTATCCTACCTGGTACCTTCTAGTTAACTTTGTATAAAAACACTTGTATTTTAAGCCTTTGTCTTTAGTCTGCCTTATTTATTCACCACACCTACTTGTTCTCTGCAGGCTGTTCACAATGTTGAGGATGCCTGTTGAGCCTAATGGCATTTCTGGGTACCCAAATGTGATTTCTAGATGGATTTCTTCCCTCTTTTGCTGTCTTGCCACACCTGCATCTTGATGGGATAAGCTTTGGTCCAAAATATTCAACAGCATGAGGAAAATACAAGTCACTATATTCTCAAATGTCTCTACAGGAAATAGTTTTCAACTGTGAGTTCAAACAATGACTACACAAATCTTGTATTGTGCTGCCAAGAGGAACAAGTTACTATTCAATACTTGTTTTTTAATATATATACGTAAAATATGTTATGTATTAATTATTTACTATAATATATA
>VZTE01005949.1:1636217-1638558 GCA_013397775.1 Eulacestoma nigropectus | reverse complement strand
TATATATATATAAAAAATAAATACAAACTACTATTAAAAATTCCTTTCCAGGCTCCTCTCCCTGGCAGCTTGCAGAGGACTTGTGCTCAGCTCACTGATGAAGAGCTGCCCCACCACAGAAGGCACAACACTTACTTCTTGTCCCCATCTGGGACAAGCCCTTTCCAAGCACTTGCTGCTGAGTGAAGGGGACCAGGCCTCACGTTGGGCAGCCACATGTCGGTACAGCACAACCTGTCCTCCATGCACTCATTTCTTCACGATACTCTACATTAAAACCAGATAACTGGGCACAGGACTATCTCTGAACACACCAGTTTCCCTCAGACCAGAAATCTTCAGATAATTTTTGCAATCTAGATTTGGGGATTTTTTTTCCTTCTGAATTTACCTATCATGATTTCCACCACTGTTCCTCCTGCTCCCGTATCTCCTGCCCCATATCCTTCCTCACGCTCTTGTCACACACTGGTAGGTTTGACATGAGATAATGGCCTTATCTGATCTTCCATGTGAATTGACAGCAGCTATTTGTTTTCATGTGTATGTAAATTCTTGCAGATTCCCCGTGTGACCTTTTATCACACCCGTGCAATTAGGGGAAGAAGAATTGATTTCTGACAACTTTCTCTTATCAAATCTTTAACTGCTTAGATGATACAGAACACACAGGGAAAAAGAAAAAGCATAAGGTTTAGGTGAATGAGAGGGAAGAATGGATGTATAAATGCTGGTGGGGTAGTTTTGGGGGAGAGACAAGGATCATGCCACACTGGTCACTGTCATCTTCCTAATACACTCATCCTTCCCCAAATATCAGAGAATCGGGGAATGGATTGGGCTGGAAGGGACCTTAAAAACCATCTAGTTCTGACCCTCCTGCCATGGGCAGGGACACCTCTCACTATCCCAGGTTGCTCCAAGCCCCATCCAACCTGGTCTTGGACAATTCCAGGGATGGGGCATCCACAGCTTCTCTGGGCAACCTGTGCCAGGGCCTCCCCCCCCTCACAGGGAACAATTTCTCCCCAGTATCCCATCGAACCCTGCCCTCTGCCAGTTGACACCACTCCCCCTCATCCTGTCACTCCATGCCCTTGCCCAAAGTCCCTCTCCAGCTCTCTTGAAGCCCTGCTGGGTAGTGGAAGGGCTCTAAGGTCTCCCTGAAGCCTTCTCTTCTTCAGGCTGAACAACCCTATTCTCTCAGCCCTTCCCCATAGGAGACATGGAGACATGCTCAATCCTCATGGTCTCCTCTGGACTTGCTCCAACACGTCCACTATGGTTGGACATGATGATTTATGGTGGGAATCAGTGATCTTAGAAATATTTTTCAACTTAAAGTATTCTATGATTCTAAATAGACATTTTATCACACTGCAGTGGAAACCTGTGGGACACCACAAAGTTCTGATCAAATGTGGGAAGCTAGTCCATCGATCACCCGAATTTTGCCCTCTGTTAAGCCCATTTACACAAAGGGAAACGTGCAAATAGCCTTGGCACAGCCCTTGCAGCTCAGAAACCATCATTGCCTTTTATCCACATCCTTGGCCATAAGTCATTCCTGTTAGCAGGGCCTTGCTACAGATGTTTATAAGAAAACATTAAAGGCCTGGTGAGGAAGGAGACAACAAATTACTCTGTTGAGAACCTTGTGACTCTGCTAAAATACTGTGAGTTATTTATCTGCTGTGGGTAGAGGTTGCACACTGCAATCCTTGTCAGGCTCAGGCTCGAGGGGGACGGAGAGAAGGGACAGGGGTGCATCAGAGCACCTCTTCTCATGCAGAGACATTTTAACATCACTTCAAGGTGAGAACATGTCTCCTAGAGAATGGCACCTTGGATTTGGACGTGGTTCCAAGCGGGCAGTGGAAGAAATGTTGGGGCCACCGTATTTCAGGGTGTTGGCGGTCCCGGCACAATGAGGTTACCATCACTTTGTTTAGAGAGGTTTTCTCTAACAGCAGCATGGCTTCACAAAGGTTATTTTTTATAGTTTAGCCAAAGGGTTTTTGTGTTAGGTGAAGGAGGAACACAGGAATATTAAAAAAAAAAAAACCACAAACAAACAATTTCTTCCTTTCCTACGTTTTTTTTTTTTTTCCTCCCCAAAATGAAAACCTCATGTAAATCACCATGGTAGACAATGGTCGCTAAGTATTATTGTATAGGACAATATCTGCGAGAGCTTCATGCTGGAAGACAAGCAGGATCCCACTGCCAACGCCTGACACACAAAAACCCCCTCACACATTACAGCACTTGGCTAAAATTAGTGCTCTTTACGGAGAGCCTCGCGCTAGGCCCAAGGAGGGGATGCTTTTAACTGCTGATG
>VZTE01005949.1:1531217-1633717 GCA_013397775.1 Eulacestoma nigropectus | reverse complement strand
ACTGTTTCCCAGTTAATACACTCAAACAGGCTTTCTATTTATGTAACACTGAAAGAGTGTTTCTAAACTGCAGACAGTGGGTTAACATCAGCTGTCCAGTGTCACCATGTATCTTGACACTTAATCACTTGCATTAAAGTAATTAAGATAATTTAAATAACATTCGATATTAATTGTCATCTGTGGTTTGCTTGATAGGAAAAGAGAGTTACCAGAATAATGCTCAGTGTTGCAGTAGCGGGGATATCTTTTCCTTGGGAGAAAAGAGAGGAATCACTGACATCGCTGTTCGAACGCCTGGTTAGCGTTACTGAACGTGCATATTCAACAAATTATTCCCAATAATCAGATGTTAGTGATGGGTCTTTCCTCCACGTGTGTGTGCAGTGTTTAGGAAATTATTTTATACTGGGCAGAAGTCACAGAAAAAGGACCAACCCAAACCCATAAATCTTTTGAAGGCCCAGCATTTGGGTTTGTTCACTTACCACCTGTGGGGCCAGGCAATGTGCAGAGGTCTTTGCTGATAGTCCGGCCCACTCAAGACATTAGAGAGGTTAAAAGTCACACGTTGCTTATCTTCCCCTTGACAAGGATTTGTACTTTCTGGTGCTTCTGCCTGGACTGGGGCTGCTGGTGGGGAGGGCAGCCCCTCGTGCTGCGTGGTGCAGAGTCCAGGCTGGGGCACACAAAGTCCAGACTCAGGATGTGCATCACTGGTTTTCATTACAGCTCTGCTCTCCTGCTGGCCAGGCAGCCCCTCGGACTGATAAGCATCTCCATTCCTTTTAACACCAATCACCTTTTCCAAATGGGCAAGTTTATGCTCTGGCATGAACCTGTGAGGAAAAAGAACAAAAAAAAATTATCTGCATTATGTTTATGCTGGATTAAAGTTTCACCTAACAACTAATTAAATAGTAGCATATTAGAAGGTAAAATATAGTTGATATTTTACATCCATCTAAACAACAACATGGATTCAGGAAATGATACACTCTATATAGATTTTAATGACTATGGTACCTGTGAAATAAAACAAAGCATTCCCTAATGACACATGCATCAACAGGAAGAATAAAACTATTTGACTGCTAAAATAAAACAATGCAAAAACCTCTAGAAGTAAGAGGGCAACTCTGCCAGAAAGGTCTTGGAATTTTTGCCAGGATTACCTCTAAGATTGGTAGCAATCCTTTATCTTAATTGTAGAGGACTTGTAGCTCTTTACAACTATTTGAAAGGAGGATGGAGCCGGGTGGGGATCGGCCTCTTCTCCCAAGGAACAGCAACAAGACAAGAGGACATGGCCTCAAGCTGTGCCACGGGAGGTTCAGGTTGGACATGAGGAAGAATTTCTTTATGGAAAGAACTGTTAAATATTAGAAAAGACTGCACAAGGAGGTGGTGAAGGCATCATCCCTGAAGGTGAAAAATAAACGACTGGACGTGGCACTTTGGGCCATGGTCTGGTGGGCAAAGTGGTGACTGGTCAAAGGCTGGATTTGATGATCTCAGGGGTCTTTTCTAAACCTTAATAATTCTGCAATTTCTGTAGTGACCAGCTGAAAACAATTAATTACAATTTACAAAAAAACCCCCAGACCTGGGATAGAGGATTGAGTTGTACATCCACTCACAGGATAAAACCACGGAGGTTTTCCACGGGCGTGAGTACTGAACACTAAGATGGGGAAACTCAGGCAGGGCTACTCATGACCTTCCTGAGGTGGCACAGACAGTATCAGACACCACTGACTCTTCCACCTGATGTCCACGCAGCAGAAATCCCTTCCCAACAGCAGGATGCACTTGGACAGCTACATGGAAGCAACAGAACTCATATTTTTTAATATAGGAAATTTAACATTTTAAGCAGATCCAGTTTTACTATTTGAATTAGAGTAGTAAAGAATTATGGACCTTCCCCAAGAAACACTTGAGTGAAGCTCCTTCATTCAACCATGACCCTTCTAAATTAACACGGGTAGGACTCCAAGCATGGTCACCATAGGTTCCTCGGTCTAAACAGCTGCCTGTACCCCAAGTTAATTTACCCATATATTATTTACTCACATGCCTTTCAGTGTGATTATGGTTCTCCCAGATAAGTAGAGACATTTACATTTTTCGTTTCCTTTTAATTTCCAAATGTTTACACAACGTAGCTTGTTCATTAAACCGTTTACTAAAGCCAACACTTGCTCCACTTTATCAACCTGCTCCACAGTTCTTCAAAGTTTTACTCCATCACAGCTCCTTTCTGGGCTGACAACAAACCACTCCCTTCCCTCTCTGTCAAAACAAATATCTCTGAAATTGAGAATCATTCACCTCACCCTGCAACGGAGCACCTTTAAATGTAAACAGACCCTTTTTTGTCAAAATCACTACTGAAATACAAACACATATAGACTATGTGAGCTTTACTGCAGTTGTCCTCTTGACTAATTGCTTTGAGGATTTTCCTTCAAACCCCTAAATCTCCTTTCCCAAGTCAGTACACTGCGTAACTACTCCATGTAAAGTGCATTCTTTGATTTGGCTCGCTGCTCCTTGGCATATAATTTTTGTTTTATCTACAATAAGCTGCATTTTCAAGCCACTGACTAAATCACCTTTGAGATCTGCCTTTTTTCCTACTGCTCACCATCATGTTTTGGAGCTGCTCTGGAGATACAACCAGAAAATGTTCAATCACATTAAACATCCTCATCCAAATCCACTACCTGCATTCCAAACATGCCAGGTTTCCAAATGAGCCTAAATTAAACCATTGCCATCTCACCGCCTTAGCCAGCCTCAGATTCTCTGAGTTTAGAAGTACAAATCTGGTGTGGCTGAATTCCATAGACAGAATCATAGAATCCTTGCACGGTTTGGGTTGGAAGGGACCTTAAAAACCATCTCATTCCAAGCCCCCTGCCTTGGACAGGGACACCTTCCACTAACCCAGGTTGCTCCAAGTCTTGTCCAACCTGGCCTTGGACAATTCCAGGGATCCAGGGGCAGCCACAGCTTCTTTGGGCACCCTGTGCCAGGGCCTCCCCACCCTCAAAGGGAACAATTCCTTCCCAATATCCCATCTAACCCTGCCCTCTGCCAGTTGAAGCCATTCCCCCTTGTCCTGTCCCTCCACCCTTTTTCCAAAGTCCCTCTCCAGATCTCCTGGAGCCCCTTTAGGCAATGGAAAGGGCTCTAAGGTCTCCACAAAGGCTTCTCCTCCAGGGTGAACAATCCCAATTCCCTCAGCCTTTGGTCTGGCTGAGGTGGTGGCTCCTCTGAAGTACAGACACAGCCCTGTCAGGATGTACTTTCAAATATTTACACATGGGAAAAGCTGAAGGAGAGACAGATTAAGGGCTTTTCCCTAAACCAAGTTGTGACTGTATTGAAAGGACTGATTTACCAACCCAAATTTAACTAAGGTATTTTGAAAAATCACTGCTGTTAAGACAAATTGCTTGAGGTGTGAGAGGTCAGGCTACCTAGCAGGCTGTATCCCCCTGCCTGTCTTTAATCTCCTGACCAACCATCCACTCACTGCACCACTTCTGTTTCTGAACAGGTTTCCTCCTTAGTTTTCAACCCTTATAAATCTGATCCGTCACTGCAGAATTCCTAATAATATTAGATAAAACTCCACCGATTTCTCTCTGGAATATACTCTTTAATATCTTTTATTTAAGACATGTGTGTGCAATCAATTCCATGGTATTTACTTGTATTACACACACAGTATTCATCATCTTGACAATTTTTAAAAGTTTTAGAACACCATTTCACTTAACAGTTTAAAAAAAAAAAAAGAGAGAGAGAGAGAGATTTATTTGATGGTTAACTTTGGAACAAGTTATCTGCATTAACTTCCATTGTTTTGGCATTAAGTAGTTCTGTATATTTTACTAACAACAGTGGAGACATGATAAAAGATGTAGGCAGAGAGCCATAAACAGCTCTTGCTGCAATCCATGGTGTTCGTGGAAAGGCATTAATTTTTGGACTTTGATTGGAAGACGTCTCCGTGCTCAGCCACTTGGATTTTGCTAAATACAACCACAAATAAAACCTTGTACCTGAAGAGAACAACTTCTACAGCGGAAAGGCCATTGTAAATCATGTGTAGTATAAACTTGTCCACATGATTGGAATGATATAATGGATATTGGAGTCCCTAACCACCAGCTAATGTTCTTTATGACACTTAAATAAATGACCTGAAAATAAACTAATAACAACACAAAGTCATGTAAACCTGTTCATGTGCATTTCCCAGAAGCATGCTGGGAAAAGACAATGTCTAGTTAGTGCATTTTTTGTGTTTATATTTTCTCCAGAACATTTTTTTGCTCCTCCAGACTCACATTAATCCTTCTCTTCTGCCACCTTCCAGAGGTATCTCTCCATCCAGTACTTGCCCAGATCTCAGTCACTTAAAACATCAAGAGCTTCTATACCACCATGATGGTTATGGAGAAACAAGGCTGAAGCAGGAGCAGACACAGGCTTGAAAAACTAGATAAAAAAAGAATGTTGTAAATTTTTATATTTTTTATGAGGAAGGTGATGAAACACTGGCACAGGGAGCCCAGAGAAGCTGTGGATGCCCCATCCCTGGAAGTGTTCAAGGCCAGGTTGGATGGGGCTTGGAGCACTTCCTGGGATAGTGAGAGGTGTCCCTGCCCATGGCAGAGGGTGGAATGAAATGATCTTTAAGGTCCTTTCCAACCCAAACTACTCCATGATTCTATAAAACCACCCATAGAGCTTCCACAATAGAGAAGCGGGATTTGGTTCTCGAGAAGGACACACCATTTTTCTCAATCTTAGTTACAAAACACACCAGTCATGCAAGAAAAATGCCACAACACTCTATTTTAAATATGGGAGAAGCATTTTATTATTATTACTAACTTGTTGTAGTGAACTCTTGCACATGTGAAACTTTCCAGAAAAAGAATTATCATCAAGGCTTACAAATATTAACACTTTCAACAGATTCCACAAGGTACTGTCCCTTATATTTAAAAAAACATGGAAAATATTTTACTTTTATGCATAACTCATATATATTTAAACACTGAAAGTTCAGAACAAACAGTGAGGACTTAGATATCTAATTTTAGTATCGCAACTTGTTTTCAAATTTCCTTTATTTATTCAGATTTTTGAGGCTCTCCAACACATTGAACAGTCAATTTTAAAACTTTATGAGGGCTCTACAAAGAGTAAGCCTTGAAAACTTTCCCTTTTTGCATACTGGGTCTAGATGTTTAGTTAAAAAGATGGGTTAAATATTAAACTAAGTTCATACGTAATAAAAATTCAATATCCTGAAATTCAGAGTTTCAATCTAAATACTTGCTACTGTGAGTAACAGATTTTTTTAACTCACAACCTATATATTATATATTTTCTTTTCATTTATGCCATGAAACCCTGCTCTGAGGAAATCCATGTACTTTTCCTTGAAGCAGATGTGTTTTTCCCACACACATTTCTTACTTGTAATACGTTGTCCTGTTCCACCGTATGTGCTTATTCACAGCATTTTATTTGCCCTAATGGGAAGTTATTTATGGGGATTGGTTTCTTTTCCATGGCACCAAGAGTCACTTTGTGCACCCTTTTATTAAAAACAACAACAAAAAAAGGATGGAAGGGCCATGATGCCACTGCTTGATGAATAGAAACCACATTAGAAAGATGAACTGGAGTGCTGGTTTAGGTTACACCAAATTACACAACTGCTTCAAGAGATTGTAAGGATGGAAGGAATAAATAAAAAAAAAATTATTAAAAATTAGCCTTTCTATAAATGTAGCTACATTTGTGTGCAAAGTTAGAGGTCTGAAAGCTCCATGGAAATTTTTTTTTTTTTTTAATTGCCATTAAAAAGTTTAAAAATAATAGAATCATGGAATGGTCTGAATTGGAAGGGACTTTAAGGATTATCCCATTCCAACCCTCCTGTCATGGGCCGGGACACCTTCCACTAGACCAGGTTGCTCCAAGCCATGCACACATATTACTGACCAAGCACTGTACAAACACCAAAGCTGTTTTTTCAAAACTTAAGAATTTTCCCGATTCTGTTCTAAGAAATCTATAAATAAATAAATAAATAAATAAAAGCAGATTTTTGGGTGCCAAACTGGAACAGACAGCAACTCCATTAGTATATATTTGACTTATTTATATATAAAATCACACATTTATATTTTTATCTTTAATATTATGAATCAGCTGATAACAGTAGAACTGATGCTGTTTATATTTAGCTACTTCTCAAAAGATTGCAAGAAATTCCAAAACTGGGAGGACAGTCATAGTCCACTTTTAAATTTTTTTCTTTGTAACTACTGTCACATTTTGCCCTACAGAAAAAAAAAAATGTTGCTGAGTGTGGTCAGGTGTCCTGAAGCTGTACTACAGTTCAAAACCAAAAGCTTGCAAGAAGATCCCCAGTATTCAGTATTCAGGGAATTTGGGTTTATTGAAGTTGTCACATACTTTCGGGGATCTAATTTCACTTTCTGATCTTCACCAGTGGCTGTAATTCTTCATTCAGAAGAGGGAAGAGATTACTTGTCAGCAGTAATCTCTAACACAGATAATGCCATATAAATATTAGGGGCTTATAAGCATGGACAAGGATTAGGAGCAAAGAGAGAGAACAGAAAGAAAACTGAACAGAGCCAAGATTAAGCACTGGGAAGGGCATCGCAAAAGAAAATCCAAGGTCTGCAGCTCAGCTTGTCTTCCCACAGCAGAATGTGTCTTTTCCTGGGTACAATAAGTATGCTTTACACTGATCTCCCTGCTTGCAAACTGCAAGATGTAGAAATATGAAATATTATTTGAGGTGTGATCATTATCTTCTCTTTTCCATGACGGAAGAGAAACTCAGGAAACCACTGAGGTTGGAAGGCTCATTGAACTGGACAGGTTGCTCAAGAGCCTCATCCAGACAAATTTTAACTCTCACCAAAGGTCAAGAATGGAATTTGCACATGCAGACATTAAACAATAACAGCATGGGAGAGAGCTAAAGCTGACCAGGACATCTTCCTTCCTGGCCAGAGAGAAGAATTGGTGAGTAACTTAGAAAACAGATAAACCAGGGAGGGATATCACAAGGTCTGACTTGTATCAGACAAAACAGCCAAAATAATGCTGATTTAGTAACAAAGCAGCCGAATGCAACAATCTCGACACTCCAGTGGGTGCCTGATTAGCAGGCAGGATCCAAAGGTGGTCCTGGAGAAGAGAGGCTGGATCCAGACCAACCACGGGCAGTTGGCTTGGACTCAACTTGGTCCATTCGAGTGGGGAAGGAAGATGAGGAAAGCAAGAGAGATCCCAATAGTAAAGAGAGAAGAAGGCCAACAGGATAAGTCTCCTTCCTTAAATTGCAACTTCCACCTATTTTTCCAAATAATTTCTGAGTGAAGTTCCTCAATATTCAACATCCACATTTGACACTGTCAAAAATTCCCACTTCTAATTAACACACTTTTCTTTCCAATCTATTTAACTCCAATTCAACAACACTCCTATTTTTTAAAGCTCTAAGATGTCCTATCTGTCAATCTAAGGAGGATGCTCAAACTGACCTCTTAACTTTCCCCTCAATATCATGCTTGAATTTCTAACATGAAGAACCCTGCTCCAGGTGCACTGTAAAGCATCCCAGAGGACCAGGATTTTAACAAAAGTGTTCTTTAACTCTCACTCACAGAATCACAGAGTGGGTTGGAAGGGACCTCAAAGCAAAGTTCCAACTCCCTGTCATGGGCAGAGACACCTTCCACTGGACCAGGCTGCTCCAGCCTGGCCTCGGACGCTTCCAGGGATGGGGCAGCCACAGCTTCTCAGGGCACCCTGTGCCACTCTGTCAAAAACTATTCCCCAAAATCCATGCAAAACATCAGCCTGCAGTGAAACAGGCGAAGTGAAAGGCAAAGTTCTCTTTGACATCAAATGAGACTGAGTTTGACCCTAAATACATTATTTCTGACTTCACGTCTTCAATTCCCTGAAATCCTTTCACACTAAATACAAGAATCTGTGCAGTTATAATTTCTATGCCCATCATTCTCCACAAATGGAATGATGATAATTTAAGAACTCCACAGAAAGATGGTAATGAACTAAAATACATATTTTATAGTGCAGGTGAAAATAACTTATGTGTTTTTCTGTGCAAGATATGAATACATGGATTAATTCATAGCTCAGAAAAAAAAGTAATTTTCTCTATAATTAAACATTATGACCACGTAGATCTGCTGCACCGACACCACAAAGTAACTTTTGGAGCCCTAAGAGTCCTCTTGATAACAACTGCCAGAAATTTAGAAATTGTTGACTTAAGTTCTGCTTCTGCAGAAGTTTAAAAGAATGAATTGCACTATGGGGAAAAAAAAATAGGCTTCTGAGAATTCCAGGTTTTTAAGGCTCTTTAGGATTCTAAAGGATTGGTCATGTTCATTAGTGTTTCTCTAAAGAGAAAAAAAACTAGCTCAGTTCTCAAGTGCTTATTTAGAGAATGCAAATTTCCCGAAGAGTTCTACACAATTCAGCACCTCCTCTTGCTGAACACAACTGGAAATGGGTGCTTGAAAACTGATATCACACCTGATTTTTTTTTTTTTTTTGTTTTTTAATTAAACTAAAACCAGGATCCTATAACATATAATTTCCTGTTTTTTGGAACTACTTCTAATCAGGATCTACGGGATGAATGTCCCCTTTAACCAGGCTGCTTTGCAACATACGCAATGCAGAAGGGAGTGCTAGCATAACACTTCAATAGTTAAGTGACTTTATGAGAAAAATACTTCCAAATGTTTCCTAAAACCTTCCAAACCGCACCAAAGAACATTATCGTAATATTATGTTTCCCCATGGCCTCCAATATTTAGGCTTGCTATTCTCGAAACGATACTTGGATGAAAAATATAAGTTTATGTAATGTATAAATTGTTCCTAGAAGTAAAGTTGCCTTTAAAATTACTCTGTATAGATGTCAGATATTTTACATTTTCAATAGCCTTTCTGTATTAATTGGAGAAATGGCCTGCTGGTGCTTTGGGCAGCACGGGAATAATCTGTATTTCAGAACTGAGCAGTCACCCTGTGATCTTATTCCTAGCAAACACTGAAAACAATAACTGTCCCAACCGATTACATATCATGTTACCCTTAATAGATATCCATATTTCTTGCACAGTATACATAATCCATATAAACTGTACAGCATATATCAATACCATATTCCAGCGAATCCACCATCAAAGCGTTCGTTTATAGTAGGTTTTCATTTGACTCGGGGTTGTAACGTTCTGTGCAATCATAAGCAAACCATTTCAGGGATTTTGCCAGCAAGCTGCTTTTTGGCAGATTATTGGCAGTACATATTGGCAGCAAACTAGTGCAACTAAGCCCTTCTTACAGGTAAATAATGATTTTAATAAATTTATGTAAAATGTTCCACTTGCTTACATCTGGTTTTGATAATTCACTCGCCTGCAAATGCAAACTTCTGTGTGTTTCTCAGGAAAATACATACTTCACCTGAACTACTTAAGGTTTTCTCAGGTACCCCAAGAAACAAGCAATGAAGCCTGTTTTCCCATGAAAGTTTAACTGAAAAAAGCTAGGGAAATTAATTAAAAATAATAATTGTACGCACACCAAAATTTAAACCACACTTTGTCAGTAATACTATATTCAAATAGTAAGAAAAACGCATTTTTTGCCTGTTGTGGAGCTATCCCAGCTACGGGGCATTCAAATTGGATGGTCCAGCCGACTGGCTCTGGCCCTCAGGACCTGCTAATGCAGAGACTTTGACCTCCATTTGAAAATGCGCTACTATATTAATTTGCATTTTGCTTTTGCACTGCAACTGAAGCTTAAATGTGTAGCATTTGTATCTCAACTAGGCAGCGTGGACTAGAGGAAATTCAAAGTTTTAATCCCAGTTTTGACAGTAGGTCACAATCTCATTCATTGATCAAACACCAGAAGTCTCCAGTCTTGCTCTGAAAGGATCAAGTTTTTTCAAAAAGGTCTAAAAATATTAATACTACCAGTGGCAGTGTCGTTACAGGGGGAAAAACCCCACAAAACCCTTGGACTCCCTTCTGCTGGTACAAATCAGGATGGCAGCGATGCTGATCTATGATCCCTGATCATCTCGCTTTCAGCACCTGGGCGCCGGAAGAGCCCCTGGGGAGGCAGTCCCTGGAAATTCTGTACAATGCTGATGGCCCATCACTGAGCTACCTGTGATACCAAAAACTGCACACCAACTGTCCACGTCCGCTCTGTTTGCAAATACATGTCAAAGTTATATTAAATTACTGCTTTGAGTGGGGCCTGTAATGAACAGGGAACAATTAATTAAGCATCAGATTTTTACTTGTGCCCAATTCAGCCTAGAACTTGGTGTTTCTAAGTGTTTATGCTCTCATGGATTCAACAGTTTAGGATTTCGTAAGGCTTGACAAGGTGGTTAAAACCCCCTCAACAAATTCTTGTTGAGATCTATTGGACACGCTGCTACAACTTGATGTTGCTATAGTGGACTTGCTTTTAATTTGATCTGTTTCAAGGATTCAGTATCCTTCCAGCACGTTGGAAACCCAAGGGCATATATTTGTATTGTTTAAAGGCAGGAAATTCTGTGAACTGAAATGAGAACATATCCCTTTTGCCTTTATGGACTTTTGTTATTTTCTTTTCCTTTTGGGGTTTTTGGAAACAAAACCAGTGAAAGCTGAAAGTTTGAACAATAGAAAATTACTTTCAAGGGGAAAAAAAAAAAAGTAAAACACCAAGTATACTTTTATAACTTTATTCATACACTTTGTATATATGTAAATTGCATTTATCCAGGCATCAGAAAATACCATTCACAGCAGGGCCTTATATTGCAGCAGGATCATACTGGTTTTGGCATAAAAGGCTGTGGACTTTGCTGTTTTATTCCTTTACTACCTTGTATTAACTTGTATCCCACTGACTTCATGACAGAGCTGACTTGTTTCATGCTAACCACAGAACTAGGGCAATCACATTCCTATTGTAGGGAGGAAAACTACCAATCTTTGTAGCTTTTTAACTCCTTGGCCAAAGAGTCCCACAGCTTTCCTTTAATCGATGCAAAAAAGTAGGTCTGAATCCTGGGACAGGAAATGAGAACTGGTGGAAGATGAACAGGGACATACAACCTGCTAAATTAAGATTTGGGCAGATACTGCCTTTTAGGACAACTACAGCAGCAAACTTTCCTACATTAGTTGTGTACTGCTTAGGGAAGGACTGGAGGCAGAGCAGCTGCATTAGCATGGAGACCTGATCCCAGCAGGACGCCTCAGCCCTAGTGCAGTGCTGCACAAACACATCCTTGCTGCTTCTGGTGCTCAAACCAGCTCAGCATCTTTATTGCACACCATGAGTTACACTGCACTACTTTGTAAGGAGAGGGTTATAGGTTATAGCCATGGTTATGGCTCTCTGGAACACTCCTGCCTTGTGACAGAGTGCAGAGAGCCAACTAAGTCTGCAAAAAAACTTGCTGGAGGACAGCTCGTGTGCCACAACTTCAAGTGCAGCCATTTCAGCAAGAGCCTGAACACTTTCCCAGCAGTGTTCCTCACAAGCTGAGTGCTTCTATCACATCAGCTTAGCAGCTAAATATAAATTACAGAGGGATGCAAAGCTTGAGAGAGACATTTGACACCCAGGACTCTGCTTGGCCACTGGATCTCTCCTAGCTAGTGTTTCTTCACTTGTTAATCCCTCTTCCTGGGAAGCAGCAATTATGACACTGGTGAACTGCAGGACTTGGGTTTATTCGCTTTCATTTGGCACAGCACTTCATGCCCAGCTCTTCCGCTCTTGGAGGTTACAACAACTAAAGCAGGGATCACAATCAGTCATCAGAATAAACAGCTCAGCTGCTTCAGGGGAGTCAAAGAGAAGAATGAATCTTACTAAGAGATTTGAAAGAGCATGAGGAAGTGGCTTTACTTTAAGTGCTCACAATAATGATTCCCAAAGGAACGTTCCTGACCATCAGCCCTGGGGAATAGAGAGCTGAAGGGTGCTCATGTTCATCCATGAACCTCTGACTTCGACATAAAACTAAATGGATCCATAACTACCAGGTGTAACACTTCTGTGCTCTTTCCTGCAGACATGGGTGATGAAGAGAAAGGCTTGGCTACCACCCAGACATCACAGGGCCCATCACCTCCCTGATGGAAAAAGCAGAGATTCTGAAGCCAGCACCTATGAAAACCACCATTACCCCAACTGTTCTTCCTGCTCAAACATTCTCTCTCATCCAGCCTACACGAACTCAACAGTATTGCCCAAGTGCTCCAAGAACAACTACCTTTTTGGTTTGAAACATTGCAGCATACAGATGTTTAAATCATACATTCAACATGCATATGCACAACCAACCAGAAGCCAATAGTTTACAAGTCCTTATTTTAAATTCTTCTGAAAGTGTAGTTAAAGATTCTTAGGGCAAAAATGACGACTAAGTTCATGAACTGCACAGAAAATTGGCTGTGACACCACTTATTAAAAGTTATGATAACTAGAAGGTCCAACTAAAAGGACCAGATGCACTGTTTGCTGCAGACAGAATTTTTGGTGCCGAGATCAAAAGAACAAGGTGTTCATATAAATGGCATTTTATTTTGATCCTATTATTCTATATGAGCTCAAGGAGAGATCAAAGGAAAAAGCATGCAGGTTTCACTATTAACACTTAACATAACTCCAGTTGGAAAATCCTTTCCAGATTGTTAGTGCAATTTAAAGCCCAGCACATTTTTGTTGCTCTGTTAGGTTAATACACCTGAAGGCACGGGTTTGATTCCTTGACCACCTTTTCCATTGTGGAAAATTGCTTCTGTTACATATAATTTCAGTTATTTTTGTTTTTATGGCAGCAAAGACACCCTAGCTTCGGGGAATGCCCTGGTCTGGGTTGTACCCTCTGTCCTGGAGAGCCAGGCTGCCCTGAAGTGGTGACAATATATTACTGACTGTGCACGACAGTCAGGAAATTCAACACCATTGGAGTGAAGTACTAAAGTGTGGTTCAGCCCCTGCCAAAGCATACCAGCTTCCACTCAGAATGTAAACAAACCTAATGGGCCTTTCAAATATCTAAAAGTTCCTCCTGATAGCTGGCAAGAATTAATGTGCTTTAATATGTTGTATTGCTTATTATGACATTATCCAGGACTACTACTATTAATTAATGGCTCTATTGCTGCTTTTAGCGACCAGCGGTGTTGCATAAAGAAAAAATAATCACATATTGTATTTCCTACAAAGCTGAAGTATGCTAACAAATTTTAATATTCATGGTTTGAATGGAAGCGTCTCATTGATGATTCAGTAACTTCGGGCAGCTATTTCAGCATTTCATTTCCACTGAATTTCTTTGACTCTGATTTCTAAGTGTGCAGAAATCTGCTAATACACAGGTATCACTTATCAGACTAACTTTGGAAAAATCAGCAATCAAGGAAAAAAAAAGTGCATATGCCCTTCCCTGCCTTACCACCCCTTCCCCTCACTTACTATTAAAAGCGCTTATGTTAAAAAGTCATTCCAAAGTTTATTTTAAATGCCAAAAAGTGGGCACTAATCTCGCAGGAGCTGGCTCAGCTACGGCCCATCATCCTGAACATATTCATTTTATTCAATTCTGTTCCAAGGAGGGAGTTTTGGGTGGTTGTTTTGGGGTTGAGCTTTATTTTTGACTTAATAACAGCAAATTGTCAGAGGCAAGGAGGTGGAAATTACTTTGGGAACTTGCACAGTCAATGCTAAATACCCACAGGTGAGCTGTGGCCTGGAGTGAGCATGACAATTATGGGCTAAACGAGATAAAAACGTGTCATGCACAGTCAGAACATGTTCATGTTACACACAGCAGCCAGCTGGCTATAAATCCAAGAAGTAAGCTGGGAAGCTTTGGAGTTTAAATGCATGAATACAGATATAAAGGGAAGAAGGGTGGTTTGTCACCATATGAATGGCTTTTAACTGAAAAGAGTGGATTGCTTTCACAAGGGTTTGCCAAAACAGCAACCCTGTTGAGATGAGGAAAAGAATAAGTATGATGATTGGGACATTCCATATATTTATATTTTCTATTTTGTTCTGAGGCAGAGAAGTCTGATTCAGCGTGCCTGAACAATTATGACGTGCCTTTACATACAGGTGTTCCAGTGAATAGGGACACAAGTTCTTTGACAATACCTCTGCAGCTGATGATCCAGAAACAGGATTAGTCTATTAATTTATTCCAGATTCAAATCACATGAGCTGAGCTGTGAGAAGCAATGGATTATTTTTCTTTCCACATTTCCAGCTCCAAGTAATTGTAGGCTATAGCCTTCTCTACTCTACCTATGCATCACTGAACCCATGATCAGCAACCCTACCCGTGCACAGATCCACCAACACCTTCCTGGCAGGCACAGATAATAAAAGAGGCCTTTCTGAGACTCTCTTAACTTTTTATTAAATAAAGCAGACTAGCAGAACCTCCTGGATTCTAAACCCAAGAAATGCCCTAGTAGGTTTTCATAAATGGATGAGCCTGACTGACTTGGGGTTGTCCTGTGCAGGGCCAGGAGTTGGACTTCAATGACCCTTGTGGGTCTTTCCAACTCAGGAAATTATTCTGTGACTTTCTACAAGTCTAATTACCTCACTTGAACATTTTGGGATCTCAGCAAGATAAACTCTTGCTCTTTCTCCACCTAAGGCAGATGTAATTCCCTTATGAACCCAAAAACAAAGCTCTGGCTCTTACTAACTCAAATATGAGCTAAACTTTAAAGGCATAAAGTAACTTCATACTCATAATCTCTGTTCATATTAATTTTTATGTTATATAAATTATATATGTGTGTGTGTATATATATATATATTTATATGTTTTTACAAAACTTTTTTGATGTTTGAAAGTGGCTGTAAGCTCCTGGGTTTGATGTACTCACTGTTGACAGAATCAGATGCAAACTGTAGGAAGGCTGATAACGGCTCTGCTCCCCAAAACCTTTCTCCTGTGTCTCTGAACTGACTGAATGGGAACTGAGAGGGGAAAGAACAAAGATTTGCTGTTCTTTACAGTCACGCAACGAAAGTGTAGGTTAAGCACAGGAAGTATTTGCAGATTCCAGATATTCTGTGGACCTTTGTTGCTTTTCCTTGCATTCAGATCTAATCTGAGCCCCTGCACAGAGCTGGACTTTCATGTTCTGAGGTCCTTCACCAATAGAAAACCCAACCCACTGTGACACTCAGGGCAAAGTGGACTCAAGAACTTCAGCTCTATGTAGGTATTTATTCATGTCAATGCTTTAAGGAAAAAAATGTTTTACCAAGAAGAGAAGGCTTAAAATCATACAAATGAATAAATTAATAGACAAATTTAATATATTCTCATAGTATAGCAATCCTACAGACTAGAAAGATATAGTTATATCTTTTAGAAAAAGTTTGGACAGACAGTTGGATGTACCACATCAAATACAACAACACTGTGTGATATTTAAGCCTCAGGGGTTTAAAAATACTAAGTGTTTCTTTTTTGTTCTGATACCAAATATGTCTATACCTCCAACTGATTCAAGCCACCACTAATAACCACTAGAATATTTTTAGGAGGTCCTTCAAACAGAAGGGTAGTATTTTCACTACAATTTTGAACAAGCAATAAATTGTGTTTGGTTCTTTAGTTCAATCAAGCATCAATTTTGGATTATCTGTCTGAAATCAGAATTCTTAAAATATGCCTTTTTTTTTTTTTTTTTTTACAGAAGCAATTTCTGGGGGAAAAAAAATCTTCTCCACAATTTGAGTGCAATCAGCTCTTCTAATACAACTGGCTCTGACTAAAGGTAAGGTTCATGATCAGATATATTTAAGGAGGGCTGTATGATTAATCTAAGAGGTGTCCCACCAGTATTCACATGAATAAGCATAAAAAACATTTTTTTACTTGCGTTATGCTGCTGTTACCACCTTTGATTCTCACAATCTTGCTTGTACCAATATCATTCTTCATTTTGCCCAAGAAGGGCTCATAGCGGGATGGGCAACTCAAATTTGGCAATCAGTGAGATCTGGCATTGAAAATAATTCGGAATATGAATGAGAAAACAGCTGGCTGTCAGATATGCAGGAGAATTTCACAACAAAGAAGTGTTAGGGAATTTCCAGCTCTCACAAGAGCATCCAGCTCATTCTTGACGGATCATCAGCACCTCTGGGTGCTTTCTGGAAGCAAGTTCCTCCATTTCCTTTACTGTTCTTTGTGAAGAAAAGGGAAGATGGAACTCTCACCAGAAAATGAGAAAAACATTAACCTCTAAGTCCCTCAGATTTTGGTAAACAGTGAGATCACTGGAAATCTTAGCTTCTGCATATGAATTAGAGGAGAATAATGGGACTGAGCAAAAAGTCATGGACTATGTTCATCAATATGTGCCTTTTATGTAAACTAGATTGTTAATTGAAAACCCATTTTCAGAGTCTCTTAAGAGGCAATCACCTTAAAATTAATCAAAGTCCTGTTTCGTTGTTGTTTTTTTAATAGGGTTTATGCTCCTTTGGATGCTCAGAAAATTGCTTGGAGCAGAGACTGGAGCCAGAGGCTTTGGGGTTCGTGTCTCAGAGCCCATTTTTCTGGGGCTGGGGAGGCTCAGCCTGGAGAAAAGGAGGCTCAGAGGAGACCTTCTGGCTCTCCACAACTCTCTGACAGGAGGGGGAAGCCAGGTGGGGGTCAGGCTCTGCTCTCAAGTAAGAAGTGAGAGGATGAAAGGAGTTGTGTCAGGGGAGGTTTGGGTTGGATATTTGGGAAAACTTCTTCACTGAAAGGGGCTCAGGCTCACCAGTCACTGCAGCAGGTCACAGTCCCCAAAACAACAGAGTCTCAGCTTCCTTTTCCGTCTGGTCATCACCATGCCCTTTGCTTTCAATCATTCTTCTTCCATTTACCCATTGCTTTCCCTGTTTGCCATCTCTACTAAAGCTCCCTCTGGTGAGGCACACAGAATAAAGTCTTTATGAACAATTTTGGGTGGGTTTTTGGGGGTTTTTTTTTGGTTTTTTTTTTTTGGTTTTTTTTTTCATTTACCTCTCCTTAAAATATTCCTTAATTTACTTCTTCAGTGCCTAGCACTGACTCATTAAAAAAATAACCTCATAGTTGTAACTCAGTGATCGATATCAAAGGTGAAAATTTGCCATTATTTTGCACTCAAACAGCCTGAACACATCTTCAAACAGCATAGAGAGGAAAGGGCTGTATTCATCTACAGATGTATTTTCTTAACATTTTTTTCATCAATTTACTTCAGCAAGAATGACCAGCTTAAATTTTTCAGTGTCTTCAAGGACCTTATTTCATAAATTTGTATAAAAGGCAGAAAAGTATATATAAATGTTTTAAAAGCAGCCAGGAGTTTTTGTGGAAAGAGTGCCATTAGATTTAAAATACCAAACACTCAAATTACTTCTGACACATTTGATCTGAGTCACTTTTGAATTTGCACCTACAAACAATAAAAAATACTGGTTCTGAAGGAGACTGATTATTTCCTTTGCAATATTTTACCACAGAGAATTTATTCTCTCCTTCCCCCAGATCTGACAACCATTCAAATATCCTGGGTTTGTTGCACACTAAACTAGAAATATGATCTCTACTTGGAAACTCCCCTCAAAAATAGTTTCTTCTGTCAATTCTCAGTAACTGCCTTCAATAACAAGCGTGACTATTGAACTCTGAAAGTATCAATGTTCAGTCACCTTCCTGAGCTTACACATCACAGCTGCAGGGAATAAAGATGCTGAAAGACCGCGATCTCTCCCCATCGTTTGGATGTTTATCATAACCCTTTGTGATATTTAACTGGCACTGCTTTCTCCTCCTTCATTTCCAAAGGGATGAATCACAGACTCAGTTCTTCCAGGAACCAACCACTTGAGCTATTCTCTGCACTTCCTTCAGCTCTTCCTCGACTGCAGCCAGCCCTTTGATTGACCCCACCTTTAATAAATGTTTAACTGGAGAGTCTCAGTTAAAACATGTACTAAGCCTCCTGGGAATGACTAACCAACACCTAAAACCCAGATTTATGACAGAGAACTTCCCAGAGCCTCCCACAGCCAGTGGGATTTGTTCAGAGGCTGGAGGGAAGAGTCACTCTGGAAAGCCAGATTTCTTCACTTTCTTATTCAATAATAATACAACATGTTGTCTGTAGACTGCTCTGAGTTATATAAAGGATGTTAAAAACAGATTAATGCAAAATTACAGGGTATAGCCCACATCAAGGTACTTCTCATTATAATTAACTGTTAATTTTAAGTTACAACTTGCAAAAAAAACCTAAATAAGCAAGCCACCAGTTCACTAAAAAAGGCTTTGAGTTCCCTAATGATAAATTTATACTCAGATACTTAGAGTGAAAAGTGTAAGAATTCACTTCCTGTGTTAACTTCATCAAGGGGAAAAAAAAAAAAAAATATGAAAAATTGGAAATTCAGTGTCTGGGTGTCAACAGGAATACAGAATTTTCTGAATCAGTGGAAAGGGCTGATGTTACATCCAAGGAAAATGCAACAAATCAAAGAATGCTCAAACAAGACAAAGATTTCTCAAAACAAAAAACCACCCTGGAGTATTTGTCTGGAATTTTCAAAGCACGTTTGGTCTCAATGATCTTATAGAGCTTTTCTAAGCTAAATGACTGTGACTCACCCATCCAAGCTGCAAAATCAGTTTGAGGTGGCTTCAGTGTCAGCACTAAGGACCGTCATCTAATGGCTCAGAGATGCAGGAAGCCTCCTCGTCCCTCCATCTTCAGGCCCAATTTATCACCTACTGCTGTTTTCAGCAGTCCCTTGGCTTCTCTGGCCCAAAAAGGTGGTTATTTTGCCCTAATGCCAAGACCAGTGGTACCTGATCTACTTCTGTGGTTTCCTGATTTTACTGCAGCACAACCAGCAGCAACAGTAAAACACATTTTTCAGAGAGCAACACAGTAAAAGAATCCATTTTTTGTTCTAATAAAAGGTTTCTCTTAGGTATAGTGATTATAAAAAGTAATAGATACAATTTTTAATATTCTGGGAATGTAGTCCTTAACTCAAAATAGTCCCAGAATTATTTGCCATCAGCTATCCATAACAATTCACAACCTGTGTCTAACTCGGAAATTTGGTACTTTTATCTTGAGTTTTACAGTATACTAAATTGTTTAAGTACCTTTATACAGGAAGCACTACAGAGTTATTTGTCGATTCAGTAACGGAACCATCAAGCCAATGGTCTTCCATTCCTGAAGTTCCCTAGTTCTCCTGAAATAATAAAAATTCACCAAGACAACAGCAAGAAAGCAAGTGGACACTTCTCCACAGCGTCTCAACAATAAGCAGCAGAATTGTGATACTCCACCGGAATGTTCCAAACCTAAATTGAATGGCAGCACGATTGCTGTGGTTCCAGTTATGTTAATTAGGCTGGATTCATGGTTCATTGAGGCTGCAATTATGCTGCAAAGACATGCTGCAAGCATCCCATCCTCCTGCAGTCTGCTGAGTGTGCTCCCATTCCTCTTGGGGCAAAACAGACTTTCTGAAGGGATTACACACTGGAGTCACATTTGCACTTAGACCACACGCTTGGCGAAGATGCAATTAGATGACCACGTTTTGCAACTTTCTTCTTTTTCAGATTTAATAGGAAAAACAGCTTTCCAAGTTCCTTGGCCATTTCGTAAGCATGCTTTACTTTGCCAATTTGCATACTAAGCATACAAATTATAAGCCTTATTAGCCCCATTTCAACCGTAGGGTAAGTGAAAAAGGGGAAGAGTTTTGCCCAAAGTTATGCAGCTCTTCAGTGGAAAGAAAACTGAAGTAGCTCCCATCTTCTTACAGTTAATGGTTGGACTCGAAGATCTTAGAAGGCTTTTCCAAACTAAATGTTTCTATGATCCTTTAATGCCATTTCCCAGCTTACTACTGTGGGTAGGACACACCCCCCACCCAAAAAGCAAAACTTTCTGCTGGAAAAGTGATTTAAAAGAGAGGGGCAAATGGGCATTATAGTCTCAAACAACTGAGAGAAGACACATAATGAGTCAAATTTGTTGGCCTGTAATGAGAAGGAAATAGTTTAACATGGTAGCAGCTCCTTCCTGAATGGGACAGGTGTGCTGGCCCTCAAATAGGTGTTTTCAAACTAGCTGGTTTTTACTGGGTTGAAGAGGCAGCGACATAGGAAGATGATTTTTCAAGCAAGCAACCGGTCTGGGTTTTTTTAGGAAAAGATCTACTTCTAAAACCAGTCTCTTCTGAGAAACACATTTTCCAATGCTTTTCTTCTCAAAGAAAGATGATGTAGGATCAGGTGTCTAAACTGAACTCTAAAGAACCAAGTATCCTCAGAGCCTAATTTCCAGCTTCACAATGGACTTAAGCGCTTAGAAGTTCAAGTCTCATTAAAAAACAACGGTGCTTAAGACCTTAATTTTATTTATTTATTTATTTATTTTAATTTAAGCAGATCTCAAAAAAAAATCTGATACCAGCCACTTCAAAGCTGGCCCCCCGAATTCAGGGATGATTGAGTTTCCATAATACAATTACGGTTGGAACGGAGCTGGATTGAAAGCGAGGTTCAACTTTCAAACAACGTCCCCAAAACAGTTGCAGATGATGCGCATTTCAGCTTTCTGATCCTCAGGTGACACGGGGATGATTGGTATTAGCGAGATACGAATTAGAAAGGGGAGGCAATGCCCTAACCAGAAATAACCATCTTTTCCACAGATGGATGGACATCCATAACAATTTAATCTAACGAGACATCGAGCTTACATGCCCATTTGAAAAATCATAATGGCACTTGTCTGGCAGGTTTGTTCCTCGATGCTTCATTCAATGACTGTTCCATTCTTTTGCTTTTTTTTTTAAACTAATATTATCACAGCTCTTTTTACAGATTTAATCTACCAGCAGTTCTCATCCAGGCCACAGCTTCAATTAATACCAATCTGAGCCTTAACACAAGGAATTCATGCATTGACTAAGCTTTGGATCTGGCTTTTAAAATGAGTTTTGCAATGCTGCTAAGATGAGGAACCTAAACCAGTTTGACACTGAAATTAGTCACTACATACACAGAAATCTAAAATCACATCAGGAATAATATTTAACAGACACTAAATAATATCAGATTGAGAAATAATTGTACTTTATGTAAGAGCATGAGAAGAAATCTGTTTTCTGATATATTATTAGCCCAGTGGATCTGACTTGCAATTTACTCTGCCTACTTAGGCTGGAGTTTAAATACAACACAAAAAACGATGTCATGTCTCCCAGACAGGAACGTTCCAAAAGTTTTATTACTCTCACTTGAAAGCATTACCATGGATAGGAGGAAAACGAAATATTAAATACGCCATTAACAGGAAAATTATTTCTAATCAGTGAAGCATGACAAGACCCAAGTATACTGTTTCTCAATTTCTTTTTCCCTAACGTACACCGAGGAGACAGTAAGGTAGTAAATGGCCAGGGTTCAAACACAGGACATAAACTACATGAAATTAGGAACAGCGTAAATCTTAAGAACAGCTCAAAACTATGAAGAAAATTAGAAAAGAGCCTAATGTGAATTCATTACTGACTTCTCACCAACCTTTTCTTTTCTTAAAAGTAGGCAAAGCTGCTATATTGTTAAATTCTACTAACTTTAAAGTTAAATATTGTTTCTTTTAAAGCTGCACTCACCAAATCTGCTCCCAAACCAAAACCAACAGCTACTTTATTATTTTGTCTCATAAGCCAAGCAGTAAACTAATACTGTAAAACACAAACTGGATATTTTATTTATAACTAAAAGATTGTCTAATGCCTAATGAATGCTTGCTGCTCACCAACTGAAATGTTATGGAATATAATAAAAAACCTTTTACCAATTCATTAGGCAGGCAAAATTCACCTTGGCAATCCAGGCTAACAACCTGTCCTTACTGGTGCTCTATAAGTGTTGGGAGGAAGCATGAATTGGTCCCCAAAGGAAGAGGCAGGCTCAGAGGTGCATTAAGAACCCCTCTCCTAGAGCCCTTCTAACCACAAATAGCTCGGTTTTATTAAGCTTAGTCTGACATTTTGGTCCAGTTGATATCATTGGTCAGGTATCAACACCCCCTGACTCCAGCAGAGCAATCCTGACAGCACAGCTTTACCTTCGAGGCTCATCCTCCCTTGACAACACCAAGAATGATTCCTCTATTACCTGCAGTGATTTATGGAAAAGGCTTTGAAACCTCCCGTGCTTCACCATCTCTGCTGAAGGAAGACGGGCCGTGGAGGTGATTACATCTTCACACGATAGATCATCCATTACTGACAGCTTTTATATTTCTCAACTTGAAAAAAAACCCAGCCCTTGTCTACATATGGATACATAACACATTTGAAATGTGTAAGGCGAATATAAAGACTGAGGGTTTAAACCCTCAGTTTATCAGCTCTACAGGCCCAATTTTGCAATCAACTAAACCTACAGTACATTTTCATCAAGTGCTGCAAATCAGCAAAATATTAAATGAATCTTGAAAAAATGATTATGAATTCACAGTTCTGTTTGACTGTATAATTCTATTTAAGATTAAAATTACTATCATAAAAAGGCCACTTTCTGAATGTAATTCCACAAAAACATCATCACAAAAGCTTTTACTGCTATTTATGTCAGAATGTATTTTAAACAGTTCTAATCATTTACCTTTGTGGACACTTAATTAAAATTACAAAACCAATTTTAATCTGTAGTCCAATTAATATGCAAATATATGCAAATGTGGTAAATCAAGGTGGTGATTAAGTTAAGGACACTCTATTTCATGTCTGCTTTAAGTGTGAAAACAAACAATCTTTTTTGTAATTGTACTGATGGATTGTGATGTTTATAGGGTTAGTATGGGGTACAAATGTTTATGCATCAACATTATGCCAAAACAAAGATTTTATACTCTGGAGTGATTTAGCATCCAGCATACATTCAGATGTAACAAAGTCATTTTGCAGTCATCTTGTGAATTAGAATAAGGTCAAAGCAAAGTTAAATTTCTATGTCATCCATTTGTATGGCTATTTAAAATTCAACAATCACTTTCTGATGTGTTAGGTAAGAGCCAAGAAGTCTCAAGAATGGCATATTATCACCCTTTATCATTTAGCGTTCATAATACACTGGTTTATCTTTGATACCATTACAGAAATAGTTCTCCCATTAAGGTGCAAAGATATTCATCCTTTTTAACCCTTTTTCCTCCACAAATTCCAATTTTTCAATCTGCAGCCAAAGGTTGCTCTACCAGCGAGGGTTTCTCTACAGATATGCACTACATTCACCAAGTATTGGCAAAGAACCCCTTTTTGCAGCCACTTTCTTCCTTCTCCCCACTGCTGATGTAGACAGGTTGATGCTCCTTCCCACTTGTCCAAAGAAAAGTCTGTCTGTTGCTCTTTGTGGGAATAAATCTGAATTCCTCCATTTAGAGCAACTACACTCTTGGACTGAAGTAACTGGTTTAACTCTGCCAAGAAAATAATAATACTGGTAAAAGTAATATTTAATTTTACAGCTTATTTGAGTCCATAAAAGAGCACAGCTTTCCCTACGTATTCTCAGGAGTTGCCAATGTTTGGAAATACGCTTAGTGCAAAAGGACAGCATTCACCTCCTGTCAAACTGAGATATTGGGAGTATAAAACTCCACAGAATGCCTCTCCATCAAATCCAACATCTTCATCTCCATCAAATACAACAATTAGAAAAGAGTTCAAAAAACTTTTCAATGTTGTTTTTACTAGTGTGCTTCATTTCCCTTTTTTTTTTTTTTATGGTTATGTCCAGAATAGTTCACAAGATTAAGATGAGGTATTATCAAAATATTTTTTTACTCCAAATACTTTATGCTTCTGCATTACTATTGTCACCACAAGACATGAGAATATAAAATTTAGCTCCGCTCAGTAAAGCTTCTTTCAAAAGCCACAGGTCTCCTAATGAACACAAAGTATTTATAAAGTATTAAAAATATTTTAGCATTTTTAACAAGGGATATGGATACATGATGTTTTTGTAATAACAGACCTTATAAACTTGCATATCGGATGCAAATCGTGGAATGCACAGCCACAGCTATCATTAGGTTCCTTTAAAAAGCATATTTATGGGTCTTCTGATCTAACAGATACTAACAAAGCACCATAAAACTCACCTGTCAGAGGTGCTTAACACATCTTTTAGTAGGTAGTTCTGGGTTAAAAAAACCCAACCAGCTCCTCTTCCTTTGAACTGGGCACTCATTAAAGAGCTGCTTACACCAAAAATGGAAAAGATTTACATTAGCAACAAGAAACAGGAAGAATTTGCAACATCCTCTTCTACCTCCAACAGCTCACTACCACGAAGGACCTGTGTCTACTTTCCACCATTTTTTGGATGTGTTTTTTAAAGAGGAAAGCAAATTGATTTCCACAGAGAAGAGCAGTAGGAGCAAGGGGACAGGATGGCAGACACAGCCAGCAGTGTAACTGGACCTGACTCCAACAAATGAGAATGGATTTGGGAATTGTGGATGGGTTTTGGTGGAGAGACAGTGGAAGCTGGGAAGGTGAAGATCTCAAGGAAAAGAGTTGCATCCAGTCTAACGATGAGCCTCTGCATGCTCCAATATTCAATTACATGTCCATAACTGCAATTCCAGCCCCATCCTCTGGAATCGATGGACATGGGACCACTGAGCAGGACCTGAGCCAAAGGGAAAACCACCCAATGACTGTGTCCTGCTGTGGTGGCCACCTCACCACACAGCTGCATGTCCCTCTGGCTTGGGAAGAGCCATTTCTTCAACCAACTGCACACTGCCTGTCCTGCCTGGATGAAAATCAGCATAATGACCCAGGCAGGTCCTCAAGCTGCCTTTTGATAGCACAGAGAACACTGACCTCTGAAGGGCTTTTCTGGGCTCTAAAGATCGTGTGTTCACACTCCTGGCTGGCTCTCGTGGAGCAGAATGAATTTTGCAAAAGACCTTTGCCATGTAGTTAAATACAGGAGAACAGAGTCACACGGTGCCCAGACGAACACTCAGCTGAACATGAAGAAGGTTCCGCGTTAGCACTTCCAGAGACACCTCCATCTATTCTTTGAGCCTGAAATCAAACACTGAGGTATCAAATACGCCAGCAGAGTTCATAGAGCTGCTGATGCTTCGGCTGGAGCTTATTTTTCAGCGGGAGATAAAAGGTTATTCTCTGCATTACGTATCATCACAGGATAAATTTGTTGTAGCCAACTGCACTAATACAATAGCGCTGCCAATGCGTAGTGAAACTTAATCCCTCTGAAGACACACGAGCCTGCTTTTAAGTTTCAAACCTATACCACTGAAAAACATCTTACTACTGTGTATTTAAGAGTACTTTTCTCATTAGCTGCTCTTCTCATCCTTTTCACTATTTGTGTTTATTTAAATGGAGCTCTGATTTAAACCAGACCTGTAAATTAATCATCGCTCTTGGTCATTCTCTATTTAATAACCACTGAAATTTTGAATTTTGATACACCCAGTTATAAAACTTGTGATGATTCAGACAGCAGTTTTCATACATATTTGAAAACTCAGACACCATCTTGCTACAACAACAGAGTGGCATTCCACCTCCAAAGGTAGTTCCAGAGGTAAATCACACATATAAGAAAATCAAAATAAATGCAGCAACATCCCATGGAGGAACAGGAATGCTACAAAGAAAAGAAAATAATCTAAATCTCTAAAGGCAACACCTCCACGCAGCTTATCTCTAAAACTCTACTCTGTAAACAGTCAAAGTTTTCTTTTAAAAGTTAAAGGTGCACAGAAAATTTAAAAAAAGACAGGCTTTTTTCTTTTTTTATTGCCTCTAATGTACAGCATGCTTGGATCATGCTTCTTCACATTAGAAATTCAGGTCCTGTCTGTCCTAGGAGGAAGCATGGTGACTGGGGAGCTGGAGTGAAATGACCACGTTATCACAAGGAAAAAGAATGTGAAAACTGAGTGCAGAGTTGCTCTTTGGTGAGGTTTGCATTGGGTTTGCTTTATTAACCAGTGCAGATCTTGTTCAGCTAATAAATAAGAACAAGTCAGATGACAGATCTGCCTCTTTGTCTCAATAACCCTTGACAGTCTAGTGTAGGAGATGAACATGCTTTACCACACTCTGGTCTTCCCTGTGTGTGTTTGGGTGGGAATAGCCTAAACATTTAACAGTCTTCAAGATTAAAAAAAGCAGTGAAAATATGAAAAAGAAATGAGTATCATAAAAAACTTTTCTCCAAGTTTCCTTCATGCATCACAGGGCAACAGAAATCACAGAACTTGTGTGAAAAAAAAAGTCACTTTTTTTTTTTTTTTCTGCTGGCTCTTTTTCAAGTCTCTTTTCACATTGTAGGTACAATCCTCCTGTAAGGAGGATTTTTTGACTGAGTGCCTTAAAAGAAAACCCTCATTTACCTATTCAATCCTAATTTAAATTACTAGGTTTCTTAAGTTTCTGACCTCCTGTATTTTATGATGTATTTAAAACACTTTGACTCTTATGAACCATTTAATTAACTAGATAATAACTGCACATTTGTCCTACTTGCCATTCACCAAAGTTAAGTTTCAACCTTACTTCTGAGACTATCCTGCAGGCCTGTCATTCACCAGCTTTTATTTCAAATTACAGAGGGGAAAAAATTGCCCTTGATTATTCCTACGATATTGATGACACTAACACATGGCATTGGAAAAACTGAGGAACAAATTTGCCATTTTTAAGTCTATGGATAGTGTTTCATGGCCGGAAGAAGAAAACAGATTCTCAGATGATATAAATTGCTACAACTGTCTTACAGGGAACTGCAGCTCTTTAAGTCAGATGAAGATCTGGTGCACAAACCTTGGTTGCTCAAAGAAACCATTCAGAAACAATCTCTGAGCCTTCTGCACCCAAATACCTCACAGGAACAGACCGCAGTCATAAGGAAAGAAAGATCTCTGAGCTGTATAAAAAATGAAAAATCTCTGTATGCAGCCCAATATTATACTGTTATTTTGGTTACAAGATTTATGGCATACTTGCTACCCAGCTAAGGCAACTCACAAACGCTGCATCTACTTGGCAATTTGGCTTCATCAATAAAATGGAGTCTGTCAGAATCAGATGCTTGTTTTTCAGGATTAAGGAATCCATGCCATAGTTAAAACACTTTCATGTGCTTAATGGACTCACCCCAGTTGTGCTGGAAAGGGCCTTTAGGTCTGCATTATAAATGCCCCATTTTCTGGTTGTATTTGAAAAAGTTTAAAAAATAAAATGCTTGCTGGACACAGCAGCGCCCGTAACACAAACTTTTAATAGAAGAATACAACTGCCTTTCTGGGACTGACCTGAGCAGGATTCTGATGTAGGAGCACCAACATGGGTTGAAAAATGTCTCTGTGTGGTTGGCATTTTAACAGAAATTTAGGATTCCTATGGAAGGCACAAAATACATGCATTGCTGCCTTGTGAATTGACGTAGCAAAGGAATGAAGGGAATAACACAGGGATTCCTTTCTTTATCCACTTTGTTGATAAAACTGCCTAAATAATTGACTTTGGTACTGACTCAGACACTATGGCTCAATTCTTTTGAACTATCTCAACAGTCTGTGCATTTGAGGAGTTTCTCCCATGACCAAGAGCCCCCAGTGAGGGGGGAAAAGGAAAAAACAACCTCTAAGACTGTCTCAAAAATTCAATCTCTGGCTTAGACTGCCCCAGAAATAAGTCCCATTTGAAATGTGAAAATCTTGATAATGAGTAAATAAAACAACTCAGCACACTGGGTTCCCCCAAGCTCAGGAGTGTGTGCACACACAGGCATGCATGAGCACACACGTGTAAAGGACTGCTGCTCAATCCTTCGTAGGAAACCAGCTGATGACAAATACTTGTAACATATTTAGAAATTTGGTTTCATAGTTCAGTCCTTTGGGGCTTGAGAACTTCGCTCATCACGTCCCTGGGGCATTACACAGTAATCTCTGAAAAACTGCGTGCTAGATTAGCTCTGAACATATTTTTGATGATTAAAGGAACTGAGGATCTTTACATTTACATGGCTTGACGAAGACCAGCACCTCTCAGTCAGACATGGAAGGTCCAGCACCCTGGGAGGGGTCAGGAACTTCAGAAAGCAGACAGCAGCAGAGTAAATCTGCCAGAATATCTCAAAAGCAGAAAAATCCACAACCACCTCTTTCCACAGGCACATTCAAATAGCTCTGTTGGTTTCCATCACAAGGCAGGCTCTTACTTCCTACGTCTTGACTGTACATTGCTGCCCCGTGATGTATTTGTAGCATATGCTGCCATTAATAGTGGCAGTATGTAGGCAGCTCTGAGGACACATTCCCATCAACATCCACAGTCCCAGAGCCCTCAGTCTCACTCAATTCCTCATTTATCCCCTCCCTCAGCCCCAAGAACTCTGCATGAGCTGCAGCATCTCTGCATCTTCACTGCTGCCCTGTTGTAAAGGTGGTGACTAAAGAGAGGTCACAACACAAACTCTGGTAGAGGAACAGCTGACCAGCGGGTAGATGCCAGAGAAATGCTTCACCCTGTCATGGTGCTTTTATGGTTTCTCCAATTAATATTATAAAATGCACAGAATTACACAGCTTAAGTGTATTAAACCAAAGGAACTGCTCCCTGCTGAAACGTCCTGATAAATAACGTCACTTAGAATCACCAAATGGTCTGGGTTGGAAGGGACATTAAAGTTCATCCACCCTTAGAATTCCTTCCTGAGATCTAAACTAAACCTGCCTCCATCTTAAGGCCACTCCCCCTCATAGACATAACTTAGACATAATTGTTGCACCACCGTCCCACAGAAAAGTGACAATTTTGTTTTGCTGGTAAATGCTGCTATGATTATTATTCTAAAAGCTGTGCAATTTAACTATGAGACCATATCAATTAGAGGTGGAGTACATCAACTCTGCCTTCTAACCAGTGCAATAATCCACCCCAGGGGAGTTTTCTATACATTTAATAGTAGATTTACTCAATATTCTACAAATAGACACCAAAAACTTCAGAAAAATGATGCTGTTCATCCTGTTTCTACTGATGTTTCTTCTGTCACATGCCACTGAAATATTTTGACAAATACAAGAACATTTTAGAAAGATGAATAAAAGCAATGAACTACAAAATGGTCTTGTGTATGAGAACATCAACATATTATTCTCATTCTTTTGAATAAGGAAAAGCCACAGATCTGTCAGGTTAAGAAAATTATCTTCACATTGACAGGAAAATAGATGGAGATAATTGAAAATTTGAAATTTATTAGCATTTTATTTCCCCTATATTAAAAAATAAACCTCACTACAGCAAAGTTTCTACAGAATAAAAAACCCTCAGTGGCTATGAGAAGACAGGCAAAGAAGAGAAGACTGATGATACAGCTGCCTGCTGCCCCAAAAATGAGTGAGCACCTAAAAACCTTCTTGATTTATTGCGCACATAGCTGGGGCTCTGAGAGAGCACGGAGATACTACCTCCAGCATGTCTCATTAATAGGTTAAATTCTGTTGTTAAAATTGTTTATGTGCTTCACCTCTTTCCCACCAGCTGAACAATGCCCTGTTAGAGCACAGCACTAGAAGTGCGTGGTTTCGAGTCCAGGACAATCCTTGACGAGCGCATTTAAACTTAACGTGAACCTGGATGCAATTTAGAAGAAGTCAGGGGACGAGGCGACAATAGAAAGGTTGTTATGGGAAGCACAGGAACAGCACTGCCGAGAGAGGATACAACCCCACCTTCCCACTTAAGAATCAGATACAAAAGAACCATCAAAACTAACACGGGAAGAGCTGTGACAGCAGCCACTTCACATCACATTCCGTGGGTAGATGATACAAACCCCACGCATACAAAGCACTAAAATACGCAGGCAAGTTCAGTAAGATCAAACATTTTTTTCCACACTGTCCAAAGCCCTTCTAACATTATTCTGAGCATCAGACCATTCATGGTAAAGGTGCTGATTATGGTTTTTTGACACTGGAAGCTCCTCAAGAGGAAGTTTAAAGGCCATTTATCATCTGTGTAACCTAACACTACCAATACATATAAAAGTTTTGTTTGTTCACTCCATCCTTTTGTACACAGATATTCAAAGGTGAAAACTGACAATAAATGGAGGGCGTTACATTGGATCCAAGATTTCTGCACCTGGCTTTGATTCCTGACCATCAGTGGTTGTACATGGAAAATCAACTTCAATTGTCGGTGTATAGTCATATCAGTGACACTACCACTGAAATTATGGATACCTGATTTTAAGAAATAAAGTAATTTACTGGCAGATCTTCGGGCACCAAAGAAATCCAAGTTTAACCAATACATTGATTAACATTTCCAGTGCAATAATTGTGTACATGAGCCTGTATTAAGATCTGCTTGCAGATTCCCCAGTAAGTCCTTATGCTGAGCTTTCATTTAAAAATATTTCCAATATTCTCCTTTCCAGCAGCTTTGCTTACCCTTTAGATACTGCCCAGCCTCAGGTGACTTCAGCAGGGTCAGGACCGGTTCCCCCATGCTCCCACGTGCAATGATTCCTGACATTTTAGCTGATATTTACATCTGTATTAACTTTATACATTTAGAAATAAATTAAGTGCAGCTCCTCACCCCTCATATAGCGATCCAGACATGTAAAAGGAATTGCAGAGTTATATTTATGGGCACACACTAATTCTTGATATCAAAATAACTAATTGTTCCCAATAATTTCTTCTGGCATGCAGCAGTAGTACTTTTTGTAATCCACTTCATTCATCTGCAGTAATTCATCCCATTCAGAAGAAGAGGATTTAAAAATAATATTTAAACAAGGTTGAGGATAACAACTAAAAGGTGCCCACAAGAGACATATTTAAATGCCTGCTAAATATATTTACCTAAGTCAACAGCGAAGTTTTATTTGGCAATTCTGCATTTTAAAGCTATTGTCTCAATTAGGCCAAAAAGGAGGATACTGCTTATGACTGCAAGTCTCTGCCTGCATTCATTTATTGTTCAGTTCACAGTCTCTGAATACAACACAATCCTCCAACGGAGTCAGCTTTCATAATTCAGCAGTACAAAGTCTGCAAACACATGTAACCTAGATCCATATTTCACAGTGACAGCATATGATAGCAGAATGTGAAGTATTAATGCTAGTGTCACTACAGTCCTACACTCTACTGCACTTTAAGAGAAAGCAGCTGCTGAGATGAAATGTGTGCCAACTGTCTGAAGACAGAAACATAAGAAACATTCCTTCTGTTACAAAGGGAGAGACACACACAAACAGACTTTCTTTTAGACTCAACAAGCACAAAGTTTCTTACTTTCGCCTTTTACGTTTCTATTTCAGAACCGCTCGCGCGCTGCGGGAGAGACGCGCCTGGGTGGGAGTCCCAGCCCGGGCACGGAGCAGCTCCCAAGGCAGAGCAGGGTGGGGTGAGGGTGATGCATCAGTACAGGGAACTGCTGGAATGGTGACACCAATCTGGCACGATTCTCCAGAATCAGTTACAGAATCATGGAATCGCTGAATCATTTAGGTCGGAAAAGCCCTCTACAGTCATCGAGTCCAACCATCCCCACAGCAATGCCAAAGCCACCCATGTCCCCACACGGCTTTTAAACCCCTCCAAGGATGAGGATTCCACCACTGCCCTGGTCAGCCTGTGCCAGAGCTGGACAGCCCTTCGGGTGAAGAAATTTCCCCAATTATTCAACCTGAACCTTCCCTGATGCAACTTGAGGCCATTTCCTCTCGTCCTGTCACTTATTACCTGAGGGAAGAACCCAATCCCCACCTGGCTGCACCCTCCTGTCAGGGAGTTGTAGAGAGAGATAAAGTCTCCCCTGAGCCTCCTTTTCTCCAGCAGCTCCCTGAGCCACTCCTCATACATCCAAGAAAACCCAATTCCCACCAAATTCCTGACGAGATATAAACATCCAGAATGCTGGTTAGGGATGCGTTACGACCTTCCAGGAATGCTGTATCAGCTTCTCAACAACCAAAGCAGTGAAACAATCTCCTGCCTGCAAACATCTTTGTCCTCACCCATCCTTGTGTTGTGCACCTGCTACTGAGAGCTTCTTAACTGGACTAAGGGACACACTACAGAATTGTAAATTGGATTAATAAGGTGCATTTTTTTAATCTATTCTCTACAAAGAGAGCAGTAGAGAACCTGCTCTTCTTGATTTGTGTCTAGTCCTGGAGCAACACCACCAAATGATCTCCCACGCAGTGTATCACCACCTTTTATGTCCAGTGCTAGAATAAGAGTGTGACATAATCTGAAACGTTCGGCCGTAATTCACTTAAAAACTACTACAACCTCATTGACCTCCTTATCAAACAATTTATTGTGCATTTACAGACTGGACAATGAAATAGAGGAGGTAAGGTATTAATGGTGACACTATTTGGCAAGCTCATAGCACAGTTCATTCAAAAGGCAATTTTAAAATTGAATGAAGAGGTTTGACTAGGCAATAAAAACAGCCACAATGCCAGTGAACAGTACTTAGGAGGAAAGCCTCTAATTATCCTATTTATAAATCAACAGCAATTTTACTGATGACTTGTTCTCAAACTTGATTAAAATAACTTCAAAAAATTAAAAAATAATCAGATCATATTTATTTTATTAAATTACAATTTTAAAGCGTTATTGATTCCCTTCATAAATGAAAATGATAAAAACTTGAGGACAAGAATGAGACAACATTTTTTAAGAGAAACATTTGTACAACACTCTGCAACATAATTATAGTGCTGCCCTTGGGGAAGGGGATTTTATTTTATAATGAGAATGTTTACACTGTTATGGGGTTCAATCTATCTGGGAGGGAAGGTTAAACTTCTTTCCATTAAAGACAGGCTTATAATGAAAAGCTCTGAAAGGAGAATGGAGTCTAATATAGTAGATGTAATGGCCTATTAAATGATTCACACACACAAAATGAATCAAATTCATTGTATCTTACTGCTCTTTTATGACAAAATTGTTGAAAAAATAAAACTATTGTCAAGATAATTGCATATTACATATACTGTATTACTGTAACTACTATTCTTATTGGGTGACCCAGAGTCTACATTTTAGGGACGTTAATAGGACATTACATTTTAAATACTTTATAGTATTGGAATGTTGCACAAAAATCCCACTTTCACTCTGAAGGCAAAAATCAATTCAGACTTAAAGTCATGCTGCAATTCTGCATCATTCTTTTTCAATTAAGTTTTTGCATACATTCTTTATGATGTCATTTCTACATTCCTGCAACAGATGTTTGTTTATATCCCAATTTACCCAAATGCTTCCGTACTAGTCCCTGAACGTAACCTCTACAACCGGCTTGTGTTTCCAAAAACACAGTACAAGAAATGTTTCCTTAAACTTGTCCTCTCAATCTACTGTTAAAAAACACCATCTCTGATCGTCACACAGTAATGGACATTTTCTTACAGGAGCTTGAATGCATCAAATATACCAGAAGAAATTAAATAAAAATCACGGCACACCTCTAAAACAAAAAATTATATATAAGCAGGTAGAAAAGTAGGAAACATTTGCGTGAAGAATTGGAAATTTTACGTGAGATCTATAATGCAATATTTTGGCCTACTACTAAGAGCTCTGCAATAATGACTGTTCATTAAGGAGCTGGTCTTGCAAACATACAGGCAGACTGAGAAAATCTACATGACTGCAGTTAGTCACCTACAGAACTGTCCATATCTGCTCTTAGATTAAACATCAGAAACCTTGCTTTATTATCTTTTTTGCTAATAAATAATTCTAAAATACTGGCTGCATTATTTTCACATGTTGAAAAGTACCAGTATGTACCTGGTATTATCATAATGCAAGTGAAAGCATAAAAAATACAGGACTGAGAATATTTGGGGCACTTCTATCCAGTAAGTAAAATCACTGTGCTATTAAACATAACTGCAATAAAGCAAATTAATCATTCACATCTCAAGGAAGCCAGCATAAGAATGCAAGAAATTAAACCAGAGTATTTTCAGAAAGAAAAGCTGTGGAATAAATAGCAATTGAGCAACCTGGTCAGTGGAAGGTGTTCCTGCCCATGGCAGGAGGATGAAGTATCTTCTGAGTGCCTTTCAACCCAAACCATTCTGGGATTCTATGAACTCACTTACCTTGGTCATAAAAAGTAAGATGCCTTGAGGAGAACAAAGCTCTACCCACAAACAAGACGCTTTTCTATTAAAATTAACAAAGTAACCACCCACAAGTACGCGATACATAAGGAGATGGAGAAATTACCAATGTAGAAGGTAGCAAATCATGAACGAAAAACGGCACGGGTTGCTGAGGCCAAAATTTCAGTTATTTTCCAAAGGTTCAGTAGTTGAGACTGGAGAAGGAAGTCTGAAAGGCAGCTCAATAGATAGACAACATGCAACAGAGAAATCAGCCCATTAAATAACTGGACTTCTAATTTACCACGGAGGAGCCACTCCAAGACAGTTTCTAGAGGTGATTAATGCTAGACAAGGTAGATTGGCTTGGAAGGATGCTCTGAATAGTTTCACATTGCAAGACTACAGGCCTCAGCTACTCTTCCTGGAGTGAAATAGTGCCAATAACACACATTACCCAGCAGATGCTTTTCAACTGAGGAATTCAGGATTGTGTGTATGTAGGATGAACGCACATTCAACAACCACCAGCAGTGAAGGTTCATCAAATCAGCCATTTATTTTCTCCTTCTCCTCGTGCTTCCAGAACCTTCCTCCTCTCTTTACTACAATGACATTACCCCAACTTCAGGCATCCCTATTACTGCACTGGAATAATGCTGACACACCAAACTTGTCTATTGGTTGCCCACAGCTATGCAGGAGGATGAGCTGCACATCCTCCCGAGCCATTGTGTTTGAGTATCTTCATTTACCCAACAACTGCTCCATGGATACTTTGATTTTCTACGTGAACAGGAGTATCATTCCAATTCCCCCACAAAAAGATTAAAAGAGAGAAAAGTAAATACCAGAGCTTGGACCTCTGAAGACAATGAAGTGCTCAAGTCAAATTTCATATATCCAAACAAAGCATCTTCATCATTGCGAGGCATCTTCCTAGTTAGCATTCACTTTAGGAACTCCAAGTTAACAAATGCTCTCCCTTTTTTCCTCAAGGAAAATCCATTTGTTTTCTTTATAGTAGGTCTTTTAAAAGGGAGTCATAACTGATGGATTACAACATGTTTCTACCTTTTCAATCTGAATTTCATAAGAATAAAATAAACCACAAATGAAAGTGCTTGTACCAGGCACGTTGAACCTTTCTTCTTCTATTAGCATATCAGTCTGCAATCATAACTAGATCAATAGCGAAGATATCTGCTTAAAAGAGCACCATGCTTTCTTTTGTCAGAAATTCATTACTTTTTATTAGGGTCATTGCTTGAAAACTTCAAAACACCATATGGACCTAATTGTGGTTTATTTTGGCAAAAAGGAAGACACTGTAGAACAATTGAGGCATTACATTCTACAATTCCATTACTTTCATCCCTCTCCGTTTTATTACTGTGTCATTAAAGGCAACTTGAGTGAGCGAAGAATTATAGTGTCATGTGTATGGGCTAGTAGATTAATAACAAAACACACTCAAGTTTAAAGGTATCTAACAGCTGTTTTCATTATTTTGTGTAAATACGCTTGAAGCATATCTATCTGATTAGTGGATAGAGTGCTCTTCTCTGTCACATGCCATGGGCACTGCTATGTGCAAGTAATCAAAGTGCTCAGAAAATGAGTTTACATTGTTCACTGCTGAAATACACAAATGTCAGAAAGTGACTGCGCATCAAAGCTTAGGCAAATCAGCTGCTGCAAACAAACAGACTCCAATGCACATCACAGCTTTAAACATTCCTCTGCAGCACAATGACTGAACAGGACTTATTGCCAGCCCAAATGAAGTGATGCTCGTGGAATAATAAGTCACCAATGTATAGATGTGCTGACAAGTCCAGCACTGGGTACCGCTGAAAAGAGCTCAGCTGCTTCCAGAACCAGAGATGCACTGGTTTAGTATCATAAATATGTCCTAATATCAGGCAACTTTATGGATCTCACACAAAGTGTCACCATAAAATTAAAAAAAAAAGATTTTTTTTCCTTTTAATATTTCTAATTTTTTTTTTTTTTTGTGATTCATTTACCAGGAACCCTGTCAGCTGATCCCTCCATTTATTGGCAACAAAAAGACAACAGTTTAGGCACCCAAAAAGGCTCAAATCCTCTCTTTTCCATATATAGTCACATCATTCAAGATGGGTAATTCAAGCTCAGATGGCAGATAACACAAGTGAACTCCGAATCCAAAAGATGTGCGATGAAGTTTGAGGAAGGACAGATAAAATTTCAGCCACTGAAAGGAATTGCTGCATAAAAAGTTCTTTCTGTCCTCCTTTTGTTTCTAGCACAGATTGAGGCAGTTTTAGTATTAAAACTACTCTACACAAGGATGAAAGTGAATGTGATGAGCCCTACAGACTCATCAAAATAAGAAAGTTAAAATAAACTCATTCTGACTCCAGTGAGCTCAATGGAATAATTTTATCCAAATGCTTCAGTGAGCAAAAGTAAACTGAGGCAAAATGGAGAAAGATGCCTCGAGAGCCACAAGACTCAAACATTTTGCCTGAAGACAGTTTTTGTTGAAGCACATCTCACCTAATGCTTTCCCAAATCCCTGTGGGTTATCAAGCCTTTGGTATCAACTTTTACTTGTCTTCTGAGGGATGCCCAGGCTTTCAAAAATCAACAACATCCATGAACTTGTTGACATCCCATTCCATGAAGAGTTCCAGCCCAGGCTGGATGGGGCTTGAAGCAACCTGGTCTAGTGGAAGTTGTCCCTGCTCATGGCAGGGGGTTTGGAACCAGATGGTCTTTAAGGCCCCTTTCAACCCAAACCATTCCAGGATTTTATGATTCTAAGAGTGATGCCTCAAAAACTCCCATTCTGCAAAGGCAGAGAAGAGGAGGGACAAAAAGCACTGACCATGATGTGGTTTTCTTCAAAAGCACTAAAATGTCCAGATGAACCCAGTACAGCCAGACAAAAGCATTCTCTTCATTTTTTTTCCCTTCCCACCATGGTTATTATGACTCTGTCTAATAAAAATTCAGCCCATCCCAAATGCACTCAGAGGTTGAACAGACGACCTGGACATACCTTGCAGGACACTGCTCATTTGTGAAACACGTGATTAATGATCTACAAGATAAACACTTTGCAGAACACAGAACAGATTGGGCTGTTGTGTCTTTTATAGATGCTGAGAACTCAGGATCTCCTTCACGGACCAGTTCAGGTCTCGAGACTGAAGTCACCAAGTGACCAACTCATCGTCCATCTTTTTTCACCTTCATTTTGGGGATATCATCACAGCAAACATCTGCAGCTGCCTGGCACTACTCCTATATTGTTTAACCAACCATTCTATGCATTTATCAAACTTGCATTTCAATAGTGTTTCAACAGCCATTTCACAACTAAATGTCTCTCCGGAAAATAAAAAAACCCAAACCAAGCAACCACCCTCCACACCCATTTTTTTCACTTCCAGTCTCAGTCATTTAATAATGACCAATTTATACCTAGTGGATGTTGTAAGGATTATCCTGAAACTTAAATAATTCCTCCTCTTTCATAGCATTTATCCTCTGACTGTATTTATAAAGATTAACACATATCCCCTTCTCAACCTTTATTTTGCTAGGACAAGTGAACCATACTCTTTTAATCTGCTCTCATAATGCAGATTCTCCTAATCATCCTAGCAGCAATTCTCTACACCTGTTTCACAGTTTAAATTAATCTTTCTTGAGCACGGGTGACCAGAACAACATACATTTTTTTTTTTTTTTTCAGTGCTTTACACAGACACATCAATCTGTACATTAAAAATATATTTTCTGTGGTGTATGAGACCCAAATATACTTTTTAAAAACATATATATATTTGGTATGGTGCAGCTATTTAGCTGCACTAAATGTCAGTACATTTGTGGCAACACCTTCACAGCCTTAAAGACTGGTCCACCTTTTAGCACATCAAAGTGACCAAGGGAAGGAAGATCTGCCTGTTTCTCTATTTAACACCTGTGAGAACCATCAGCTGCAGATGGAAAATGCTTAAGGGTTCAAAGGAGAACATGGCTGGGAACAGCTTGAGGTTTTTTTGAGAGGCAAAGTCATAGAACTGAAGATATAATCACAGAGCATCCATGATGAGTATTCTGCCATGGAGAGGGGAACATACCTAAAACCAAATCCATCCTGGAGAAATTAAATCTGAGGCTCTTTGACTGCTGCAGAACCAAAGCTAAGAGACCCTTAGCTTCTAGACAAGAAAAGTTGATGAGGAAGCACAAGCAGAAAGATGAGGGTTCTGGCTGGGTGGTGAGACATCACACACCACTAACAGATGATCTTTAAAGTCCCTTCCAGCCCAAGTCTGTCTGTGATTCTTTGACCATTTGTCCCATGGCTGGTTGGGCAATAATGAAAACAGAGAGGATGTGGCCTGATGATGAGTCCCAGGGTTACGGCGGGGCAAGAAGTACATACAGCAGGTCGCGAATGGACAAAGTTCAGCTTCCTGCAAGCCTGACCTGAGCACTGCTGAGGAGTCATCATAAAGGAAAATGGCACCATTTTTTGAGGAATCCACTCTAAAATTTACCACGGACTGGATGATTCAACTTACTATCTAATTCCTTCTTCCTGGCTGTTGTTACTGACTGTAACATTGTTTGAAAAACAGACTGAACATAACGGTATCTTGTTTTATACAATCCAAAACTACTCTGCCGCAAACGCAGATTTCTCAACACAAAATGCCCCGCTGCTAAAAAAGGTAATCTAACCCCAAGAGCTTTTTTCCTACATACTTGAGGAAAACTCTGACCCGTTGTAACAACTCCACAAAGTTGTTACACCCAGAGGAAGCCACCAGATGCTTCAAGGGCTGGACTCCCTCTGCTGTGATATGGACAGACTGAAAAAGCTGAGGGTGTTCAGCCTAGAGAAGGCTCCAAGGAGAACCTAGAGCCCCTTAAAGTGCCTAAAGAGGCTCCAAGAGAGCTGGAGAGAGACTTTGGACAAGGGCATGGAGTGATAGGACAGGGAGAATGGCTACCCACTGCCAGAAGGCAGGGTCAGATGGGACACTGGGAAGAAATTCCTGGCTATGAGGGTGGTGAGGCCCTAGCAAAGGTTGCCCAGAGAAGCTGCGGCTGCTCCATCCCTGGCAGTGTCCCAGGCCAGGCTGGCCGGTGTTTGGAGCAACCTAGGATAGTGGAAGACATCCCTGCCCAAGGCAGGGGTAGAACAAGATAATCTTTAAGGCCCTTTCCAACCCAAACCATTCTATGATAAGAGGCTGGAAAAACAGTCCTGGACTTGGATCTCCCACAGCTCTTCCAGAAAGCATCCCTATGACTTGGTGTTTGTAAGCCCCGAGCTGATGAACCCTCATTACCATTTAGAGATGCATCTTTTCCATAGTAAAGCAGAACAACCTCCTACCTTAAAAGCACTTCTGGCACGTTTACGTTGGGATTTTCATATTTTTAAATGTATGCTATCTGAATTATTTAAAGGGAAGAAGAGGAGGATTATTTCATCTGGGAGTCACAACTGAGCAGGGGGAATGTCCAAAATATAAAATATTAAGTATTTGCAAATGCAAAAGAAAAAAAAAAAAAAAACCAAAACTAACCAGATTAAAACACTCCTTGCACAACAAAGAAATTATCTGTGATTTGGCAAAATTAAAAATCATTTAACTTCATCCCATTTGGTTATGTATAAATAAAACATCTGCATTTAGTTGTTCTTACACATTACATAAAGGTCATCTCCATAGGACTGGAGAGCTATGCTTCAAGTTTCCTCTTCAATATGTGATTTTATGTATTCCATCGTGCAATTTTGCTCTCTTATTCTCTATTCTCTAAAATTCCTATAGAACATCTTCATATCTTCCCCACTGACACTTCCATCTGACGGTACCTCTGACTGTAACTGGAATGCTTGTCTGCAATCTTGCACACAACAGTGCTTGAAGCAGATCCAACAAGCATAAAGTTTCAGCCTCACATTTAATAACAATTTGCAAGGCAATCTATTCCACCACTCTTTTAAAAGGTGCTGCTTGTTTGGGCTTTGGTTGGTTTGGGTTTTTTTTCCCCCCAAACTAATACTGTGTTCAAGATGAAAAGTGGCTTTTTATAAAGGTACTGCCATTCCCCTACAACTGGGAACAGAGATTTTTTCATCCTTCCAGAACTGATTTCTGACATTTTGTATTCTTAGTGAAGAATCTCTAAAAACTCAGATTTGCCCTCCTATTCTTTATGTTTTCTGCAATTTTTAGCACATTACCTGTTTTCTTTTATGCTGTATTACAAGTACTCACAATATCTAAACAATAAGGTTCTGTCACTGCCTAATGTAGCAACTAAGAAATAAGATGCCCAACATGACTGCCTCCCTCTCTGATACAATCCTGTAAGCATGAAATCCCTTTAAAGGGGAAAAAAAAAAGAAAGAAAATCCACCTTCACTTCCATGCAATATTCATGAATTTCATAATAAAAAAATATGGAATTGTTCAAACGTTGAAGGGCAGTATTTTGAAATGCAAAATCCATCAGGGACAGCCTTGTCTATAAAAACCATCTTTCACACATGCAAATGATTTAAGTTCCTATGGATTGAAAGGGACCTGGACACAGCCACATCACTCAATACCCAGAGTTAGTTTTGTGCCACCTTTTTCAACCCCTGTTAATGTTGTATTCCCACCAAAAGCCCTCAGTTCCTCCTGACTGCAGGTAAAATGAGGGTATTTAGTACTTTGCAGGATCCTATCATTAAGCAACAGAATTTTTCCACTTTGAATAAAATCAAAAAAACCTAAACTCGCAGCTTTATTTTAAGTCTGCCATGACAATTTTAACTAATTAAATTTAAAATTCACTGATTCTTATGACAACAATTTGATGCAAACTTGATGAAAGTATTTCATGTCCCAATTATCCTGAACGGGAATGATATTTAGCCCATCCCAGCACTCCGGAGAAAGAGTCTGTTGTGAAAGGAGAAGAAAAGAAACAGACAGAATTGAGGGAGGAAGGTGAAGAAAGCCCCAAAAAGGGCACGTGTTTATTATGCTTTAAAAAAAGTAACATAAAATCATATTAAATGGATCAAAACTTTTAATACTGTGGTATTTAAAGTAAAAATATATTATTGTTTTAATTCAGAGGAAGTACAGCTGAATGACTGTATTCCAGATGGAATCCCAGAAGACCGAGGAGCACCAGTTGCTGCTGAAGGTGTCATTTTCATCCCTTCTCCCATGACATCCCTCAACTCCAAATGCCCACATTTATTACAGCAAGGTAGACTATTCTCTTCCCAAGTTGCAGAGAAATTATTATGCATGGAAGTGCATAATAATCCAGTCCCGTCGTGACTCTACCACTGACTTCCCACATGAATATGCACGAACCAATTAAACCTCTGAATGCATCAATTTCCTCCTCGAGTAGTAATGATAATAATAATAATAGCTGCCCATTGTATAGGGCACTGCATGCAATATTTTTAATGCCTGCTAATGAAATGTGCTATTAATTATTAGGATGTGGTTTGTTTTTTGAAAGCCAAGCCACCAGCATGTCTCAACTTTGCATTCAAAGTGACACAACTTGAATATTTCTGAAAAACTGCCTATGGGAAAGCATTATGGAAAATCCTCCTTAAAAAGCAAATGGTATTTAAATCAGTATGAAAACTTGTAGCTCTTACCAGCTCTGCTGCAGAGAAATTTGCAGCTAAGGGGTTAATCAGATTAGATGGGAGTGGTTATAGGCTCAGTGCCACAGGTTTTGCCCTTTGTGGCTTCTCACATCCCAGACTTGGAAAATATGAGCTGTGATACTGAGAAAGGTAAGAAGCCAGCACAGCCCCATAGTGATAAATGAGTTTGCATCATCTGTCATTAGAACTTCCTGCCAACAGGGTCATTCCCTATTAAATTACCACTTGTCAATGTTTAAAATACTGATTGATAAATGACTGTGCCAAAACTGATAACACGACAGCTTTTATTTTCTAATATTCTTGGTTACCACATTCTGCTACTTTAAGATACAGATATAGTAGGGTTTTTTCCAAGTACTTTAGTGAAAGACAATTTAATCTAATACAAAACTAACAGGTACTGTATAATGATTGGTCCTGATATACATTACATACTATTCTCCTTGCCAAAATAAACCTACTGGTGATTTAGCGATACGGGTAGATCCAAGTTTCACATTTCATCAAATGCTAGTAATCTGTTTTATCAATATAAACTGCATTTTAATGAAAAAATTCTTTTCTTCAGTACACTTCACTTTTAATTCCCCAGAGTATGATAATTCGTTCACGCTGTAGAACAAGAATGTTTTACAAGACCTTAACTCTCCAGAGAAATTTCTCTGTAAATACAAAAAGCAAGTTTTATGGGAATGTGTTGTATGCAACATGAGCAGTACCCAACATAATAAAAAAGTGGGTTGCACAGAGAATTCTGCTTAAGTATCCTTGTGAGCTATTGTGAGCCTAAATGGTTATTATGATAGCGTTTAGAGGAATACCTATACGACAGATAAAAGAGAGTCAGTAAAACTATTTTTGTCCCTGAATAGATAAAAAGAAATTACTTTTTAGCAAGTTTTGCAGAATGAATACATCCCAGCAGACTCATCAGCCTGGCCCTTCTCTAGGAGGGCGTTATTGTTCTGATGCTGCTGGAATGGTCTGGCGATAAATTTTTTTGTGGGATAAAACTGGCATGTTCTGCCTGGAAGACAAGGCTGGGGCAATAGAACTTCCATGATCTAGAGGGAGAATGGAAACTCCTACATCACCCAAGACAGCACAGGTTGAGTGTGTGGAGGAAGCATCATGTGAGAAAACACCACTGAAAATGAAGGTGTCCTTCACTGAGCCACCTAAGCCCTCGCTGCAGGTGCAGCTACCTGAGTTATCCCAGAGGGGCAGGAGGAACCGCCCCACTGCCAACAGCTCCACAGTGGAAAGACTCCATTTTATGGCCCTTTTAAACCCACACTGCACTTTCCTCCCAAGAGGGGCTGTGTCCCAGATCCTGAGAGCATCCCTCGTGATCGTTGTGTAATTCTCAGCGTGCCAACACCGCTTGCGGCAGGTGAGGAGGAAAGACGTTCCGGGAGCAATTTTCATCACCCAGCTCTTCAGCAGCAAGCCCCAAGGTAGGAGCGGTCTATTGGCACTTTCTAATTATGCTAATGACCCACAAACGATGGTGGCAGTGAGGCTGTGCCACCGGAGAGGGCACAGTGCACCACGGAGATGCCCGAGCCACCACTAAAGGCAGTAGGTACCAGAGTCACTGTCATTAGCACCCCACCTAAGTTAATATGTGCTATTTCACTGGAAGGCTAATTAGCCCAAAACTGCTCTTTCTAAGCTGTCTACTGCTTCCCACATGCAAGACAGTTCACTACAGCTCACATGAGCACCTCTGCTGAGCATCTTTCCCTGCAACGCAGACATGTCCCCGGTGCCCATCCATAGCTTTGGGCTCCTGTGAATTCAAGCCTCTCCTTGCTCATTGACATCTGCAATTTTCCAGTTAAGTTCAACCCTGCAAACCTGATCCAAGTGATGCAATTAATTAATTCTTTTTTTTTTTTTTTTTATTTCCCCAAAACAGGCTCCTCCACATGTGTTTCAGCACAGGAGATACTGTCAGCATCTTTTAAAAACTTCTGCTTTACTCAGGAACTCCCTTGACTGGCCCTAACACACTCTCTAAATTGGCAAATTCTGCCTCTCTCACACTATTAGCTTAAAAAATATAAGCCCAAATGGTTGAAAATGTCCTGCTAGCTGTACTAAGTTACAAAAGCAAATGAAGAAACAAGTCTAAAATCTTTAATTCTACTTCAAAATGTGTAATGCAGATAGTACCAGATACTCACTAGCAAGTTCCACTTAAAAAAAAAAGCTGGTTTTATTTTCTGCTGTAATCCTCATACTCTCTTGTTTCTTTTATATTATTCCACCTTAGTCCAATGTGAATTTTGAGCTCTCAGGAACGTTACTTCATTCTTGCTTATAAAAACATCTTCCTTTCCTACCACAGCGTGATAACAATAAAGATATACTACAATCAGAGGAACAGTAATAATAACCAAAATGTAAATTAAAATTTTCATTAGAATGAATTCCAAGGAGTACCTACTCTGACCCTGCTCTGCAAACTGCCACTGACAACGTGGGCATAGATGTGATGAGAGAATTTGTATAAAATCATAGAACCATGGAATGGTTTGGGCTGGAAGGGACCTTAAAGATCACCTGGTTCTGTCACAGGCAGAGACACCTTCCACGAGACCAGGATAACGGTCCAGTGGATATCCAAACACCAACAAAGACCTTGCAGAAGTTGTCCACAGGGCTCTGCTGGCATGTGAAGAAGTACCAAAGACAACATCAGTAAAAAGGGAATTTCTCCCTTGACCATCATTTTACAGTGCAAAAGTGGAAAAAGACCACATCAAAATAGACTCTATTGATTGTACAGTGAAAAAAAAAAAAAGGATTTTATTTATATTACACTAGAAAATATACTAAAATTAAGTGAATGGCCACGTAAGTGTGAATTACAATGTATTTAACTCTCTGTGCTGTAAAACCCCAGTCTCACACACAGCACATATGGCAGAAGATCAGCCACTGGCCTCCATCCCTTGCAATACCAATGCACTCTGAAGGGACAGCCTGAACTCGGAGGGGTTTTTTCCTCCAAGCTTAGAAAGAGTCTGATATTTATTCCTACCTCATATACTTCACCAGAATGTACAAAGAGCAGAATTGAAGTCAGAAATCACATGGGGTGGGTATATATGGAGCAGCCTTGGTACCACAGGATATATAATATGGAAGCCAGTCATTGTCAGGACCAGAAAACAGGAGGATTAGCTCAGTAAATATCTTATTCTGTCAAATCCTCAAATCCTTTCATCTCTTCTCATTGTCAGATAAGGACCACAGTCTGGTGGCTTCGCTCTGGGAACACCAACACAGGTCCTTAATGACAAATATTTATTTAAAAAAAGATTCTTTATAAAAAAGCATCAATAACTTCCTCTCAAAAGTAGAAAAGCAGTGGTTAGAGGCCCGTTTGAAATTTTTAAATACATATTACATGTTATAGTGGTGCCTTTAAGAGTATCCAGAAGTGTTTCCTAGGATATTCTTCATTATATCTCCCCTCTTAAGCGATCATTTACTATGCTGCTTGTGCTGTTTGTGCCCATCACCTACAGTAATTACATTAAAAAGTAGATATTTTACAGGATTAACTCCTGTGACATGATCCTTCATTACACTGGTTTTGATCAAGGGTCAGATATATTTTATTTTGCCCTACAACTGCAATATTAATCTAAAATAATCTTAAAAAGCTCCCCATCACATGCATGAGGATGATTTCTCAGATCACCTCTCTCTCCCCAGTCCAAATGTAGATTATGTTTCAGACACAAACACACCCTGAGACATTCACACGCAAAATAAAAGAGGTCGAAATAAAAAAATAAAAAACCCACCCTGGTTATTTTGCCTTCAGAATTTTTAAATATTTTCCCAACATCTCAGCAAAATTATGCATTTTAAAAAGACTGCAGGCACTGAAATGATTGTCAGTCATGCAAATAATCACTTACTTACACTGTATGAGTTTGGTTTGGATAAAGCAAATTACCATTTGAAAATAACTTGAAAAACACTCTGGGCTAAGAGCTTGCTTTATAAATTTTAGCTTGGCCACAATTTTTCTTAACCTTTTTCTCCTCAATCTCCATTCAGTCACTATACTAATACAATCTAAATTAAAAAACCAGCTTTGAATTGCCACAGGTGCATTCAACTTTATGTAAAACACGTAAAGAAATAGCAAATACTGGCTGCAGCTGAAGGTCAAAACCCAAAGAACTTCAGAGTCAGGCAGAAGCAGCCCTTTCTTCTGCTTTTTTTCCTGTCTTGATATTGGACTTTGTCTAAACACCACAGATCTTACATCTAGAACTAGCTGTTGAATAAAATATATATTAGATATAATAGAGTTGACACTAATCTTTGTTTCTAATTACTCTGCTGTGGAAGTTTTACAGTCACACAGCTGTTTACAAACACCTTAATTTTGCCCATCACTGTTCAAAAGAGGCTTTTGATGCAACTTCAAGTGCAGCGACCACAATAAAAATGGGAAAGGTGTCCTGCCTTGTGAGATGGGATTTAATACGAGAGCAGGACTCTAAGAGAGCACACAGTGAGATGTGAGATCTTCCTACTGTCAGGAAAACGATTTCACCCACCTCATCACCTCCTGCTTCGGACAAACGAGCGCTGTGTGTATGATGACTTCAGCCTAATTTGTCAGATCTTGTCTGACCACATCTGCCAGGGCTGACAAGTCCAAAAGAGCTGATGTAATATACGAGACAGGGTTATCATAACTTCATCTCCAAAACTAGGTCTGGGTCACATGATTCCTAAGGTATGCCAAAACCACGAGAGCCTTTGGAACTGGCCCCACATCAAATATGCTGAGCACCCACAGCATTCCCTGCACTCAAAAGCTCTGAAGTCTAAGTGGGAATAGTAGATCCTCAAATATATACAGGTGGTGAACTATGTTGCCATCCAGGCAGCCAAGTCTCTAAGAAACACTGGAGGATTTTAACCCAATTGTCAAAAATAGAGGTTTAAAGATTTAACTTCAGACATTGATTTCTAAATGATTTGATTCAGCATTTTAGAATACAAAGCTTTCCAGGACTTTCCTTGCAGTTTGAGTACATCAGCGAGTGCACCACCTCAGCTCCTGCACTAAAAATTTCTCTACCTCAAACTATCACACATGTATATTTAGCCTTTGAAATAACTCTAAGTACAGGCTGGTCAGGGATCTCAAGTGTGGCCAGAACTTATTATCAGATCAAAAGGCAGGCTCTTGCAAAGTCATTGCAGTGCTTCCCATCCTTATTTCAGCAAAAAAATGTACCCAGCATGGTGTTGGTTTTAAGACTATAATCAAATTCCAGAATCACACTCTATTTAGTGCCGGTCCCACTGAAGCAAAGTTCCTGTTCGGTGGGAGGAGAGTCCCTTATAACAGGAAAAACAATTGTGCCAGGTTTAATCAAAAGTGAAAAGGATCCTGTGAATGTTCCCTTTGAGCCACATAACCCACTGCTAATTTCAAGACGGGCTCTGAAACGAGGGCAATAAAAAATGTCCTTCAGAGTAACCGAGGAGGAGCGAAGAGCAACTCCTGCTGCAGCGAATGCCAACATCTGCAAGTCTGCTCCCTGCCACAGGAATGCTTCTGCCTACCTGGAAAGCCATAAAAGAGGCAGGGGAGGGAGGAGGGAATGGAATAGCTCCTTGGCTGCAGGCTTATCACTTTCACTGTTCTCCAGCATTTCTCTCTCCTCCTTGACCTCCTCTGCACAAATATGCACAGAACCCAGGAGCAGGCAGCTCCTGGAAGGCTGAAACAAGTGGGAAATCACTAAAACAAGTGGGAAATCACTCATCCTGAACGATGCAAGTTTGCACGACAGGCACTGAGGACAGGCTCGGCTGCCTCAATAGCCCCTGATTATTGAAATACATTTATCAATTAGGGGGTTTTGCATATTATCAAACTCATTCATTAACGATGCTTTAGCTGATTAGTTAGAACGTCATCATAAATACAGAGTTTTGACAGGCTGGAGGCAATTTATGACGTGGAAAATGTACTGACCTGCTCACATCAGGAAACCTGACTGGAAAATAAAGAACTTGGCACTTCGGTCTGATTATTTTTTCCAAATCCTTAGGTCTGTGGTCAGGAATCAGCTTCATAAATTTTCCAATGGATTTAAGAAAGGATTCCATATTAAAAGCAGAGTTGAACACCACAACATCAGCAACCAAACTGTAAAAAGCGGTGAAGAATAATGAACATATTGCTGCCACAAAAGGAACAAAATTATTCTACAGGCAAAGGAAACAGGATACATATTCTCATAAACAAGCAAAAGGTGCAAGTGGATGCTAATTAAAATCAGCCTTTTCACGTGAATTAGGAGTAGCATATGTACCTTAATCAGAAATGTCTTAATTTCTCTCTATTCACCCTTTGAAAACATGTTTAACCTTTTCTAAGTAATAATAAATTACTATTATTAATCTAAAGGAGCACACCCTATTCTAGCTGTGGAGTTTTATTCATAAAATGATAAGTATAGTATTAGTGTCATCATCTCTTAGAAGCATTATAAACAGATATGGCTCACTGTAATCTTTCACAGAATTAAAGCTGAAAGAAAATGAAAATTCCTTAGAAATATTTCTTTGTATTGAAGGACAACTTACCTTTGGTTAACCTGCCTTCAACTGACCATGTGTGTCAGGCAGCAGGACACTAAAGAAATGGCATGTTATTTTAACCTATGCAGATGTAATCCTGATTAAGAGTATATTCATTCTATATAAAAATAAAATACATAGCATGAAGTATCCCCCCTTACAAAAAAAGTCTGAAAAAAAATGGCATATAAATTTAATGTTTTATTTCTACTGCTGTGTTTTAAAATCAACCAGATCAATAATTTTAAGATGCAGTTCAATGATAACGTAGATACTATTTCTCCACTTAGAGTCAGTCTGGTTGAAAATAAGCAGCTATAAAAAACCTGAGGTATCTGGAAGTTTATCCTGGCAGTGCTGCCACAACCTGAGCTACACCAATACACACAACACTAACTGAGGTAAGAAATGCTTTAGGGCCAGGTGGTTTCCTCAATATGTTATGTATTGTAATACACACCTAGAGGTCAGAAGATACATTGAGGACATGTGTTCATAAGTCACAGGGCTGGTGAAAAGCATATTTGAGGTGAGAGGCTGTCATTCATCCTGTCTGCATCTTTCTGCTGTCTGGTCAAGAAAGAGAACTGACACTGCTCACCAAAGCAGCAGGAATCAGCAGGAAAAGCAAAGAAACCCCAACATTAGGGAGAAATAATCCTTTTCAAGTTGGCTGCATGAGCTGAAACGCTTTCTAGCATCCCACCTTCTTCCTCACCTATGGTTTTTAACCCGTTGGAAGCCTCAGTTTTGTACAAAAGTCATCTTTTCTGCACTGATTTACAGACGACATGAGGCAGGAACCCGACACGTTTCTTTGCTGCTCTCTGACACACGGCAAAGGCTCCAACAACATCACCTCACTTCATCCTGTGCATGAAGTCTTATCTGCCCTAACTCCTTCCTGCAGGCTCTGCAAATCAGGGGCAAATTAGAAAGATGAACTCTTTAGAAACATCAGGTACAAAAACCAGAATTCTGGTTTTTTAATGAACCAAAGCACCAACCTGAAGGTTCAAAGTGCTCTAGTTTTAATCATCTCCAAAACCTCTGTGTAAAATTGGACAGGTACATTTTCCTCATTTCTAACATATTTGGAAGATGGCATCTCTTTGCAGGTGACTACTGGAGTGTGAAGAATAATAAAGAGGAGATGGCTTCTATTTTCTGTCAAATTGGGGTTTCAGCAGAAGAGAAATGAGAGATGAGTATTATGTAACTACATGAAGAAGAAACTGGAGGCTGAAGGGGACAGAATGGAGCATCTACTGCCCCATCCCTGGAAGTGTCCAAGGGCGGGTTGGATGGGCTTGAAGAAATCTGGTCTGCTGGGAGGTGTCCCTGCCCATGGCAGGGGGTTGGAACGAGATGGGCTTGAGAGTCCCTTCCAACCCAAACCATTCCACAATTCTCTGACCTGTAAAAAATCATCTTTATTTATCTATTAAGAGAAGATACTTAAAATGCATATTTTGGGGATAAATGTTCATCAGTTTACAACATATGTATGAAAAATAACTGCCATAATAAAGCAAAATATATATACAAAAAACATTCCTTTCCCAGTGCCAAAAAACACTTCTTTTTGTTAGAACATCTGAAAATGGCTGCTAGTGTTTTCAAAAGATCTTTCACTTCACTTTCCCATCTTTACAGCTCAGTAAGTGAAACATGTTGAAAACACTGTGGCAGACGCAGCTGCAGAATGGCCAGAACATACACAGATCATTAATTGAGAAATTTCAACATAACTGCCTTAGATTATAAAGATGCAAAAGCTTAACTTGCACCTTAAAATGCTCAAGCCCTATTCTTAATAATTCTTCCACCAAGAGAGAGGTGAGAAAGATCATGGAAATGAATTTATTTCAGTTTAAAACAAGTGAGTTTTGCTGTTTCACTAAGGTCTGTGCAGTGCCTAACCACAAAGCTTTTCAGTGGTGCTGTTATTAACTTCTTTCATTAACTCAGATTCGAGAAATACATTTGTTTTTAGCAACAATAAAGGACCGCAGCCTTTAAAACGTCTGGGTATTTTAGCACTGCACAATTTCTGAATACTAGATGAAAGAAATATAAGGATTTATCTGGTATGTTTACTGCCCTCTCTTCACAGGAAAAGTGCTGCAGTACATTTTAATTTCTGTTTATTTCCCTAAAACCCTCTCCATAATTTCAGCTGGATGCAGTAAAAGCTACGGCCAAGCACGAGCTGAGTAGCTGCAGCTTTGTGAGGCATCCATGAAACAAAGCATCACTTACAGCCAAGGCACAGGTCAGAAACCCCACCAACAATGGGGAAACCACGGCAGCATTGGTGGACTTTATACAATAAATTGAGAAGTTTTTTTAGAGCAGAGTGGGTTCAGCCACACTGATTTTATCGAGCTCTCCTCAGGACTCTGCTGGTACCTCAGTTTGCTACAGGGTCATTGTTTATAGAATCACAGAATGGTTTGGGTTGGAAGGGACCTTAAAGCTCATCCCATTCCACTCCCTGCCATGGGGAGGGACACCTTCCACCATCCCAGGGTGCTCCAAACCCCGTCCAGCCTGGCCCTGGACACTTCCAGGGACAGGGCAGCCACAGCTTCTCTGGGCAACCTGTGCCAGGGCCTCACCACCCTCACAGGGAAGAATTCCTTCCTAATATTCAATCCAAACCTACTCTCTTTCAGTTTGAAGTCAATCCCCCATTTCCTGCCACCACATGGTCTTGTGAAACGTTAATACAAAATAATTAATACAAAAAATAATCAGTAGAAAATGAAAACAGGAAAATTACTATTAAAAGAAAAGTATATGGAGAAGGACTCCTCAGGGTTACAATGCTGTAGACAGAAGGACACCTTAAATAACGTGAAGCAGTGTGAGCAACACCTACCATGAAAGAATCTGGTTGTATCCATACTGAAAATCCCTTTCCTGGCATTTCTGGACAGGATATGCCAATTGGTTCTCATGGAAGTAGAGGACCTTTTTCAATTTGCCAAGGTCAGGACGGAGGGCGGCGAGTTCAGCCAGGTTAAGCACCGAGCTCGCAAAAAGGATCCTGGAAAACAAGGAGAGCAGTGTTTACTGCCGGCGAGCGCGCTCGCAGGGGTCACCCCTTCCCCTGCTCCCCACTCCCTCCCCCCCAAGAAAAACATAACCCCTATAGGGACACATCAATAGCTAAGCCTTAATACCATGTAGCAGCATTCGAAGTTTTGATCTCTCAAAAAGCAGCTGCTAAGAACCCAACTAGAAAAGCACCGAATCTCATTGGTCTTCCCAGCTCGGTTACAGAGAGATGCAAAATAAAAAAAAAAAGCTGGATGGATTTTATTGAAAAAGGCAAGAAAAGCTGTATCTGAAGGACAAATGGAACAAAGATAAGGCTGACTAGGGAATACTTTGCTTGCCAGTTTCATTACACTTTACTTCTTTATGCAACCGACTACTGAAATTCAATATATGAGCAGGAATGGCACATGTTCATGTTATGACATAAACCCTTTTGATTTATGCAGTGCACTTATCTAGTACGGTCTGCTTTTCTTTTTTTTTTTTTTCTTCCACCCTTTTTCTGTTTTATTTTCACATTTTTATTAGGTATCCTCTATAATGAAATGTTGTTTCTACCCTTGCACCCCAGTCCTGCCGCTGCACTCCTGCTATTCCACAGTCCACAACACTGCACACATCCTTCAATTAGATAAAGCGGGCACAAACAACACTAACAAGCTGCTATCTTAGCCTTGTGTAACTTCCCAGGCTATCAGAAAATGAATGTATTTAAATGTGTAATATGAAATCCTGACCCTACTGTAACCAGTGGCAGATTTCCCTGCATTTCACCAAAAGCATGTGAGCATCTCCTGGCCCCTGGCTAGCACTGCTTCCAAGAAAAGTGAATCCTGAACCTGCAGAGAGCTGCAGAGCCTCAGACATTTGTGTCCTGTATTTCTTATCACAAGGGATTAAAAAAAAAGAAAAAATTGAGATCAGGTATCTATCACACATAAAATATTAAGTCTAATAAACCATTTTTCAACACAGCCTGTTCCTGAAATTATTTTGCTATCCACCATTTTAATGGTTCAGATTCAGAATTGGCTTATGCAATATTTTATTCTTTTAAAGTATTTCCTATTTTTTCTAATTTTTTTTTCTATTTTTATTCCCATTCTTTCTATTCTTACATGAACTTTGTGTTTAAGATTACTGCCAAACTGACATCACTAATGTGATAAACTTCTGATTCTGGCTGTCAACCTCAAAACTCATGAACTTCCCCAAATATCCATCTAGATCATATATATTATATCATATCTCTGCCAACTTACACCCTTCTTAGATAACCTATATCTACAGAACAAACACTTCCTAGTGCACAGATCCTGTATCCATCTTCATCAGCCTGAGTCAATGCTGATCTGAAAGGCTTACGAAAGTAAGAGATGACTGTTATTGCCTTGTTCATCAAGTATTTGATGGTTCTAAAGGGCCTGTCACACAGAATGCCAATTAAGATATGAGCTCAGGTTTATTACGAGCCATACTAGGAGGAAAAATAGTTATAGGTAAGTCATTACTTATTTGTCACCGTGAGTAATGACCTCTGGACCTCATAATGACCTGGGTGCCAGGCTCAAAGCAGAGCAGGAAAAGCTTCCTGGGGGCAATGTGAAATCCCTGCTCAGCATTAGAGTGACAAAGAAAAATGCAAACTGGAGAAAACATACCCCAAAACCTGCAAAAATGAAATTAAATGGTTCCTTGGAAAAAATTTGGCTATTGACAGGACAAGGGGGAGTGACTTCATACTAAAAAAGGATGGGTTGACTTTAGATAAAGGAAGAAATTCTTCCCTGTGAGGGAGGTGAGGCCCTGGCACAGGATGCCCAGAGAAGCTGTGGCTGCCCCATCCCTGGAAGTGTCCAAGGCCAGGTTGGACAGAGCTTGGAGCACCCTGGGATAGTGGAAGGTGTCCCTGCCCATGGCAGGTTTTGGAACAAGACGAGCTTTAAGGTCCCTTCCACCCCAAACCATTCTGTGACTCTGTTTCTGGATTGCATTATAGTTTATCTTCTCCTTTACTGATTTTTCATTAAATTCTTTTCTGCCATGAGTTAGGGAAGAAAACTGAACTGATACAGGATACTATTGATGAACCTGGCTGCGTTTGAAGGAAGAGAGGGGAAAAAAGAGGCGGCACAGTGGGACTGAAACCACAGGAAGCAGCACAGAGCAAGGGTGGGAAGTGGAGACAGTGGAGGTGCCAGGGTTAACACACTGACTGGAGAGGTAAGGGCAATAGAGAGCCCTGAAAAGAGATCCAAGAACTAAGCTTGGACAAAACCATGTAGCTCTGAATCATCTAAACTTGCTCAGATCAACAATGGGATAACTAGAATACAAAAAAAAAGATGGTTATAGCCACAGGCAAAGAAAACAGTGTCTACAGTCTCAGCTTAGGCAAACTGGAGGAATTCAATAGCATCGTTAGAGCACACTGGAGCCTGGCTTCTAGCATGGCAAGAAAGGCTGAAAACTTGGAAAGCTTGCAAGAGGCAGACCTAAATTTCCTCCACTGTAAATAGAAAGTGATAAGACTCCACTAACAAGCAGATCGCTTATCACTGCCCAGCTCAGCACAATAAACTGGTGTCAAGAGAAAACTGTGGTAATGACTAGCAAATTCAGATGTAGAGCCTGAAACGACCTTGCCTATGCTTCTTACAGCAAGGAAAAGAATTAAAATAAAACCAATTGATTAGAAAACACCCTCCTCGATCCGCTTGCATTACTTCGCAGCACTTCCAGAATTTATCCCGACTCTGAGGGGGCTCTCATGGCTGCTCCTTTACTGGCAGAGAAGCTGCTAACTACCAGCACTAACCAATTTCCCTGGCTTTACAAGCTTAAATAACACCTGACAGCGCAAGTCCCCGTGAACATGCCCACAGAGCAGCCGCGTTCGTGGCTAATGGACTCACGCAGGGCACTGGAGGATATGCTGGAGTGTATTTCCATTTAACACCTATTACAAGGGGAAGAAAGGAAAGTTTATTATAATGGAACGTGCGACATAAATATATGTCAGTTGTCATTCCGTGTGACATCAACTTTCATTTTACCTCGGGTTATTATTTAAGTAATAAATCCTAACAAGGTGAGCTTTATCGTCCCACAGAGTGTATCCGGGAGGTAGAGACACAAGGTGATGGCAAGAACGCTCAAAACATGATAATTCCTGACAGCTGCTGCTTGAGCACAAGTTAAATTGGACAGTTTATCTCAGCATAAAGATGTTATAAGGTTTTATGTTTAATTTAAAAAAATTAACATAAAACCCAGAGAAAGCAGAGTTAGGCAATCTTCCACAAACATGACATACTACAATCACTGTATAAGCTGGATTAGTACTTATTACCATGCTACTAGAGAATTAAGCTGTTTTTAGACCACCAAAGAGCTTTAAATTGCAACTTTTGTCTCTGTAAGAGAAACCTATATTTAAAACGTCTGCTAAATTCAAATTAACAGCTACATCATTAACTTACCATCTCACAAAACCCCCTACAATTCAACCGCTATTATGGTGTCCTTATCAAGACCTATCAACACTGCAGCATTTAATATATACAGTGCTCTCCAATAAATACAGTGTGTGAATCCTCACTAAACCTGTGCTGAAGGTCACATTCCTAAAGCTCTGCCCCAGCTCTCCTCTCCAAAACATCCCTGAGCATTTTGCTGTGTGACAAGTGACCTTCTTGCGCAGAGCAGGACCATCCCACGTGCAGCGGCCCCACATCTTGGAGACCGGCCAAATTTCAGGGCCACCATCCACGCAAGCTGCAGTCTAAAGCCATGCTTGTGCTTCATCTGAATCAATTCAGCCCTTCTGAGGAGCTACTCGCGTGAAATTAGTTGAGCATGTCCTTAACTAATATAAATATTCCTGGGAAGGAAGCTGAGTGCACTTGCAGGTTCAGAGACGTGACATGTCCACAGAATTCCCTGCCCTTTGCTACTGTCTTCCCCATTATTTCACTCCAAAGGACTGAAAAGCTAAATATAAAAGTAAAATACAAAAGACTTTTTTATTTTTTTAAATTACCAGCAGACAAAATGACTAATACAGGTTTCCACTTATATCAAGCAAATTATAATAGTGAAGGTGCTAAAGTATTTTTATTTAGCTTTATAAATCTTTGTGTCATGCAGCCATGATTTACTCCTTTATGGCACTGCCCTAAATCTTTCAATTAAATTCCCATGCAACTTAACTAAAAACACATTTTGCCTTCCCCTTGGGAGACCACACAGGGCATATTTATGTATCTATGGATATGGAGGCTGAACTCTCCAATCCGCCAGGCTTATAGAACAAAGCGAGTTTAAAACAGCACCTGATTTGTAGTGGGATGTTCCCTCAGTCTGGCAGAAGCTCTGCACGAAGGACAGATAAATGTGGCCACTATTTGTGTAGCAGTACAGGTAACCCAGCTCTCCCTGGAAAAGGGGGATTGTTGTAGGATACAATCCTGCAGCAGCAGGGGCTCTCCTACTCCGCAGATAAAATCCAAAGCCATAATTCTCTGCTACAAAACAACTACATTCACAGTAAAATGAGTTTATGATTGAAGATCTGGCAGTCCAGAAAAGAGCTATGAGCACTCTTCATCCTCCAGGAGCAGTATTACAATAAAACAGAGCAAAATTTGGATATGGCTACAAATATGAGCCTTTTAGGGGAAACAGATACTATAAAAATATTGTTCAGAAGATGGCAATGATTGAACCAGTGAAGCCCTGGCACAGGTTGCCCAGAGAAGCTGTGGCTGCCCCATCCCTGGAAGTGTCCAAGGCCAGGGTGGACAGGGCTTGGAGCACCCTGGGATAGTGGAAGGTGCCCCTGCCCATGGCAGGGGGGGAATGGGATGAACTTTAAGGTCGCTTCCAACCCAAACCACCCCGTGATTGTATTTCTGGATTACACTATAGCTTATCCAAACCATTCTGCTTTGTGTTGCCCCCTGAAAGGCCAAGGCAAAGCCGAGAGGTTTGACCACAGACACATCCACCTGGAGAAACAAGGGCTCCAAAGGTGATGGAGGCTTCCAGCTCCTCCAGATCAAACCTCGTGGCTTTGGTTCCTGCATCATACAGCTCTCCTTGATTTCAACCCAGCAATTAGCCAGGCCCATGGATTTGGCTTTAAGTTACCTTTCAAATGTAAACCGTGTCTCAAACAGCATTGTTAATGCCTGCAGCCTTTAACAGACCAGCTATTTTTGTTCGTTATTACACACATTTTTATATGATCAACTTACAGAAGTTGCATTTTTATCACTAGCCCAAGAACACAAAAATTACAAGCACATATAAAATGCTTTTCCTTTTCCCATTACACAATAGGCGACACTGAATTTCTGAACAATAAATACTAATAAGTGGTAATATGTGACAGTAGACAGTATAATAAATAATAAATTAACAATAATTTTTTGACATGGAATGTACAAATGTCAAAAAATGCTTATAGATATTTTAACTCATAAATTAAGGTTTTTGTAGATAAAGATAATTTGCAATGTTTACAGAAATAATTAAGTCTTACTATTTTAATGGTCTTTATTTTTCAGAACAAATCACAAGGGTTGTCATGCCTTTCATCTTAATTAGGCCATGTGTTTGTCTTATTTATTTCTATGTACTTTCATAAACGTTTACAAATATTAATTGTAAAGAAAAATATTTTTTCCTCTTGCTGTAATTGCTATGTGTACATACAGTACACAGTGATAAATATTCATGGCTGCTACCAGTTCAATATTTAGGATTTGGGAGTTGCCTTGTATGCTGAAATACAGCAGGAAGGAATAGCTTGGTTTCAGCTCATACTGCCAATCCTTTCTTTTTATATATTTTTATTTTTTAAATACGCCATTTAAAAAATTCAAAAAGTTACATAAACACATTTTTAAATTTGCAAATTATTTGGGTTCTCTCATAATTCCTCCTTACACCTCTGATTCTTTGTTTCAATCAGCTGATCAAAGTATTTATGTACTGGAATCAAATCTCAGACAAAATTTCAGGCCAGATCCTCATCCCACACAATTAAGAACCAGTCTTAAACACTTTTCCACTATTTTTGATGACCTTTAACTCAAAAAGATACCAAAAATTATGTGAAAACAGTGAATCAAAACTATTTTTCTATGTAACAAGAAGAAGTAAGCATGAAAGAGACCCTCAGAGAGAAGACTTTTGAGGGGGGTGTATTTTGTCTGGACTGCTTTGCTTTTTAGGCAACGACACTGAAGCTTCTTGAATTTTATTAAGTGTGTGCAGTACTATTTTTTTCCCTGATTTGTAATTAAATTTGGCTTCAATTAATTACTGACAGATGCACATTTTTACTTTAGTGGCCAGATTGTTCACCATGGGCTACATCGGCCTTTCTGTTCCCACGAAGGGAGAGGTCAGGACCAAGCAGTCAGAGCTGTGGTGATGGGGAGAAGGAGAAACCATGAACCCACATCGTCCTCCTCGCTCAAATTCCATCAGCAACAAACAATGAAGCAAAGGAATTTTATCAGACCAGAGAATAAGCAAGTCAGGATAACCCACTAGTAAAAAGTAGCTATTGCTGGGTGGTTTATAAAAGATGGACAGACTAACTCAAATAGGTGCTGCAATGCAGCAAAGAAAAAGTAGGAAGCAAGATAAATAGAAGATATAGTGACTGGAAGGCAAAAAATTCACCACAGGTAAATATACAGGAAGCAGTGATGTATAATGAAATGACATTTTTAAAGAAAAACGCTTGCAAAACTGATGTTCTACTCAATTAGGTAACATTTAAGCAGCGTTATTTATCGGTTGTAAGGCTGCAAATTAATTTAATTTGTTATCTTATCTGTCCAACTCTGGAGAAAAGCCAAACATGTCAAATGCCTGGCATGAACAACGCAATATGGCCAAGGGGTTGCCGCAGCACGGAGAAGTCCTAGGGCTACACGTAACTACTCTTCAACAGCAAATCTGAAGAGCAAACCTTGAGTATTCTAACTTCACATCTCCTGGTGTCAGCTTGGATCCAGGATGGCACAGAGGAAATACTCAACATCATGGATACATGGATCCCACTGCAAGCAAGGGTGATTTATCCCACAGAAAGGGAATCAAACCCAGTGCAGCACAGATCCACCACAACACTAAAGGCTTCCCTTAAAAAAAGGTTTATATCCAAGAGATGCTCACATAAAGTAGGACAATGGCTGATTTTCCATTATTTTAGTAAGTTCTGGCAAAGTAAAAAACTCAGATCTTCACCTAATTTTCAGGTTTATGCGTTTGGTATTTTAAAACCTCAGAAGACCCGTCACTTTGCACAATTGCAGGAAAAATCATGGAATCACAGGATGGTTTGGGTTGGAAGGAACCTTAAATATCACCGAGTTCCAACTCCCTGCCATGGGGAAGCTTTGCTGACTGTTCAGGGTTACATTTCAAGCGCCCTGAAAATCCTGTTCTCCAAAGTATTTCAGACTGGTTTCTAAGTTGCTTAATTTTTAAATTTGAAGACTGTCACTAAAAGGAACTTAGGTTTCTTAGCAAATAGCTTTCACATTTTTCTAATATCCCACAGCTCTGATTTCATCTTACACAATCTATGAACAGCAAGTCTTTTAAAAATTATTTTTATGGAATCTCTTAGCTAATTTTCCTAAAAAATTCCCACTCCAGAGCATCAACCCAAGGCGTAACTACTGCCTAAGAATGGGGACCCTCAGGAAAAGCAGGATTCTTCCCAGAAAACTAATACAGTCCTTGAAAAAACTCAGACTGTCATAAAACCTGAGCAGCTGGCAACTCTGTCACCATGAAGTATCCATATGGAAGACCGAGATGTGTCAAACTACCCAAAACGAGTTTGGATAGTGCAGAAGATGGAATAAATAATTCAGTATCTTCAACACTTTCAACAGCAGGTAGTAGATATGCTACCTGCTCCTACAACGTGCCAAAATGTAACATGCGAGTGAGAGCGAGCGAGAGAATGTGAGTATCTCCAACCTGTTTTCATGAGGATATTTTGCTCGAGGAACTTCTCTTTTTAGAGGCATATGATCCGTATCAGATGTTTGTCAGGAGCAGGCAGCACTACAGAACATTAGGAATAACTTAGTGATTTTTAATATATATTCACAAAGTGAATTCACAAAGTCCTCCGTATACATGTATTAAATAAAAATGTATTTTAATCAAATATTACAAAAAATATGAAGGAAAAATATGTATTTCTCACAAATGCCCTTCACACTTCTAGAATATTTGTTGCTGCAGCATAGTCACAACTTTCCTGCCTTAATATAAGCCCGGCAAACTATTCCATGTGCTCAGTGAAGTGGCAATCAGACCCACAATTTAAATATTTCTGCTCTGTGTTCATGACATAGTTCAACTATAAAACTACATTGTGCAGTGTCAGTCTTCTGCCATCTCCTCCTATGAGAAACAGTCACACATTGGTGCATAAACCTTCATCGTTTATACACAGGGGAGATAAAGTGACACTTCTGTTCCCCAAGAAATTAAAATAATTTAATGCTTAAGGGTCTCTAGACCCGTGTTTGGAGGGGCAAACTCCTTTCTACACGGATTTATCAACCAACACTTCATTAAAAGCACAGGGACAGCAGGTAGACTGATATTCAAAAGCACATCAATAAGGAAAATATCAAGTTTTGTGTATTGCACACTATTTTGAGCCCCTCCACTTTCTGATTAGAACATTTCTGTAAGTCAGCAAAGCCCACACTCGCTACCAGATTTGAACGATTGCGCCGAAAAGGCTGAGCGAGCGTCTGAAGGGAGATTTCAAAGAAGTGAGACAAACACTTGCCTAAATTCAAAAGCTGCCAAACATATTTCATCAGACTTTCAAAATATAATTGTTTTGTCTGTTTTGAATTAAGCTTTAAGTGCTTTAAGAAAGGTTTCTTTACAAACATGGCTAAAGATCACAAAGGGGAGCATTTGGAATGAATGGAACCCTTCAGTCATATATTTATTTAATATCACTTGCATCATGCCTGGCATATACCATAAGCTGCTTTATTTCCATTTCCATAACATGATTTTAAGGATAATCTATATTGATGTCCTACTATTTTATTTCACATGTTATCATAACAGGGTTTTCATTTATAATGTAACCAGGGAAAAAGAAGGAAATAAAGGGTCTCGGCTCTGCAGCCTGGAGCTCCTGACTTGGGATGTAAGGGACCGATGCAAGAGCTGAGACAAACAGGAGAGAATTCAAAGAAAAAGAGAGTATGTTAAACTCATGAGAGAATTTAACAGCCATGGAAATGAAGCCATTGACCATTTTTCTTCTCCAGCTCCTGGCTGAGAGTTTTGCAGGGTTAACAATGGCATTAGACATTTATGTTCATGTCTGATCAACTTGTACAACATGGATCTGAACCTTGAGTAAGCAACTCATACCTCAACACTGCAAGATGCTGGTATTTCCCCACATGGAAAAATCCAATTATAAAATAATAATTTACTAAAAATACTTCTAGGCTTCCATATATTTCACAAATTATGCTTTCCCAGCACATCTCATATGCAACTATTACTTCTGAATTCTTTTTTCTATTAAATAAAGCATCTAGTGCTAAATTCCCGTTATTCCCCAGGAACACGAAAGAGAAATATGTGCCTCTGAGGTTGAAATCATATGTTAAAAAGTTAGAACACCATACCAGATGCTATCTAATCTTTAAGATTAAGAAACTGAGGCCAAGGCTTGTTTATCAAGGGCCACCAAGTGAACCAGGGCCACAGTGAGAAGTCAGGAGCCCAAGCCAGAGTCAAGATAAGTGAATGTCATGGTCTAGTGATTTAATCAGCTCATGCAAGATCATGTAACTGTTTACGTATCTTATGGACCCTGCTCACCACAGTACCTGACAGGTTTCCCAAAATATTATCTTTGTGAGAGCGTACAGAGTGATTCAGCATTTTCAGACCTCATATCTTTACTCCCAGAGAGATGTGCAAGCACAGATGACTGCATGCATGTACATGCAGATACACGACACACAAATACTATATACACACGTATTTTCTAGCAAAATCCACCATAAAACGATGAAACATTCTGAATTGAGCTATTTAAACTGTGGCCAGGAAAACTGTTGACAAGAGCTAATTTGTTACTGAAAAAAGATTGTGCATCTCTCCATGACAGAAACTAAAAATCTGTTCAAGATGGCTGGGCAAGGAGCTTTCCTATCTGCAAAGGCTGAGCAAAGTAAAGTAGTTTTGGTAAAGGTCTCCAAATAATACCATTTTTCCAGCAATGCCTTTGAACTACACATAAAATCTTTCAGGAGCTCCTGAAAAGGAAACTTGACTCAAGCTGTTTGTCAAGATGACTGGAGATGTTCTTTGGAAAGTACTTCCAAAAAGTTCTGGAGCAATGGTAGCTCTACAATCATATGGGATTAATTTTCTGTATATATCTCTTTATATTGCTGGAAGAAACAAATTAACTTGAAAATTCAAAGATCTTTATACAAGCCTGTGCTCTTAGGTACAAATATTTAAGTAATCTTTACTTCCTGTCAAACATTGAAATGGATATTAAATTATATTAAATTATTATAGATACAAGTAGTAAAATTTCTTTTCTGCTTTCTGTTAGCTCCTTCATCTGGGTATTTCTTACACAGAGTATAAAAGATATTTTAATATTATCTTTGATTTAAATTGCTGCTTCTACTAAAACACAAACTGTGTGTTGGATGTATAAACACTTGCCCAGAAGCGCCACAAATTTTCCCTGTAAGGGATCACAGGTTTAGGAAAACAGTATTTATTCACAATATTCCTTTCCCTGATGGCATCAGGATGACATCCCTTTAACCACCTTTTTTCCCCCCCTTTAAAATAAACAAATAAATGAACGAACCATACAGAAAGAAGGAACTTCAACATTTCAGCCCCAACTGAACCCGAAACTCCCCACTGAGACCTACGACCCCCACTTGTATGTGCTCAGCACAGTGGGTGTTGCCCCAACCTGCAGGTACATGGAAGGGGTGAAATGCTCCCCTTGACTTTATATATGAAATTAAGGAGAAGAATATAATTAGTGTTTAAAAGAATGGGGAAAAAAAAATGTGGGAAATGTCCCTCTCTCCTTTTCCAGGACCTGTGGATTGACTTGATGAGAAAGAAGCAGACTGCTAGATAAAATATAAAAAATTCATTTTTTCCTTCTCTCTTGTTCCTGTGTATTAGTTGAAAGAACAAAATGAAGGAGCAAGGAACTAGTGAAAAAAATATCAAGCCAAAATTACATCCATCAGGGTGATGGAGTGCAGTGTCCTGCCCAGTCCCACCGCAGACCTCCTCGGGGCTACTGTTTCAAGTAAAAATTAAACAAGATGACACAGAAACAGTCCAAGATTGACATTTTCCAGCTTTGTGTCATGTTACATTATTTGAATGAATCTCAACTTTTAAAAACAACCAAAGGAAAGAGAACGAGGGTCGTGTAAAACAAAAAAGATGTGTAAGAAATAAGACTCTCACTAGAAGAAAGAGAGCCACCCATGTTGATACTACTAAAGGTAAGAATATTTTTAAGGACAGTGTTACCTATCCCATCCACTCTCTTTTTATTGCCAGATTAATATGAAAAATGCTTATTATTCTACCAGGATTTTTCCCCTGTGGCTTTCCCCAGGTGGTGCCCATAGGTCCATCTCAAAGGTTGCTGACGAAGCCCAGCGTTCCCACCACAGCCGCTCTGCCAACCATCTTCAAGGTCCAGAGTCCCACAACATAAGGGTTCAGCTTTACTGGAAGGATAAAGCCCTGAAACTACTCAAAAAGCTCTTCAGAAGCATGAAAAACAATATGCAGCATTTTTTTTCCCTCAGTTACCAAGAAATTCGAAGCAGCCAGCAATCAACCTCCCTCTTCTCAGCACTCAAAAGCACTTATAGAAAGCCTGTTCTTAACCCTGTGCACAGAAAAAATTCCCTTTTATCTTCCATTTATTTTCATTTTTACCTGAAAGGCAGAGAAGAGTTGGGTTTTATGTACACCAAACATGAACTGGACTTTTTTTGCAGTGCATTAGACTGCGGTCGCCTTCCCCCCATACGAATGCATACCTGAATTTCCACCAAAAAAAAAATAAAACAAAAAAAACAATATTGCCCTTCTGATTTAAGCATGGCCCGTACTCAATGTAACGTTCATCTATACATGTTCTCACTGTTTAAGAACTCGGCGCAGGTGTTATTAATAAAATAAATTTATTTTTAAAAAGGATGCTATTCTATAAGCTTTGAAGCTCACACATAGTCTAACTTAAGCCAGCTTGGGCTCATCTGGTCTTTAAATGAGCCCTTTCATGTGGTCAGCCCACGAGCCATACGTACTGCTGCTCAATCACGCCACTGTACATCGTCAGCGCGAGGATGATTTGCATGATTTGCATTTCCTGTGCGCCCCAGCTTCAAGGAGCTCTAAGCACCACGTACAAAAGAAACCACCGCCAAGTAATGCAAAGATTTTTTAGTTAAACCAGATGAGACTGTTTCAGTCAGGCTTGCCAATAGCAAAAAAAGAAAAAAATAAAAAAAAAAAAGGGAAAAAAAAACCAAAAAGAGAGGGGGGAAAAAAAAAAATCTCAGGGATATCCTGTTAAATAAGGATTTATTTGGAGGGAATCTGAACCTTAGATTCATACCCTTACTTTTATAATATAAAAGCTGTATGAGACCCTTAATAAATATGGCCTAGCAGAAAGTAATTTGGTAAGAACTTTTCTTCCCCAATATTTCTTAGCTTTTGGCACCACATTATGCCAGTAATTTATTTATTTATTTAATAGCACATAAATAGATTCTGATTACATTCGGTTTCATAAGGTAGAAAAGCTAACCTAATTAAACTGAATTCACTGATAGCTGTTTAATACTTCTCCCTATGAAGAAATCTTTTATTTTATCCCAAATGATCAATAAAAGCTATTGGACAAACAGCTAAGATAGAAACAGCATTACAGTGGGCTTCAATGAATAAGAACTAAAATTAAAAAAAAATGTACCAGAGCCTCGTTGTCATGAAAAACAGAGACAGATGGGGAGCCAGACCTATATGATGCTACAAATAGATGAATATCTTGCAAGGATTTCAACAAATGTTATAAGACCTAGTCAAAATTTGAAAAAGTACAATGCAGCAGCACAAGGAAATCTGAAGTTCACCTGAAATCCAGGCCATACTATCATTATACACATTATCAACGTTTCAAAAATAACAATAAAGATTAAAGCCTTCATAAAATCTTTTCTAGATAATGGCACAGCTAAAAATGTCATTATTGAACACAGAGAAAATAAAATAAGGAAGTTTGCTGTAACAGCTACTTTGGAAATGAGGTGCATCCTGTTCCCACCTGAAAAGTAAAGGTGGGCACGTACATTCCACGTTCCAATACTGGATTGTATAGCAAGTCTCGCTTTAAACTGGTAGATAAATTGAGACAACTAAAGACTATCAAGCTGACTGAGTGAGCTGTATGTGCCCAGCTACAGGGTGTACATCACGACTGCCTGACAGCGACCCAAGTCAGGCTGCTCCAGGAATCTGCACATCATCACGCTCCAGAAAAACCACAGCCAACTCCCGGCGCTGCCGCTTCCAAAGGACGCTCGTTTTTACAAAATTAAGCTGCATCTTCTTTGTTTTGGTGTTTTTTTTTTTCCTGTGTTGTTCAAATGGAACCAAATACAAGATGTGGGCGAAACCATTACCGAGGGGTTAAATTCTGTCTTGAACACAAAAATTCCACTTATTTCATTGTTGTCTGCAAATATACAGTCAAGAGCCACATTTAATCACCACGCGCAGTTTCTATATTGCGACTATAAGATTTAGTAATCGAAATGGCTACCAGAATAAAAATGCATTCTGTCATTTTTCCACTTAGCCCCTGTAGAATGCTCTTAAAGGTCAGCTAATTTTATTATGGAAAGTAACTAATAACCTTTATTAATTCTTACGCTCGCAGTTTTCGAACACGTCACCCAAATAAATAATACACGGCAGGAAGACACCACACAAACCAAGCTGTTGAATACAACCTCCCTGCATTTGCAACAGACAAAAGAGGTCATTAGAAATGTAATACATGGGGGTTTTTTGCTCTGGAAATTAGGAAAACATGGATAGACAGAGCCTTTTAAAAGCCAGGCTGCTGGTCCTTCCCCGTGCCCCAAGATGCTGAGACCACTAAATGAGGTGCTAAATTCACTAATACCCAAGCATAATCATGATCCCAAATGTTATGCAGCAGCTTTTTTTTTTTATTTCCTAAATTTGCAGGATGTGCACAATATTGGGGAACATAAGAGTTTTGCTTAGAAACTTTTCTGCTTTCATTTAATAAAATGACTGAAAAACATGTAAATATCAAAGTTAAAAATATATGCATTTATATTTTATTCTCACGTCTCTTGCATGGAAAGCATCATTATATTGCACACTACATAAAATGATGCCAGAATATCCCCTTTTATTAAGGATTTTTGCTTTCCTTAAGCGAATCAGAATGCAGAACTGTTCATGGTCAGCCTTTCCTAGCACACTGCTTTGGGTGAGTTTGTTCATAAGAAACATTACAACGCCTGAAACCAAAAATAGATGGTTATTTTTAGCTATTTAATCACATGAGGAAAAAGACACAGTTTGTATCAGTCTTCTTTAATTTACAAAGTAATTCCATAACGCGCCCTGTGTGTGGATATCACGAAAATCCCAGGCACTCAACCTCCAGGCTCACACACCGGCTGCAAGTGGAAGCAAAATGGGGTTTAAAAGATTCCAGCAACAATAGTCTTGTGACTAAATCAGAAACAGAAGCACAAGTCATGAGCCAAACAGATACCTATCGGTTTCCTTGAGCTTAATCTGATTAAAACATGGCTCTCAAAAATGTTAAATAGAATGCCACGTCAGAGAGCTGGCAAATGATAAAAATAGTTCATGACAGGAAATCATTATTAAAGCAGCATTACTTGTGTATCTGTTATGGAAATTTCCCTGTAATTTTTCTAGGTTTCCCCTTATGCTTTTTGTTGAGTTGCTATTACACTACTTTTTTTTTTTCCTCTCCTCTCAATGGCATGTAAGTTTGAGATGTAAAAAGAAAATTATCACTGCAATTTTCCAACTATACTCTGCTCAATACCATCTCAAGTGTGTCATACATCATCTTGTCATTCACTTGAACAAGAAATCACATAATATGCAGAGGTAGAAAATAATGTGAAATGGAGAAGTGCCACTAGGGCAAAACCACATTCATATGCCAGCACAGGGGAAAATAAAAAAATAAAAAAAAAAAAAAAATTAAACTTCATCTTAACTTCAAGGGCTTTCATAATGAAAGCATCTTAAATATAAACTTAATTGGGGGAAAAGTTTCTATGAAAAGCTGCTGGGAATGACAGTAGAGCCATTCTAGAGTTCATCAATCAATATTAGAACAAACCATTGAGAATATACCATCACAGATCAACCTGAATGTTTTAAAAAGCTTACACAATTAAAAGAAGATTCAGAACCCTAAAAAAATTCAAAAAAAAAAAAAAAAAATCAGTATTTCTGTCCCTCCTACTATTACCACTCCCCTCACAAACATCCTCCAGATTATCTTTCAGAGCATCCCATAAAATACAAACTAGAGCTGTAGTGTCTTGTCCTGCCTTTAGTTACACAATCCAGAAAAAGCTTTTACAACCAAATAAACCCAACCAAACAAAAAACAATCCCTAAAAATACTTTTACAAGATCTCATCTTACAATGCTAACTCTAATTCCTAAGTCTCTCTTTTTCCATACTGAAGAGACTTCAACAATCTTGAACAGCCACCCACAAAACCCTTTGGATTCTTCTTAAAATGTCACTGGTGGGAAAAAGCCTCCATCCATCAAATTAGTTTTTCATTCAAAACAGACATTTCATCTCTAATGATGATTCAGGCTTCTCCCAGGAAAAGCCAGGATTAGTTGGTCACTGATGCAGTGCCTTTCCATCAGGACACCCAACGTCCCTCCTGTACCACCACTCGTCTTCCCTCTGTCCCCTGCACCCAGCAGCCTCTACCACTGACATGGACACTTAAAACAGGCAAGGCTTTTTAAATTTTAGGTCAAATTCATAATTATTTGCCAGTGGCACATCAAAAGGCAATCACATGATGTGAGGGAACAAGGAGGTACTTCAGAGACGGGTCTAGATGGAAGTAGGGCTGGTCTTTAATTAAACTCCAACTACTGCCCACCTAAAATCCAGAGGTGACAGTGCAATCACAGCAATAGTGACAATTTTTAAAGACAGCAGAGTCACCACATGTTTTGCAAGTGTGTCTAAGACCTCCTTGATTTTTGTCCTGGATACACAGCCAAGCTCTGTCTGACTCAGCACGAAAGGGAATGTGCATCCTATTAACAGCAGTGCTTAAACCTTATTCCATAAAGAGTTTTCCAAGAGCACTCACATCTATTCTTCTTAATATCCCTCCCACATTAAGAAATGATTATCTAATACAGGGAGTAATCAGCTCATGGTCTTACTACAGTCAACCTCCTTGACAAAGCAGGGAAAAAAACACCCAACTGTGAAGCATTAGAAAGTCAAGGTTCAAAACATCCCCATTTATTGAGATCAATGCAAATTTATTTAGATCTCCATGCAACAAGACCAAGTGCTGCCTCTTGATACAGACTGGTGAATTCAAAGCCTCTATTTCTGTAATGGGCCTTCACCAGGACACACGGAATGTCACCATGAAGGACACACAGCCTCAACTGAGGGCAGAAAAGCTGGTGACAGCTAATCCAGAACTAGTTTAAATGTTAGTTTTAACACTTTCCCATGCCAGAACATTGTTAAACGCTGAATTTCATGTTGTCCTGCCAGTTTTCTAATCTGAGATACCAATATAGAAGAAAGGACTAATGGATAGTTAATTTATTACAGTATTACACACTCTTCCAAGTGAGAACTGAATGGCAGAGTTCAGGTGGGCACCAAGAGCCATCCAGATTGACGCAAATTTGTTCCCAACATGTCCTTTCTCATTCCATAGCCCCTCTCAGATCCATTTTCTCTGTATTACCCCAGGAAATGACACATACAAAAGGAAAACAGACATTTTTGTGGTGCTTAGGAGCAAAAATATGTACAAGTAGAAATATATAGAAGGCCAGAATACCTCCCATCGCTGCAGGCTAAATGAGTCATCCACTTCAGAATAATGACCAGTAATTAAACAAGAATCTGTAAAGCTGTTAAGTGCCCGTAACAATTCCAACCTATGACACTGAAGCTTCCCATGTACTGAAACCATCCATGTGATCTATCATACAGTGGAACCTCTTACAAAACAACCTCTCACCTATGGAAATTCTTCTCCCCAAGAAGCCAAACAAAAACAATTTAAAATATTTATGGCCGTAAAATTTCAGCCCTGTTCCATAAACTGATGAAGAGACATGACATCATGCTAACTACCTAGACCTGTCTGGTTGATAATAGTCCCAGGTTTCAGGCTGAAGACTGAACTGGAGGAGCGTGCAAGGGTGTGAACCTTACAGGTCAGCACAGATGCTGAACACAAATCTGACTGGCCAAAGCCAGAGCTGACACTCCAGCAAATATAGGAGGTCTGGGGGTGCAGGGCTGACACCACAAAAAACAAGGCTTGCAATATGTCTGCCTTCTTTTCAGCCTCCTTGGACTGAAGAGGAAGTTTTTCCTTAAAGGGACCTAATTGGTCCATCCTCCAGTCCCTGTATCCACAGTTCTGTTTTCATGTGGTACAGACTCTACACAATTCCTGATGCATTAGCAAAATAACAGCAAGCTCCATGCTCCAGTGGGACACTTCTATCTGGTTTTTATCAGCATAGCAAGCTGCATCTCCCTTTGCTCCATGATTTCCCTCACTACAGACCTGAGCTACATATCTTAAGGTTCCAGTGCTTTACTGAAGTCCTTTCACACAGCTCGTTTCTAAATCTTGTCTAGAAGTATTTGTTTTTCCCTTCCTAGCCCCTTACATCTCTTAAGTGCCGAGCACTTGGCCAGCCAATATTCCCAAATCAGGCTTCAAAGAGGCAATTCTGAATCGTCTTGACTCAGGTTGTGACAAGAAGGGGCAGGGGCCCCCAAAAGCGCGGTGCTCTGCTGCTGCAGGAGGGAGCAGATGGCCACCTTCCAGATGGCCGCCAACCTCGTCTCACCAACTGCAACATCTGCACCTCGAGTTACATCTCAGAGGATGGTCCTGACACAGACTGCAGGTCACTGCCCACGGCTCCCGGCCACACGGCTGCTCCACAAGCCAGAGCATTTTGCAAAATGCAGAATGACAAGCCTGAAAAAAGGTTACGACTAATTAAAGTTTGTAGCAGGGCACAGTTGAAAGAGAGTTCAAAAGTAGATGTTAGGGAGAAATCCATCTTAAATATACGTATTTTAAATGTTTCTCAAATCCAGCGTTTTGTCCCCAGCCACAAACATGCCTTGCTTTCCACATGGCACCTTGCAAACCTGGAATTAAGATGTGAACCATGCAAACCCAACCAACCCCAATGGTTTTGCTTCCAGGTCACTCCATAGTTGAGAAGGAGCTCATTTTTCAGCTTCCAGACCAAAAGTCTCTAACAGCACTACAAGAGCACTCAAAAATGGACTGGATCCAGCTTTAAACATGATAAACTTCCCAAGGCTCAGTGAAACAGTGGTCAATGAATTTTAGCTTGAAGTAGCAAAGAGTAATTTGTGAGTTCTGTACCATCTAAGTCTAATTTTAACACAGCCACAAATCATATGAACTTAATTCAACTCCTCTTTGGGGCAGTTAAACTTGAAACCTACCAACAGGAAGGTAACCAAACAATTTTTTCTGCCACAGTAAGAGGCTGGTATGAATTAATGGTTTCACCGATTTTACAGCATATATTCTTCTACAGTTAATCTAATAAATTCAAAAACTAAAATGCTACTGTTTTCTTACTCTGAATGCATAACCTCCTCAAAAAGACTGTTTCCAGACATTTAAAAGAAAAAACTTGTGTTTTACAATAGGAAAAGGGAGCACACCGCATTTCAAAATCCATTAAAATATAAAATTCTGGTTACAGGCTCAACAATCTGCCTAATTAGTTTTTTCTAATTAGCAGGATGCTCTAACCTCTTTAATAAGACTTCTGTGGACAGAATGTTCCATACTGGTTATCCATCTGAGGAAAAAACTAAACAAATACTTCTGAAGTGCAGCTAATAGAACAAACGTGGCTGGGCTTCATGGTCAGAAGCCTGCCCTGGCATGTAATACTGGCAATCTGCAAAAACATGAATTATTCTACCTTGGATACACTACTGCTCACACTAAACACCCCTCTGGATTTTAAAGACAAAATGAAAGTTGTTATATGCGCAACAGGCAATGAAATTACAGTTTCAAACAACATGCTGGAAGGCAAAATAAATAAATAAAATAATATTTAAAAAATAAAATTAAAAACAAAATAAAACATGCATGGACCAGACATCATGGAAAAGTGAGCTGAGGAGATAATGGGAAGGCAAATACCAGAGTGATGCTGTAACAACCCAGAGCGTGGCTGCAAAGCTGTTTGGCTGCACTGCAAAGCATTTGCTCAGTGCACACAGTTTTTGTACCTTCCTATTCATCATTCAGAGTCTTAGCGTGTACCTAGCAATTAACAGGCAACAGTGTTGCCTCCAAATCCCATTTTATCCAGTAATAAACGTTTTCATTATTCCCCTATATCAACCATGGCGTTCAAGAACTATGGGTTAAGAGCAATGGGGAGCCCCAGCAGTATCTGTGACCAGAGGAAAACTCGGGAGATAAAGAAAACTCAGGCCCCTGCTCCATTAGGAGCTTGTAGAGCAGCTGCTGAGCTTCATCTCAACAGCTGAAATATGCTTTATACTCCTTAAAAATGCAGGAAGCACACAAGCATCTCAAACTCCCTCCCTGCCACCAATTCATTCACCCCGATTCCACCCATGGCCCCAACATGTTGGTCTCATCACCCATCAGCAGACAGGAAAACTATTATATCCTTCACTTTTTTCCAATCAGTATCTAGGAAAACAAGAGCCATGTGCAAAATATAATCTAAGAACAGTCCCTTGAAAACCTCCTGCTAATGACAGGAGGTACAGAGGCACCATAAATATTGACTTCAAACACGCTGAGCCCCAGAGACCCCACGCACTCCACAATGTCAATGACCTTCCATGCAGCTGTTAGCATTGGAAATTAGGATTTTTCAAGTACAGATGCTTACTTTAATGCTGAATTTATATTCCACTCATCATAGCATAGCACAGTTAACAGTTGGACTTGATGCTCTTAGAGGTTTTCGCCAACCTTAATGACTCTGAGTCTATGATTAAAATTTAATATTTTTCTTCCGTATTGAAATGTGAAACTATATAAAAGTATTTTCCAGTGTGTTTACACCAGAATGAGTATTAATTCAAGGCAAGACCACTCTCCAGGTTATCTGCTCCATGTTAAAAAAAAAAATGGAAGAAAATGTAGGTTTTAGTGTATCTAACTCATGATGCAATTTGTAATACTCTGGTTTTCCAGATTCTTTTGTGGCAATTACTCTTTTCTGACACTCCTCCACCACTCCTGTCTATAGAGCTTTTGTCTTTTGGGGGCAACACCTGAGGTCTGTGTTTACAGCACTTCAGACCTGAATGCTTCAACAGCCACAGAAACCACTGAAAACCGATTCCAGACCAGGCTGGGCCCACAGGATCCTCTGCAGGGCTGGTATTAAACCTCAGGAGAGCAAGTTCTGCTGCAAACCAGATTCCACCTTGAGTAGATGGTAACACAACAGTCTGGAGGAGGTAAAGGTGAGGGCTCTTTAACCAAGTCCTCATCCAAAAAAGTCTCTTGACTGGAAAACATCATTTGAGTCATCAGTAACCAAAATGGTCAAATTGACCCCACACAAGTGAACTTCTCCCAGTCAGGACCGTGAAGTTTTGTCAAAGTCATGGAGAAACACAAGGACACCAAAAATCTGCTCCTGGCATAACTGAGAGTCACAAATACCAAGAGATGTCCAACACCTGATGGTAACTCAAGTTCCTTCCAAAGCACCCACCCATCTTTTTTCCTTCCACTCTGACACCCCACAGGTAAGACTTGGGGATGTAACAATAAATTGGAACCAACTTTAGTCTAGGATGATGACAACAAAGAAGGAATTCAAGGGGTAAAGTAAAAAAGAAAAAGAAAAACAAGAAAATGGTCACTCTACTAACAAAGAAAAAAAACCAACTTCAAAAACCTGCCAAAATCTCCTCCAAAATTCATCTCCTCTTCTTGCATAGTTTTAGCATCTTTAGCACTATTTCTCCAAATTCATTTGGCAGATAAAATTTTCAACTGTTAGGTTTTTAATAAAATTGACTACCATGAAATTTCTGCATTAAAAATAATTTAAAATAATTCAATTCCTCAGGGTTTAAGCATAGAGATGTCGCCATGCATGATCACTGCTCCATGTTTAGTGAGTTACAACTCTTCTGCCACGAGTAGCAAATGCATTTTGCTCACAAAAGCCAAAGGCACTGTCAAACCTGCAGCAATCTGCAGAACATTAGGAAAAAAATGCCTGCAAACTAACTGTTACTAGATAATGGTCCCATTTATCATTCTTAAATTCCATCTTTAATTAACAATGGGATATTCTCTTACATAAATAAAAAATTGCAGATGTTCTCAAATTACTCCCCTTCATTTTTTCTAGTTTTTCCATTATATAATATGCATAGAACTGTGTTCAGAAATTTTTTCATGTTATTACATAATACCAAAATACATGAAGATTTTTCCACATTCTAATTAAAAACACATCCTTTCACATGGAGTATGCTATATTAAACAATATTAGCACTCAAAGAAAACACGTTAACAGAAATCAGTAGGAATACCATTTAACTGCAAGAAAAACAGAATTTGAAATGAAGTTTCTGTTATTCTACTCATAATAATTTACACTTTTTCTTTAAAACATTTGGTAAATCACTAGTTTAAAGGACTGAAGTGGTTACATCAGGTAAGATGGTGTGAGAGAAACACTAGCCCCACTCTAAATACATTTTTCCCCATATAATTCTTAGAAATATTGTTAACAGGAATTATTTCTTCCAGTAATTCTGCAACAAGAAAATCATGTATTTGTTTTCAATGTTGTGTCCACTGCTGTTTCCTTCATTCTTTCTTCAAGTTGCAACTAGGCAGAAATATAAGTTTAAGTGTGCAACAAGTAAAATGGAAATTAAGAGAGCTGAAAAAAAAAAAAATGATGAACAAGAAGGCAAGGTTATAAACATAAACAATAAAAACAGTCAGTGCTCTGAAATGGAAAGCATTCTTTAAAATGACTGTGTCCACTGGACCATCAGAGTAAATGTGCAGGAGGAAGGGAGGAAAAGACAGGGACAAAGGACAAAGGCAAGAAAGGAAAAATACTGTCCAAGGGAACAAGGAAATTGTGGAAATCTTAATTACAGAAGGATGAACAAAAAAAATTCTTTCAGTTGCTTTGTATTCATCAAAGATATTCCAATTAATAGACACAATGTATGTATTCCTAATATTTTTTTTGAAGGGAAGCTAAATTCATCATCATAATGACTTGAAGCCTACCAATAACAGGTAAAATTCCCAAGATACTTAGGCTGAGAAGTATAAAAGGGAAGAGGAGGAGGAAATAAACTGATCAAACTGTGGTTTGGAGGAGTCAGAAGTTGATCCTAAATTAAATGTTTTCCATTGCCCCACCATTTGGCACATAGATGGTAATCAAAATCCTGCCTAGGTATGTGTTGCATGTTTAGGGAAGAAACAATATCATAATCCACAAAATTAAGTGGTTTCTGTGTTAATCTAGATGAGCATTTCTGTTTGATACAGAATGGCATTTATGAAGAAACCATCCATCCACAACCACCCTCACCCACCATGCCTCAGCTCACATCAGAACGGGCTCCAAGATCATGGCCTGAGTCCCTTGGATAAAACTACACCAGGAGGTGATGCCCTCGGAGAGCATCCAGTGGACTCCAGCCTTGTCTTAGGGGCATTCAGTCTTGCAATCCCAGAGGAATTGAGAAGATAAAACCTGGAAACACCTTTGGGCACACTTTCTAGAGTGACCACGGACCTGGTCAGTGCCTTCAAAATCCACACTGAAACTCATGCACACCCACAGCAGATGTTAACAGCCCTCAGCTGGCATAAAAAGCAGATGTGGAAAAAGAATCCTAAAATGGTTTGGGTTGGAAGGGACCTTAAAGACCATGCAGTTCCAAATCCCTTGCCATGGGAACCTTGGCTGCTCCAAGCCCCATCCAAGCTGGCTCTCAGGTACAGGCACATGGGCTGAAACAGGTAAGGAAAGGCCTCTGGATTCTTGGTCTGTTGAAGACTGGAAACTGAGATGTCACAACTACCTGAACCAAGACTTTCAAACTTCAATGTGTTTGGGTCAAGTTAAAGCTTACCAAAAAACACCCCAAAAATATATATATATTTATATTAGTGTTAAGGTAGGTCTTCTCCCAAAATTGCTTTGCTAAAAAACAGTTTGTACAATGTAAAATTCCTTTTCATTATGCATCAATTCACAAAACCCAGTCTAGTTGTGAGGACTCATTAAGAAAATTAGTTATTTATAACACCAGAACATAAAGCTATAGATCTAAACCACGTGCAAAGCAAGTACCTGGCAAAATTTATATATATAAGTTTATATAATATTTACTTTTTAGCTAAAAAAAAAATAACTGAGATTAGGAAAAAAAAGCAGCACCAAAAAAAAAGGGAAAAAAAAATCAATATTTTTCTCTTTATTAGATGCAAACTAAAGCTTTTTTTACTTTCCCTTTGGAAGATCAAATTAGTGTTATGGGCTGGAATGACAATGACTTGTGAAAGTATCATATTCTTTATAATATAGTAGTGTATATGTTTGTTATTTGGAAATAGAAATGTAATCCATAACTAATCTAGAAATAAAATATATACACAGCAAGCATTTAAAAGGACAGATAAAATCCTCATTAAAATCCTAAGTGCAGAAATACTGAATCATAATGCACAATTTCATTACATTTTACTGCCAGCAATGTAAATATCAATTCTCCAGGTGATTCATAAAATTCATTTTAGAAAGAAAAATAAGGATTTCACCCGGCATTTGAAAACATTAAGGAAAACACATGCTAGGGTTTGAAAACCCAGACTGTTCTTTCCTTCTCTCATCAGAATATTTTGCTGGAATTTCAGCAAATCTTTTACACATCAAACAGACAACTGCCATTTCACATTAGCACTTTGTACAGATCACCCAGCAGTCCCAGCCCGCGTCCTTCCCGGCCCTGCACCTCTCCCCGCATTGTCTTCATCATTCCCATCTTACTTCTGCCAAATCTCAGCTCCCATATATACACGTCCCCTGACTTCAAAGGAAGGAGCCTGCATTTAAACTCATCTAAACCCTCTTTTAACTATCCAAATTGTGAAATTGCCTAATAATGGGAGAGTATTTAAGGGGGGGGGAAGGCATGTTGGACAAATTAACCAAGTAAAGTTTTTGGAGGGAAGAGTGCATGTGGGGGTTTCCACACAAAAACGTAAAGAAAACCTGTCACTTTTAAAATGAATAGCTACCATCTGCCAGCATTTTATCTGAGGCAAAGTTGATTAATGCAAAGTGAATGTTTAAGATCACATTGCTGTCTGCCTGAATAAATTTCAGGTAGTTTACTTGGGAGGTTTTTTTGTCCTATTTCTTAGAAGATTTTTTTTTCTGTTCTCATTGGATCGCCCCCTCCAAGTTTTTCGGCAGCCAGAGCTAAGAATAAAAACATTTCTTCTTAAATCATTGTGCTGTACAAGGACTTTTAAGTACCAGAGCATTGTTTCTGGCCCCCCAGAACACGGGAATTCATCTGCCTCAAAAGGACATCCCACCTCCTTCATCAGCTTCACAAAAACTTTTCAGGCAGCCTCTCTCCATCATACTGAAAAGGAAATTTTCGCAGTCTGGTTGCGAGCAGAGAAATAACAGCAGTGCTGTTATCCTCAACATAAAATGATTTTGCCTCTAGACCATCCCTAATTTTTTACTTCATATTTTTACTGGGTTAAGTTCTTTTACCAGATTAAATTTTTTTACCAATTATTTAATCATTTGCTTTTATTTACACTATCTTCCTCATCAAAAAAGCAAAACAATTATAGATTCTAAACCTCTTCTCTGTTAACTTTAACACCTTGGTTTGTATTAGTGTTCTGTTAAAAATCATTCTCAAATCCATTTGATAATATGCTCCCCTTCACAAATTCTCTCTGACCGATAACATTTTCAGGAGAAGTTTCCAGAACAGGTTTTGCGTCATTTTAACCTAAATCAAACAAAACCCAGTTTTACACATGCATTCCCGTGTTACGTTTTCCCAGCATCAGATGGCCTCCAAGTCCTCCCTCAGCAGAGAGAATTTCACACCCCTTATCCAGGCTGGGACACCCTCTATTATCCAGGGCTACAGCAGTGGAGGGCATCATCTGTGCTAAGTGGTGGAGCTTCGTGCCGTTCCATATGGACGGATACTCTCTCTGCTTACGCTCGAAGCTGGCTGGACACCAGCCAGCTCTGGTCAGAAGTCACCAAGTTGTTTTAGCTCAGTACATGGTGCCTGTGTCTCGTATCTCAGTAGGGTTTATTGGTTTAGGCTCAACATGGTGCTAGGACGGCCATCTGGCCCCCGGAGCGGAGCGAACTCCCAGCCAGCTCCCTCGGAGCGTGGGCAGGACAAACGTGTGTGCGTTTGCACCAGCCCGTGTGAACTAACCTAGGTGAACTCAAGCGATTTTGTTCAGGGGAGAAAAAAAATGCGAGCAAGTTGAGCACTAATGAAATGAAAGAAGTAATGACCCTTCGTTCAGCGAGGGAGCGGAAAAGCGGAGCACAGGGTGAAGCAGTGGCTCCCACACCCTCCTTTGGGCACCGCGACAGAAAGGTGAGAATGTGGATATTTGCGATTGAGTTACACCCACACGGTGTTTTTAATCAAAAAAGTGTTTAAGGCCAGCTTGGGTAGGGCTTGGAGAAAGCTGGTCTAGTGGAAGGTGCCCCTGCCCATGGCAGAGGGGTTGGAACAACATGGTCACCTCCAACCCAACCCAGTCTGTGATTATGTGCTTCTGGGAGACCTGAACCCTGTCTTTATGGGATACTGGATATTACATTAGGTCACCTTATACAGTCACGCCTTTACATCAGCTCATCAAAGCACAAGGGATCTCTAGGAGCACATTCCCTTCCTCTCCAGGAGCACATTCCACTGTGCCTCATACAAAACTGCAGTTAAAACACACAGAGCAACAAAGACATGGGGTGAAACCAAGACCACTTCTGGGCAGAAGATTATTCAGTAATTACAAAGAGATGAGCCATGTCCCATCTTCAAATGCAGTGAATTTGAGCAGTAACATCAAAATACACACACTTAGTAGCTAATGCTATGAATGGGATTTACGTTTATTCACCTATATATAGAAGCAAACATCATAAAATATGCCCAAGAAGTCCCAAACAGTATCAGATTAACTTCTTTTTTTTTTTTTTTTCAATTTGCAGGTAAAGGGTTATCTTCTTTTAACTAATGTACTACTCATACATACAATTTATCCATTCCTTACCTGAGCATTATGAGGGCCAAATTCTAGGAAGGCCTCTAATGCAGGACAAATTATTGCAGTTCCTACAAAGATTATATAAAGATTTCCAGTATTTCACAGAAATATGTAAACAGGGAGGAATGCTTCCAGCACAAGCGGGTGTCTATGTATTCAGATTTAATGAAATTTGCCCTGCCCTGCTTTGAGTCACAGCCTAAAACACCTTCTCCAGGGCATGCAGGAATGTTTCTGAAAACAAAATCCATAGAAAACAGTTAAATCCTCAAGCTTGCAAACACTCACATATCCACACAACGTTATGTTTTCAGTAGGATTGAACCACTCACTGGAATAAAAATTTAAAAGATTGCTGTTTTTAAGACATTTAGGGGACACAGACCACCAGTTAATAAAGAATTCACTCTATAATAAGGTATTTTCTCTTTATAGAATAGAACAAAAGCATCAGATCTGAAAGAGTCTTAAATCTAGTAGTTTTAATAGAATATTAAAAACAAAACCTAAAATCAAAAAACAACCACATCTACACTATACACTGTTGAAATACACTCTCCTTTGCTGAACACCACACCCCCAGGTTGGGGTTTTTTTTCAGAGCTCTATTAATTGAAAACAATAATTTGTTTTCTCTTTTCTAAAATGTAAAAAGCACAGAATTTGTCTTTAAAATACTGTTGTCAGATATCAAGGGGTATATATATGCTAACATTTACCCTAGGGGTATTTCAGGGCTAGGATCTGTTGCAAATAAAATCTTTATTCATATGAACAGCTACCTGGGGGGCAATACTGAATGTTATACATAATATTTATATATATATGTTTAAAAGAATCTAGCAGTGCTATTAAAACACACTGGAAGCTACACTGAATTTAGTCACTTCTCTTTTACAGATCCAAGTCTTACATGCCTAACTTTTTGGGGTATGAATTACTTTCTGTAGAAGATAGCTCCTAAAATATAAACTCTTTCCATCTAATGTGTCATACCAGTGTTTTACTATCCGTAATTTAATACATTGTTCACTGTAATAAAGCAAATAACTACAGGAAAAAATGAAAGCATTTTTTTTCAATAAATTGTGAAACAGCATGTTCAAATTTGAGAACTATCCTTGAGTCAAGAAGAAAAACAAGGCTAAAAATTTTTTTTTTTTAACATGTTTTCTAGAATTACAGAATAGTTGCTGTGTGCTATGGAAAACAACTTTAGGCTAAAGATCAGACATCCACATTTATCAAGGAGTTGAAGCTGTCTGAAGGAAGTTGGAAGACACAGAAGAGAACACAGCAGCTCTGCAGAGTGCCAGCAGCCTGAGGAGGCTCTGCTGGACCTTCCAAATTCATTGAATGAAGAAGATAATATCCCACCAACTGCTAACAAAACTCTCAGATTGTTGAAAACCTTGTCTAGAGAAAGCAGACAGTAATTCCTCCCTTTTTCAATGCATTTTAAATGCTATGATTAGGGAACTGTCACCACAAGAATGAAACTACTCGTATGAACGCAACATCCAAACACCTTCTTTCCAATTAAGGAAAAATCGTGTGTGACTCTACAGCAATCAAAACTCAATCTGTGGCTGCTGCACATCAATCTATGAGACCATTTCAAGCTCTCTAGGCAAGTGATCCACCTTTAAATTCTCCTTCTGGCCTTCCAAGTTGAATGGACTCTGCATGTCCGGGCTCCAAGTTCCTCAGGGCTCCCGTGCTCCTCTCAGCAGATGAAGGGAGATGTGAGCTGGTTTAACACACTGCTCAACAAAGCCAGGAAAACAGAAAAGCAACACTTTTCCGGAGAAATGCAGCACAGACTTTGCATTGGGGAATTAATACAAATCCATGCAGTGCTGCAGCTCAAACACTGAGCGTCCGATATCTTCCGTACCAGCTCCGTGTGTTCCCCGTGGAGGCTGAGGACACCTTATCCCTGTGACAAACCCGGGGAGATCTCCACGTTCTTGGGAACATGATGTTACTGAACACGGACAGAGAGGCCGTACATTTCACAAAAGTAACATTAAATGTCCCGTTTGTTACCAACTCAGCTTTAGTTCCTGCTCAAGGGAGGACACGTCTGTTCTCTGATAAAACAATTAGCAAGTTCATCACAGAAACTCTCCGCTCACTGCAGAGTATCTGAATTTAACATCTACGGCTCCGCACTGTGTCCTTTGTTTCAAAAGCACTTTTTAAGACTACTCCTTAACTCACTGAGTGTCATATTTAAACTAACAAACCTTCCTCCTCCCAAAAATCAGTTTATATAGATAGAATTCTAAGTCTTTTAAAACATATCTACACTACTTCTCTAAAATGTATCTAACATCAGACTTAACAGCATTAGTATTACTTCTCACACATAGCAGGATCTTGAAATAAAGTACAGTTTGAACATAAAGATTTAGTAAGGCAGCTCCGTTACCAGAAGTGTTTGCACTTGGAAGATCCGTGACCTTTCTGCATTATTAAACACACAAATAAAAACAAGGTATTTACGAAATGTCACATTTATGAAAAGCACTTATAAAAGAAAGGTTTTTTTCGTAAATAATGTCAATATTATAAGTAATGCAAATTTAGTATTCTCCACGACCTCACAAGGAGTTTGAAATATTTAAATGTGCAATTCCAAACACGCAGTCCTGCCAGTTCGCAGTGGAATTTTGTCTTTGCAAACTACTACCTGGGAAGCTGATCTTCAGTGGTTACTAGAAAGCTTAGAAATAACAGAATCAAAACTAATTTTAATCAATGTTTTTTCTAATAGAGTTGTCATCCTTACTAGGTTGCAGTCTGATGCACTTATACTTTCAATTTCAGAAAATAATCAAAACATTCAATTATAAAACAAACATTAAAAATGTGCAAGTAAAGTAGAAGGTACCTCTAATCAGTTTTCCTCTCACCAGCCATATCAGCCCTTGATCCTAAAATTTTATGCTGCCTGCGAGGACAAGGTAAAAAATTCTATTTTAACCATCGCATCTTTGTCAACTTAGACTATTTGATTCCCTCTGCTCCAACCCGAACGGCACCAGCAAAGAAAACGCTTTCCTCTCCTTAAGATGCTCCATTGGTTAGATCAGATTTATTTGCTGTCAGTAAAGGTTGTATTTGCACATAAGTCTATGACAGATTGCAAGTTTATTAACTTCAAGTGAGTTTTCAGGCTGCTGGGTTGAGGTTTTTTTGTTGTGTTGTTGGGTTTTTTGTGGGATTTTGCTTTTTTTTTGGTTTGTTTTTTTTTTGTCAGCGCTCACTCCCCCTTTCCCCAAGATGTGGGTTACTTGACAAATTGGAGTTAAGTTATCTTAGGTCAATGTAACTGTAAGTTAAACTAATGAAGTGTATGTCTATGAGTGATGTCTGATTAGTTTAATACAGTTAGTGCTGGACAGCTTGGGCTGCTGACCTTGAAGGAACACAGATAACATTGTGATGCGTTGGAGGATGTGGTTGTGATACAAGACAAATTTACATAACAGTTTGTCATGTACACTCCTCCAAAACAAAACTGTTGCAAAAAGAAAGCAAGAGGAAACCAACGCTAAATGCCTCGCACAAGACAAAACGGGGAAAATTAATTATAACGTTTGGCTTGGGGTGGGAGATTATTTTAAACGGGAGCCAAAAGTAGGCACAGAAAAGGTGTACATTTACACACTATGTGTTCCAAGATGGGTTAGACATTGTGCTGGGTAGCACTGAGCAAATGCAGCCTTCTACAGCACAAATCTACTCTTGAAAAATGATATTCCTTCCTCAGGAAGCACCTACTCACTCAGGGTAACAAATAACAGACCCAGCTCTGAAATGCAACTCGTTGGCACATCATTCAGGTGTGCTCAGAGGCCTGCTGAAGCTCATTCTGCTGCTGAAAAGCAGCTAAAAGAACCCTGTGCATGAACAGTCTCTCCCCTTGCAGGTACACAGTCCCCCCACAACGCCCTGCATGCTCTGAGCAGGGCTCTATCTCACTGCTCCAGACAATCGCCTCGCCACATCTCATCTGATCAGGTAGGCCAAGCAAAACTGCTGGGTTTAGAGACAGCTTGGCTCTGGAGTGACTGATTCTCACTACACGATAGCTATCTTGTTGACCTAAATAGCCTGCTTTTATCAGCCCAGGTTCTAGCTGGTGGAAATTTGCCATTTACATAAATGTATAATTGACACCCACCCAGTTGCTGGCACGTTACGGAACTGGACCATCATTAAGATAAAACTGCTCCCTTAATCCTCCAGGTCAGCCTGAGCAGGACACTGATAAATCAGACTTGCTAACAGATACATGGGAGGGCACGTGAGGAAGCTTGCAGTGTTCACATCCGTGCCATCTCTCAGCCTAATCTGTGAAGCACAGTTTAAACCTTTCAGAATGACTGAGCTCACATGATAAATTTCAAATAAGAGATACACATACATATAGAGACATCAGGTATCCAGATACTGAGAGACTCTCACGGACTGGAGATGAAAGGCAAAACAGTCTACGAAATTCTAAATAAAACATATAATTTCCCAGTTATACACCAAGAGGAAATCCAATTGCTTCCCCATACACCCTTGAGTGCACGTAAGGTCTAAACTCAAGAGACCTGTTTGAAAGCATCTCTGTAATTTGAGTTTAGAAATTGTTCAATCCCTTGGTTACCTGTAATTAGAACTTGTTGGCACTGTTTGCATGAAATAAAGAGCAGAAGTCCGTGCCTTCCAATGCCACTTCTTGGCTGGGAGTGTGCACAGGACACAATCTTCTTGTAGCTCTTCCTGGAGAAGATCCATCAGCTGTTTGTGGGAACCACCATAAAACGGTTCAATGAGAAGGACACTCATTTTCCAAGTACTTCAGAACTGTCTGAAATTTGAAAATGAAAATAGAGAGGTATTTTACTTTAGAAACATGTATTTATTATCTTTATCTATTATTATTATTATCTATATCTTTATCTATTATCATTATTATTCAAGAAAATTATATTGGAAGAAGAAATTTATTGCAAGGCCTTATAGTATCTTCAGTTTTCCTATAAAATTAATCCTTAATATTATATTAATGAGTTTACTTCAGAAAAGGCTACTTAGCAATTATGAAGACTAGATTATTTTGACCTTTAAAAGATACTGTCTGTAATTTTTAAACAAATGAAAATGTGCAGGACTTAAGAATACATTGTATTTGAATTTATGGGTTTGTTTTCAATGAGGTATTTTAAAAAAGCTTTACTTTACACACTAACTCACAAACACTGTCAATTATTCCATAACTTAGGATATATCTTATTCATTCCTATATAAGTTTCCCTCCTTTTCCTGGTGGCAGCAAAAATTAAAGAGCAATTCTAACACACTTCAGCCAGAACAGTTGCCAGTAACAGTGATTTGGGTAAGTGACTTAAAGAGAGAAGCTTGGGGAGATGCAGTTGGGGCATCCCCCACGACACTCTCCTGAATCACTGGGAGCTGGGATCACCACGCCAGCAACAACAGAAGATGTAAACCATCTTATGTCTTCTGAATACTCCAAAGTGGCTGGAAGAGAACACCAGAGGAGGCTCAAGGAAGTTCCGAGACAAGAAGCCACAGAGCTGCTTGCAAACAGGATGCAGAACGCGCTGCCCAAAGCGAGGGGACAGATGAACACCCGGTGACTATTGCTCACCGCCCTCATGAGTCACACCCTTGAGGTACTCAAAAGCTGCTTTTCACATGCTTCGAGCAAAACCACCACATACAAAAGCTGAAAAAAAAAACCCTGAAAGGTGTTCACCATCCACAAACACCTCCCTCATGGTTTCCCTCTCAACACTCCCTAAGAAGGATGGTCTGTCTCCTAAACTCAAGTTACTCAGGACTCGTGTTTGACACCGTACATTGCAAGACCTTACAACCATTTCCTGACCTGCAATTTCTAATGGTTTCAGACTGTAATCCTTATCTTACCAAAACCTCTGGTGACAAGAAGTGAGAATTCAACAGAGAACTACATACTCTCCTGAAAATCTCAATCAACCATAATTGAGAAATTTAGTTTGATACAAGATCAGGTTAAAAATATTATGTATTCTGTAATAACAGGGCAGAAAACAAATGAAAAGCCTTTTAAGTGCACCATAGCTATCAGAAGATCAGTTAACCAGCAATAAAAATCCAAATATTGAATCATTTTAATGGGGAGACAAAACATCAGAAACCTTCAGGTAGCTTTTTGTTGTTGGCCCACCATAGTGCCAAATGAAATGTTGGTGTAGAGCTTCTGGGTCATTACAGAACAAACACCAAGAGAAAAAATATTCCACGTTCCAACTTTCTTACCCTAATCCAGCCTGGATTCAGGTTATCATTTGCTCTATTATTCACTCCCCCATAATATTTCAAACAAATTACTTGTTTTAACAAACATGTTCTTTGCAAAATCAAAAAGAAAGCCATCTGGAAGCAGAGACTTCACTCCATTTTGGAGCTTGCTTCTTTTCAGGTAGCAGAGCAGTTTCTGATCTCTTTTCCACTGACCTAATTTCAAAGAAATCACACTTTTGAGATCACTGACGTTTTCTGAATTTACAATGATGTAACCAAAATCATACTCTCTCCTCCAAAGCCCCTTTGGAGCCTGCAGGGTAATAACTGCTATAAAAACACAAGCTGTGGTTTAGAATCTGCACTATTCACCTAAAGAACAATTTGTAATTAATCATGCTATGCTTGTCATCAAATGCCACCGAAAATTTAATTCAAAGGACTAAAGGGAAGCGTTTTATAAATTCAGCCCCTAAAAACAGGGGTATGTGAAAAGTTGGTAAATGCCAATGAGTCAGTCACTCGGGGAGGCTTGCAACTAATTTACAAATCATTAGCAGTATCAGTAATAAAGCAATTTGTTCATGAAGCATCTGATCAAATCACACTTCATCAGACTAGTTCTGAAACTGGTTTTATCACCAGGTTTAGCTGAACCCACACTGTGCTCTTTGGTTTTATTTTGCACCAGTTTTCACTGTACATCCCTCATGGGGACAGAGAATGACTGTACGTGCTGACAGTAAGAGATTGCTCAGTCCTCGTGTTTCCTCCTGCTCAAAGATCCTGACATTTGGTTAATTATTCTGCATTTACTTACCTTTAGATCTATTAGCGAAACTGCATGATGCAAATATTACACAAGTATCGCCATACAATAAGCCCCCTTTAGCTATTTACATTGGGAAACTGGGTTGAAATCGTGGATGTGTCGTGGAGTGGGTGTTAAAATAGCTCTTGATATGTAATTCTTCACAATAACACTCATAGACCCTGTGGCAGCAGCCCGTGAGGGTGACAATCAGCAATGACACATTTTTTTCAGGGACGACCTAAAGCTCAAAGGTTTTCTTACAAAACTCACTCGCCCAAAAAAATTTAGGTGCTGCTTATTAAAATCCTCACTAGCACTTGTTGGATTCTGTTGTCGTGTGATCTCTGTACATTAGCAGCAATATACATCAAATTCCATTTAGAAAAAAAATGTTATAATGTTATTTAAGAAGCAGTATATGGTTTATTTTATTCTTTTCTGTTGTTTGTTTTTAAATAAGATGCTACCTACATAAGATCCGACTAAAGGATAATGGCAGTACAATATATGTCACATTCACTTCAGGGCTTGACTAAGATGGAGCAATGAAAAAGTCAATAAATTTTTTGTTTTTAAAAGATACATTGATAATGCTAAGGAAATTATATTATACATAACTAATAATTTCTTATACTTAGAAAGACACAGAGGAGGTAGGACACAGTCATTTGGCTCATATTTCACCCACATGACTTCCAGTTTTGTTCACGTACAAAAATAACAGCTATTATTTTTGCTTTATTTCCCTTGACCCAGCCAAGTTAAGGTAAATATGTACCATAAACTCCTCAGAGGTCTCCAAAAGACACAGCTGATAAATGGCCTGAGAACATTCACCGTATCTGATGGAATGCAATCCTCAATTAAATATAAATCACTCCAGGTATTCTTTTCCCCATTTCAAAGAAAACAACAAATATTAGAAAAACAGAACTGCTTCCCCTTTCTCATTACAGTATTTCCTCTCTGGAGCCAGCAATCCTGGGTGTTCCTCAAACAGCTCAACCTCATCCACACGGCTGCGGATTCTTTCCTTTGAAAATTTCCTACTCTGTCTTTACCATACAGAGCAGCACATTCTTCAGGATACACATTACACATCTAAAAAAAAAATCCTTCCAAGTGGTAACAGTGTCAAAATGACATGACTAATACAGAGGTATACTGAAGTACTGAGAAGCGTAGGTGGGTAATTAGGTGCTGTCTCAAAGCCAGCAGCTCACAGTGACATTCAGCCAGGACTTTTGTCACTTGCTGCAGCTCTACCCCACACTGAAACACGGCAAGTGATGGAGTCCCTGAAAGGGCCACTGCTGTTTGAACCAATAATTTCCTTTTAAAAGGAAGTCTGAGTACTGTACAGAGTAATAAATAAAAATTTACTTTAAAGGCAGGGAAGAATTAACTGTTCAACCAGCCACAAAACCATGGCTTCTTTTTAAACTCTAGGTGAACACCATCTTAGGTATTTTTGTTAACCAACCCAGGCAGAGAAAACCCATCATTTTCCACAATTTATTAAAGAACACACGTTCACTCTGTCTTACATACAGAAGTGTGGTTTCACAAACATCAGCACAGCTCACATCAGGAAGCCATAATTAGCTCTGTTCGTTGACGTACTCAGACAACATAAATTACAGACCACGTTTAAGTATCTGTCCAACAAAACAGCTGAGCAACCATCCAAACCCAAAGGAATAATTGTTAATATATTCCACAGGTAGAGATCTGCTATTAGTTACAGGAAATAAGGTATATGGTTTCAGTAATGATTGTTTTAACCGTCACAGTCCCACACGTATGAGAAATTTATTCCGCCACTGTATCCGCACGCGGTTCAGTGTCTCGTAACTCAACCCACTGCAAAACCCACCAGGTACGAACTGTGGACACCAACATACTTAAACCTTTGATGGTTTCACATAAACACACTGCAATGGCTGATACAGGCAAAAAATTTCCATGTTCCACGTTGCAATAAAATGAGATTTTCCAAAGGACTATCAAGAATCTTTACCTTTCCTCCTCTGCCCCTTCTCTCTCCCATCCCCACCTGAAGTGGGGAGGTGGTGTAAATACACACAGAGATTGAAAGAGCCTGCATTGCCCTCCCACTCATGACAGTGACTCACCGAAACCCCGGAGCTGTACCTTAAACACAATCACATTTTAAGGTTTGACCAAAACTTGTATTTAGATCACCCAAAAGTACCAGCTCTGAGGTTTGTCATTGCTAAACTGCATAAGCGAAAATTACAATTTATCTTTTACATAAATCAACTGGAAAAAGCAAGAAATCCTCCACTTCTTTTGAAAATGTGGTAAACCAAAATCGTTCACCTGTATTTGGATGGCTCAGCAGCAGTAACATTAATTTACTGGTGACAACCATAAACCACAGTCTAGTCCACACACACAGCCTTGAGAGTTGCAAACACCTACAGAATACCAAAATCTACCATCACCTGGAGGCAGAAAGGAATGAAACCTGCATGGATTGCCCGGCCTGCTTTGGTTTCACTAAAATACCACATCTCATTTTTACTGTGCTTAAGATCTACACATACAAGGGCACAGAGTGACAGAATGAGGGGAATGGCTTTAAACAGAAGGAAGGTAGGTTTAGATCAGAGATTAGGAGGAAATCCTTCCCTGTGAGAGTGGTGAGGGCCTGGTACGGGTTGCCCAGAGGAGCTGTGGCTGCCCCATGCCTGGAAGTGTCCAAGGCCAGGTTGGAGCAAGCTGGGATAGTGGGAGGTGTCCCTGCCCATGGCAGAGGGTGGAACTGAATGGGCTTTAAGGTCCCTTCCAACCCAAACCATTCTGTGATTCTACGACATAATCAGAATTGCAAACAATATAATTTTTAAAGAATTGGTTTGATCTTAAGCAAACTGAGGATTGCCAGGTTCAGTTCTTACACCTGTGTTTTCAACCCCAAGATGGAACACAGGAATTGGAAGTTCGAGTTTTAAGATGTCCCTTGGCTATCAATCCAGAGACACCCTGACACAAGAGACAGTAAAGGCTCCTTTTGGAGTTTATGTGCTTAGAAAGTAACGTGCTGTAAAATCTGCACATTACCCTGTGAATGCTAAGTCAACAATATTGCTATAAATCCTTAGGAAAAAGTTGTTAATGCATATGCAGTGTATGCATTTTAAAACTCAGTATTTAAATTGTTTTACTATTTTTGTCTAGGCAAAGGCACTAATGACCTTCATAATTTTCTGTTGTAAATCAAATTTGCTTTTTTCCAGCTACAGAAAACCAAAAAAATTTAATCCCTAGACTTCCCTTTGCACCTTCTTCCCTGACACAGTCTGAGACTGCCATAAATACTTTGCATCTATACTTCTAGCCATCCTCAATCAACATCTTTGAAGATCTTAATCTATACTGAATAAATTATTGCAATTTATTCTTTTTTTCCAGTGGAGAAAGACATCTGTGCATCACATTTATGGTTAACTCAAAACCACAACAGTCAACACTACCTCGGTGGGGAAGCCTCCATCCCCCTTTGGAGCACAGCACTCCAAAGGTACATTTTCAGGGAAATTTCACTGACTGATATGCTGATCCTCAGTACATTGGGAATGCCAATTACAATACACAACTTGGTTTCTTTGTGTCTGATTGAACCTCCTATATTGTGTACACGGGAAGAAATACTGCTCAGGACAGGGTATGAGGGATACTCAGTACTCTGGAAACTATTTTCACCAATTCAGATTAACAAAGGCAAATTAAGCATTGCTAATATTTAATTAGGATAAAATTTTCTTCCAAAGAAAGGCAAAATAGAAGGGAAAAAGACACAGAAAAGGTGTGATGGAGAACCAGGGTCACGCTCTGCCAGGGAAAAAACTACAGGCACAATCACCCATCACCAGCAAACCCAATTAACTCTTCCACAGGGTTTGTTCCCCTGTCTCCTTCCTTTAATGGTCCAAATAGATTTACAGAAGTTGACATGAGTATGCTGCAGAGCAGTAGATATTCAATAATCATCTTCACAAAAAGTTTTACATTATTTTGAGGAGCTTTTACCACTAACAGGTTATTTTTTTTTAAAGATAAAATAAAAAATAAAAAAATACAGATCTAATATGAGAGTATAACCTCATGTAAGAGCATGCCAGGTTTGCAATTGGATTTGAGAGAAAATTAATTATTCTGATTTAACAGTTAATTATAAGCTCCCATTTGCCCTATAACTCAAAAGCCTGGAAAAATGAAAACTGATTTTAACAGAGACTGCTAAAGTTGTTAAATGGTACAAATGGTACCTTGGCTTTATCTAACTTATTTGCAGTGTGTTTACAGTAGTTGAAGGATCAACACAGTTTACAGGACTCAACATTTCCAGTGCTGCACCTATGACTAGATTTGATAACACTGATGATGCTGAAGGCTTACATTAGGTTTAAACAGATGAAGGATCCTTGATTTAGAGAATCTCTAAGAGGAGAGGGAACTAATAGGTGTGGTAATGGGAGATGTAGCACTATTTTTAAACTTGACAGGAGACATATGAGTTGCTGGTTCCCTATTATAGAAAAAGTCCCAGTCTGGTAATAATGGGCTGGCATCTTGAAATTCCTCCGATTTATTAGGAATATGATGAGAAATGTGCTCCACACGCTCTGAGCTTCAGACCAGAAAGGTAAGAATTACAATGTGCATTCATGGCCAGTTTAAGAACATATGTATTCATGTTAAAAAAGTCACAAATATTTTAACTAATTTTATTTGAAAGTCATAGTCTACAGTTCATATTAGCTGATTGATTAAAAGACAAAGCACTTGCTAGAAGCTATCATTAGTCACTCCGTGAGGTAATAAAAATCGCCCTACATCAAAAAGTTTCCCCAGCAAATTTGAAGTAGTAAAATGCTAAATGAAGAGCAAATCACTCTTGTATCAACAAAATTTGGGATTGAAGACTTAAACTGCTCTTGTACAAAAGCTGGAATTGCAAGAGTTAATTTAAACATTAATTTAAACATTAGGCTTGGTAGCCTGAGATGTTTGGCAGCAACACTTGAGTGGGCACAAGCCAGATTTATTTTGCAGTCAGAAGGTATCCCTTTGAATATGTGATGAAAGGATCTGCATCTTCAGTCACACCTTGAGTCCACAAAGAGGATGGAATGAGATCTACTGTCAAATCAAGTTCAACTGTGAAATCAGGGAGGGGTCCCACACACAGGAGCAATTCTGAGGGCAGGTGGCCAGAAAGCCAACCCTGTCCTGGGCTGCATCCAAAGCCATGGGGGCAGCAGGCTGAGAGAGGGGATTCTACCCCTCTGCTCCCATGAGATGCCACCTGCAGAGCTGCATCCAGCTCTGGGGTCCTCAGTACGAGAGAGATGTGGACTTGGTAAAGCCGAGCTGGGGGTGTTCAGCTGGAGAAGAGAAGGCTCCAGGGAGACCTTAGAGCCCCTTCCAGCACCTAAAGGGGCTCCAGGAGAGCTGGAGAGAGACTTGGGACAAGGGATGGAGGGACAGGACACAGGGAACAGATTCACACTGACAAAGGGTTAGATGAGATATGAGGACAAAATTCCTCCCTGTGAGGGTGGGGAGCCCCTGGCACAGGTTGCCCCATCCCTGGAAATGTCCAAAGCCAGGCTGGACAAGGCTTAGAGAAACCTGGGATAGGGGAAGGTGTCCCTGCCCATGGTAGGGGGTGGAATGGGATGAGCTTTAAGGTCTCTTCCCACCCAAACCATTCTGTGATGCAAAGTTCACAAGACATGTAAGATTACTTCAAAATTTATTTCAACCATGATAGAAAATGGACTTCAAAAGAGGAGCCAAATGTACCTGCCATGTTTTTCACCTTAAGACCCGCAACACAAGCAATTTAAATGACAGTCATGAGGATTTTGCCAATCTACAAAATCCTTCAACAAGGGAAGACAATAAATGATCAAGTTATTGTTTTTTCTAAGATGCAGCATTTAAGTACTGGATCCCTACAGCAGTGTGGGTATGATGCTTCTGTGATTCACTAAGTAACTTCAAGGACGAAATCCTACCTGTACAAAAAAGTCCTCACTTTCAAATATTAAGCAGTAAATTTTAACAGATGAAATAATATTTTGGTCTTTCACTTGCCCAATTCTTTTCACCTCAGGAGAGAGCTGAACCAAGGCTTCATGCTATGAAGCCATGAGAACAGAAATACCTCTCATTAACTTCTGTGCAGTCAGCACCGTATTATGGCTTTCAGAAACCCCTCGAAAGCTCTCAGAGTCAATAGCAAACACCATACAACACTGAATGAGGGCTTCATATAGCACTAAACATATTTTTCCATGTTAACAATATTTATATCCTATTTCCAACTTGACATGCAGATGATGTGTTACCCACATCAATTTATAAATCCAGCACAATGGGAGTTGCCAATTTGATTTAGTGGTGCAGCACCCTGTTTCCTGTAAATAATTTCCCTACCAGGCTTTGACTAAGCCCTCTGAAAGGGCTCTAGAAATATTAAAGGCTCCAGATTCTGGCTAAAATGCTTTCTGACAGCTCACTGCAAGTGTTCCCCAGCATCTCTGCTGACCCAAGAATAGCAAATTTAATGACTTAAGTCACTTGTTTCCATCCTCTTGTCTGCAGAGCTTGCAAAACACTTCAAGGCTTGGCTTAAAGCAATAAAGAAAAGTGTATTCATACATTTTATTTTACTTCACAAGTATCAGAAAGTTAAGGGGTCTGCCTCCTCCACTGGGAAGTATCTATGGATACACACATTGCAGAAAGCTGAAAAACACTGACACGAGTTAAATAAACATGTCTGGTATCATCTGCCAATTGAAATGGTGAGCATTGCAGGAAATATTTGTTTTCCATGAATAAAAGCGATACACAAGCATCTCAAAACAATCTGTTTTGGAAGGTTATTTTGGTTGTTTTGTAAACAAGTTTAGGTTCTGAGCTGATGTTTTCAAAACAGATACTGCAAAGCGAATAAATATTCATGTCTGGGGGAGACCCTAACAGACATGAAACAAGTGTGGCCCTTTTTAACAGTGCCACAGATAAAGCAAGGCAAGGACACTCACAGAGGACATCAAGATGTAAATTTTTTCCTTGAAGTTTCTCAGATGGATGAAAAGTGCCATTAAAATCATCATGCTCAAAAAAGCCTGGGCCTTAAAAAACTTGGCTTTTATTGCGCATAAGAAAATCTGGCTATAACCCACAATCAGCACCGTAGTCTTCAACACAAAGAATTAAAAGCAGGGATTTTTTTAATTTGACTTCGTTATGAATCATGAAGGTATCAGTACAACTCACTTAGGATTTCAGCTTTAGGGTCACTTGGGAATCATTTCTGCACCTGTCTAAAAGGAGAGTCTAAAAACCATACTCCACTTGAGCAACCGGCCACACTCATAAAACTTTTCTTCAAAACCCGAAGGTCCTTATCAAAATACAACATCCTGCTCAACAAAACCGAAATTATGCCGTCACTTATCAGCTACTTCCACTTGTACCACCACAGAACCTGGCACACTCCTCCCACATATCGGTACAACACTAAGAATCACAGAATAGTTCGGGTTTGAAGAGACCTTAAAGGTTATCTTGTTCCAATCCTGCAGGCAAGGACACCTTACACTAGACCAGACTGCTCCACACCCCACCCAGCCCGGCCTTGAACACTTTCAGGATTGGGAGTTCAGGAACATTAAGTTAAACATGGTTTATAATGGCCATGACTACAGGGGTGCAGAGAAAAAAACCACATTCTCTGCAGGGCTCAGAGCTGAAGAAACTATTTTAAGGTCATTACCAGAAGATCCTAACTATTTAAACTTCAGCTGGCTATTAGTAGGTGCTCTCGCTGACACTGCTGATAAAAATCCCAGAAATACCATTACAAGGCAACGCAAGAAATCGCTCACACCTCACGCACGCAAAGCCTGTGCTTAATATTCCCACTTCTTCATTCCAAAGCCACAAAGATCACAGGCTTTGCCAGCAAGTTAAAGAGCTGTTCTGACTCCTACTAAAGACATCAGGGTTGTGCAGTTACTCTGGACATCGGGAAATTTTTGGCAATACCACCAATTAAGCATTCACAGCAGCCACAAGCAGCTCTTGGAGGTCTGGACAACAGCAGCATATGGAGAGTTTGGAAACACCTCTGTAATCAAGGCAGTGTTACCTCACAACAACATTCCACGTGCAATCAGACCCACAGCAATGCTACAGCTGAAACTTCTGGTTATTTTTCACATACGAAGAACATGGACCTGTTGGAGTGGATCCAAAGGAGGCCACGAGGACGCTCCGAGGGCTGGAGCCCCTCGGCTCTGGATCCAGGCAGGGAGAGCTGGGAATGTTCACCTGGAGCAGAGAAGGCTCCGGGGAGACGTCAGAGCCCCTTCCAGCGCCTAAAGGAGCTCCAGGAGAGCTGGAAGGGGACTTGGGACAAGGGGTGAAATGACAGGCAGGACAAGGGGGAATGGCTTCAGACTGATAATAGAGTAGGGTTAGATTAGAGATTTGCAAGTGCTTTGGTTGTGGAGGTAACATTAAACCTATATTCAGTTATCTAATTATGCTGTGATTTTCAAAAATCACTTTCATTAAGTGGATCTGAAGCCAAGAGAGGTGTTACATGGGCCTTTCCACAGAGTGAATGATGCAGATCTTTCTGAATCTTTTCAGCTGCCATTTTCTCATCAGTGTTTAAGCAGAGACTGATCCCACAAAGCTTTGTCAGCAGTAGATACTCGAAGGTGCTTATGAAACTGATTTAGCCCCGTATTTAAAGCAGAAATAAATCTGGAAGACACTCTACTCCCCCACTTTGACCACTGGAGATAAAATATAATTAAGAAGGAGGAGAAAGGGCAGGAAGGGGAAGAAAAAGTTCCCTCCAGAAAATATACATGGTAGAAAAAAACACACACAGAGTACCCAAATTAAGCAATACCAAGCAAATGCTTTGAGAAAAAGGAATTATTTCCACCTATCTGCATTGATCACACACATACTTCCACTGACAAGAACCTAATCCAGACTCTGCCTGTTCATCTCAGAGTGGTTATGAAGCCATGTGTGAGGTGCATTCAGCATCCTCTAAGATGAACAGAATCTGTTTTGCATGCCAATATCCTTGGAGAGAGCAATATTCATGCAAGATGATTCAAGCTACTCTTCAGAGCTGCAGCACTCTGCCTCCCCATTGAAGCTCTGAATGAGCATGGGCAAGAGACATCCACAAACCATTTTTCCTAGAGTCTATAGACAGTTGGTTTCTTAACACTCACGGAAACATCTTCTTGGGCATTAACAGAACGACTCAGAAAAAAAGTCTGCTTTTTCCCTTTAGAGCTGAGTTTCTTTTCAAGCTGTGTAACACCACTTGATATTTAGTTTAGCTACTCAACCAAGCATCAGCCTTCAATGTATCCAAGGTGCAGAATGGTTGACTAACACAGACCATTTCACTTGTCTGGGCTTATTTACAAATACCACTTACATACTGCTGGCATTTATAATGACACCTGGGATGTTGCTGACACACCACTACGTTTGTAAAGTTGGAGTCTACAGGCAGAGTGGATTCTAAGAAACGTGCTGGGGAATACACACAGCGTTTCCTTTGACTGTAACTAGAATGGTTATTTTGACTATATCCTATCTGAATAGCGAAAAAAGCTTCAGAAACAAGGTTTAGCAAGGCTAATCCCCCACTGATTTTCTTATCACTCAACACTATTTCAACTCAATTACTTTTGTCAACGATTTTCTCAAAAATTTCCTCCTGACCATATTACAGGGTTGCTTAAATTATACCGTAGAGACACATTTGTGCATACACAGAATTTCATGTATTTCTTACTACTGTTGCCTACCGACTTGTTATTCCAAAGCCCACAGCCTCTAAATACTACACTTCAGTCCTAGAAACCTCGACATGGTGGTTTGATGACAGAGAAATGCTTGGTTTGGCTTTGTGTATATATAGGCAGACTGTAAGGAATTTACCTTACAATGGAAACAAAAATGGAATATAGCTGATTTATTCAGCTTTGCAAAGCCAAAGGAGTCCTAACCTGTATTAACATGCCCCAAGCTTGGAAGTGTCCAAGGCCGGGTTGGATGGGGCTTGGAGCAACCTGGGATAGTGGAAGGCGTCCCTACCCAGGGCAGGAGGTTGAAACTACATCACTTTTAAGGTCCCTCATAACCCAAATTTTTCTATGATTCTAAAATAAAACAAACCACTAGATCTCTGTACGTGCTCAAATTACAAGCAATTTGTAAGAAAAAGCTTGGATTCTTACACAGAACTAATAACAATGTAACTTCTAACCTAACATTGTCAATTGTTCTGTTTAACTATGCTTTAAACACCAGTTCTATCTCCTCCCTCCAACCCCTAAATCATACTACACCTTCTGCCTGGGGTTTTCCCATTATTAACAACAAGAGGTTTCATTTATCTGTTTTTATCCAAAACTGCTGAAGAGCTTAACAAACATTAATTAAACCTTGCAACACTCCTGTGAGGTAGGTAGGTATTGTTATCTCTGCTTTACAGATGAGAAAACTTGAATTAAAAGTTGTGATTTGCACCATTTCCCAGTAGAAGTTTTACAGTAAAACCAAGAGCAGAAGAAAGGAGCAGTGACTTGTATGTCCCTACTCCCAGCCACCACAATACACATTCTCTTTCAAACCAGCAGGACTTTACTTGACACTTTGCCACATGTGAGAAAAATATTCTGAAAAACAGCCTTAATTTATCATTAGCATCATCCCTTCTAAGAAAATACAGACAAATACATCTTTTACCCAGATCATACTTCCACTATTTCATTATGAAAATGAGACAAAATTGTATCTCCTTCATCTGGATAGCTGATGAATTCCATCTTCAAAAGGAAAACCCACACTTCTTGAAACCATATGAACTGTTTCCCATACAACTGAATCCCTGATTTCCTCTCTTCATTTACATTTCTTAACAATTTCTTTTTTTATTCCCTATTCTCTTAGCTTCCTTCCTCATTACTTCATGTTGTACTTTCCTTTCCTTAGTCCTACATCACCATTTTTTTCTTCTTTAAACTTTTTTTATGATGCAACAAAATCTACACAGGATTGACTTACAAACAGCACATCAACTACTACCTTGACGGGTCACATATCAATTTTTCCTGTCTCAAACTAGTCTCACTTCCAATCTGTGTATGAACATGTCCTTCACATCTCCTATCTGACATTCCACAACCTCAAATACTCTTCTCTTAACCCACTCTGCCATATTCATCAGGAAACCTCCAGTTTGAATACATTCATTTCTTCAGTGTTCCAGAAGCAAAAGCTTCATGGTTCTCTTGCCTTATTTTCCTTGTCTAATCTCCAGTCTCACCTGTCTATTTTTACAAATTTAACAAATCTGTCCTCTATAAAAGTGACAGTCTCTGCTGTTTTGTAAGCTAAGGTGGCGTAATTATAAATGTTTCTGGGTGGACATGGAGACAACTGAAGTTAAATAAACTTGTTTTACAATACAAGTTGATAAAAGATTTTTTTTGACAAAACTTCAATGTTTTTTGAAGTCTTATGATTTTTCTATGACTTTATTTCTCTTATTTTAGAATCAGCATGAAAAGTTAAATTAGGCCTTTCTTTTTAAACCACACAAGTTAGCACATCTTGTTTGTACTGCTTGCTCTAATGAAGTGAGCCTACACTTGCCAGTGCACAGTAAAAATAGGTAGCTCTGTTATTCATATACTCTGCAAGCAGCATGTTGCAGGCTCTGAGAACTTGCTCTCATCATATGGAGGCTGTAATAAATGCTCAGCCACTGTTTTCTCCGTCAGCTCTCAAAATTACAGCTGGATTCTTTAAGCACTGCATGTGATTTCTTGCACTTTAAAGCTTCTGAACTACTTGAATTGCAAGACGCAGAAGCTCTGCCCACAGACACTTTCTTGCTCCCACTGATTTCATGCTACAGCCAGAAAAGCACCAAATGCTACTCGTTCCATGGAATTTGCTGGTCAGTGGATACAGCATCCCCCTAGACACACTTCAGCTGAGCAGGATCTGTATCTGCCTCTGCAGCACACAAACCCCATCTACTCCTTTTTCATCACTGCACAAAGGTGACGTTTCAGAAGAACCTGCTACACAAAGTATTTTATCATGACAGGCTGAGAGAGCTGGGGGTGTTCAGGCTTGGGAGGAAAAGGCTCAGGAGAGACATCAATGCCCCTTCCAGTGCTTGAAGGGGCTCCAAGAGAGCTGGAGAGGGACTTTGGACAAGGGCCTGGAGGGACAGGACAAGGGAGAACGGATTCACATCGACAAAGGGTAGGGTTACATGGGATATTGGGAAGAAATCCTTCCCTGTGAGGGTGGTGGGACACCAGCACAGGTTGCCCAGAGAAGCTGTGGCTGCCCAATCCCTGGAAGTGTCCAAGGCCAGGTTGGATGGGGCTTGGAGCAACCTGGGATAGTGGAAGGTGCCAGTGCCCATGGCAGAGGGGTGGAAGGGGATGTCCCTTCCAAACCAAACCATTCTGTGATTCTCAAGGTCTGGAAAAACCAGTGTAAGGAAAATTACAATTTTCCAACAGCTTTTTGCTGTTTAGCTACCAACCAGCGTGTTATTTAAATTCACAATTTTACATTATTTTGTTATATAAAAACAAGCACACCAACTATTGGAAAGAAATAGATGTGTTATTGGTTACTATTCGTCTCCATTTTGAGATGACTTGCCCAAAGTCTCCCCATTTCTGCATGCACAAAAGTCAGGAGTTATTTAACTTCTGCAGGCACAATAAGCTGCATTTTTTTCTTTTTAATATCCCCTAAGGTTACCTATTCCTTTGCGTTCAGACATTTGAGAGAACTATCTGAAATCCTGTGAAAACTTCAGATATGCAGCACAGATCAGTCAGTCTCATCATGAGAGACCTCTCAGCACATTAATCTCACTCTCCACTACTGTCATTTACTTCTTGCTTGATTCCCAATGTTTTGGCTTTTCCTTTTTTTTTTTTTAAATTTTGGTGGATTCTTATCTCCAAAGCCACACAGAAACTGCCACTGAGCAAACACTCCCCAATGCTTAAAAACCAGGAGGGAACGCACAGAAAATTCGTTTCAGTGAGACTCCTACTCTTTTGTGGTTTTCCCTTTAGATATATCAACCCTATCAGCATTCTAAACAGTCACTTTTCCCAAATAGTTTATGGTGTAAGAATAGAAGATAAAATTGATTCTGAAATTCTCTAACAATTAATTTTTCACTCTTTATTATGTTAAAAACCCATTTGCCTCTGTAATAAATGCTTTGTGAGGAATATAATAAATTACCCCTCTCTGTGGCGGATGAAAATCTTGAGTGAGACTTCGTTCTGCTCTTCTGAAGCCCCTCACTGGGCAACATCAGACCAAAGCATGAGCACGAGTTTCTTGGGCATCAGAGCAACACCGGGAACATCAGACGTCGAAGCGTGTGTAGGTGTATTAGCAGTCCTACCATCCATCTGTCAGAAATCTTCGATGTTCCTGCACATCACCCACTGGCAGAGCTGTCTGCCAAGCAAAAATATTATGAAATGTTCATTATATCCTCAAATCTCCCCCCCTTCCCTGGGAGGAAATGGAAAAACCTGTCTCTCCACGCACACAGGCTTCGCATTCGTTACCAAGAAACGGTGAAAAGGCTTTCAAATGCACCCAGAAAGAAAATCTACCAAGAGACCAGGATTGTGAATTTAAATTTATTCGAGCAAACTTTACTTACCAGAGGATATGCTGACTTTTAGTTCACATATATCTCATTTTTAAGGTACGTTAAAGACAGAGTTTACAATTAACTGAACAGACAGCGTACAAAAGGCTTTTAGAACTACACCATATGGTCGAGGGAAAGGAACAATCTGGACTATCCACATTTCAATCTGCAGGCTTGTCCACCTCTATAACACATTGTATTGCTGTAATAAAATATTAAGATAGAATTTTAAAAGTGAAAATATCTATCTTTTGCAATACCAGGGAGCAAGGCATCCTACAGTCTAGTGCATTTAATAAATATTTTAACTTTTATGATTTTGGCTTGCTGAATCAGATATAGTCAATAAAATTCCCAATTCATTTAAAACTCTAGTTCCAGAAGGATATGGGTGGGTATTCATCTTATGCTTCAGGGAAATAAAAAATACCAGTTTACATGGGGTATACTGGCAGCAGTTAATGTAACAGATGACACATTCTTGGAAATTAAATAAAAGCAGAAAGAAAATACCCATTGTTGCTCAGTGAAGGACTAATCACATGGTCACAGCTGGAACCAGTGTAAATCATTCATTAATAAAATTCTGTTGTAGTAGTCACTTTTTTCCTGCTTTTCAAATGCCAATAGAAAAAGACCTCTTTCAATTCTTTGCAGAATGGAGACACTTACAAGTATTTCATAGTAACTATTAAACTTACTAAATCTTCACAGAAAAAAAAAATGCCTGCAAGGAAGGCATTGTTGGCACCAAGGAAAAATATAAATACTTCTCTATTTTACATATAATCCCAGAACACAGTCCAAGGAGATACTTGCTTCACTCGGTACTGGCCTGAATTCTGATCACACAGAATCCAAATCTCGAGAAAAAATCATCTGAAGCCTCTGTAAGGCTCATTTTATAACATAAAGAATACAAATGCAGCCTTGTGAGTCATATCCTTCAATGTGAACTAGAAAATTGCACTAGATGAAATGCAGACACTCCACAGAGATCACGCAATAGTCAAGTATTCCATGATTACATACTCTTGGATACAGGTATCACAGGCTCATGGCCAACTCTGCCCAGAGCAGGAGGCTGGACTAGGTGGCCTCTAAAGAACAGTTCCAATCTGAATGAGCCCATGTTCTTTTACACTATAGAGTTCTCTCTTGAGCTGTGAGACTTATTTTTTCTTTTTTTTAAAAAAAAGAAAATATATATATATATATAACAACTATTTCAAGTTTTGTGTTTCATTGCCACCAATAGCAGGAAAAAACCTCACAAATCTGTATGACTCTGCAGGTAGTGAGTTATTTAATCACAAAAATCAGATCATATTCTGCAATTATTTTGAAAGCAACCTCCTGGTATCTAAATTCTGTTATGTTCAGTGTCCTACTCACAATACCACAGGACAAGAGGCCTGTTTCTCTAATCCTTTTGGAGAAACTACCAAGAACAGTAAATATAGAATAAGCCATTCGATGCTTTAAACTGCCACAATATAAATTAAATGGGATGGGTTTTCCTCCACTCCAAAAGAGAAAAAAAATCAAAACCACCCCATTCCTCATCATCTAGTACAAACACAGCAAGAACAGAGCACTTCAAATTGTCAAGAACTCCTTTAATTGAAAGGTTTCTTTGAATTTAAAAGCTAAAAATATATATATCTCCTTCATTCTGTGCCTACTAAGCAGTCTGAGCAAAGACTTAAAGCACCCTGGCTTGAGAGGATATTTGGGTTTTACTGCCAAGCCTGCTAAGGACTTCTCAAATCTCCCCCAAGCCAGGGACCCTGGGAACACGGCAGCATCAGCCTCCTGCAGCCGGCGGGGACGCGCTGGTGCAAACTCCAACACATGCTTACATTTCCACATGATCAAAGGCTCCCCTGCTCTGCTCTTCACTTTACTGCAGTTATTCCTACCTCACAGTGACATCCTCAGCAGAGGGAGATGCTTGATAGGAAACTGGTTAATGTAAAAAAAAAAAAAAGAAAAAAAGAGAAAACCCCCCAGTTTTCGAGTCATTAACTCCAAGTGGCACGAAGTGACAGCTCAAAGCACTGTCGCTGCTAAGAGCATTACTTACACACAGGAGGAAATCACTACCTAAGAAAACCTGAATATCTAAATGAAATGTAGCAAATTTGTCAAATCTGGAAACAAGAAACACCCCTAAACGTCGTGCCAATTTCGAATAATTGTTAATATTTTAACAATTATCTGTGTACTCTTTGTCAGAATGGGTAAACTCAGAAGGCAGGAAAGCAAATTGAGCATCCAAGTGCTAAAGAAAAATCTGTACCTAAAGCAACAGCAGAAAACATCAGCTCTCACACACGTACAGGCCACGATGCAGACAGGCAGCTTTTATACAAAATAGCATTTTCTGCTCTTCCTCTCCACAAATAATAAAAATAGTGCCTTTTTGCTAACAGAAAAATGCAGTAACACAGATCTTGACTGGCCACGACACGCAGGTTAAGTTTACGTCATGTTGTTCGGTGATGGTTCCATTTCAATAAAATTATATTTTCATTTTTTTCTAAATAAAAGCTATTGAAGAGTGTGTCCAACCAACTTATGACTTTTGCCCAGGCTGAGCCCCCCAGCCTCCTCAGCTGCTCCTCATCAGACTTGTGCTCCAGCTCCCTTCCCCAGCTCCGTTCCTTTTCTCTGGATGCACTCCATCCCCTCAATGTCCTTGTCATGAGGGGCCCAAAAGTGAACGTAGTATTTGAAATGTGGCCTCACCAGTGCCAAGTACATTATTTTAATTGCTTCCATGCCTAATTGGCACTATCTGGAAGTTCCCAGCAGCCAGGTGAGGTCACCACTCAGGCCATTGGGTTGGCAGCTGTACCTCCACCAAGCAACACCAGACACAGGGGCCCACAGCTCTGCACTGTTCCCATGGCCAGTGACAACCAGGAAAGGCTAGCAGCATTAAA